>CM038146.1:70533811-71003587 GCA_021437245.1 Aegilops speltoides
TCCTTGGTTTGGTTGTGACTCTGCCAGGTGACTTTATTTATAAAGTCGCGCTATCGCCTTTTCTCTAAAAAAAATGTAAAAGGTGTATAAAATATTGAGTTGCGTATGGCATGATGTTAAAAAATAAGTTGCGTAAGGCATAATGCCGCCTTATCACGAGGAACCATTTCGTATCATTTTTGTGCCGTTTTAATTCATAATGGGTACAATACACGTGATGAAGGCGGCAGCACCCCTAGTACCTAGGATCTTGCATGCCCTCGGGGCCACTAATCCGTACTAACATGATCACTTCGAAGTTAGGTACCAAATTAAACTCTTCAGAACTGATGCTAGAAATTATTGGCCGGCCATCATCAATGACAACGCCATAAAACATAGAGCATCCAGCAATATATAAGTTGCAATGATGGACTAGTTCAGAGAAGCAAGATAGCAGCTACGGGAATCCTTCTACAGCGTTGTCGATTAATAACAGAGGCATATATATCCTTTCATATTTTTGGGATACAGCCCAATAAAATGTGAACACCGGAGAAGTATCAGGGAAGCTAGAGCAGTAAACCAATGAACATTGCTACAGTTCAGTTTGCATTTCATGCTTGCTGAAGCTAGCTAGGGTTGGGATGCAACGGGAAAGCAAGGCGCACAAAATTCCTGGCATCGGATGTTGCACCACTTGTACTAGACAGTGGCTTCGGGATAGCGAGTACCTGAATAACCAACCACACTCGATATATCCGAATGGAGCACTGTTAGTGTGTAAACTGGGTTCAGTTAGGATGTTTCGATCCTCTTGTAGATGGTATTTTGCTTGATATTCTCAGGGCGAGAATGCGAGATACAGACATATAAAGCATAATAGACAGAAATTTTTTGTAGGCCTTGTCCACTAGCTGGATTCTAATACGAAGATTTCTTTCAAGTTTATAGATGCTAGATACGCCGAACTAAGGCGGCCCGAAGAAGCCAACGGTGGCTAAGCCAGACTGGCAAGAGACAGTGGAGGCAGAGGTGCCAGGGGTCTGTCGCGGCTCCCCTATACTCTGTTTGGCAGCCTTCTACATGCCACCAACACATACACCCTAAATGTTCAGCTTCGACCGTTTTCTTAAATCAGGAAACAGTAAAGCAAGGCCCAAATTCTCATTGCACGGAAATAATTACAAGAACAAAGAAATATAAAAAGGAGAGAGAAGAGCGAAAGAAATAAAGGTGAAAACTAAGGAAAACAAGCTACAGTAGGTTGCGGAGAGAGCAGCTCAAAGATGGTAATCCATCCAATTCTGGAGAAGATCCAAATATTTGTCATGTGGCTGCATTAATAGTAAATGTACTCTTAAGCCATATTAGCAAGCTTGAATGGATGGTGAACTGTGATTGAAGATTTGATCATATCTTTCGGTTCGAGATTCCAACTTCCCATAAATAGGACACCCATGCAAATATTCTTGGGCAGTGTTTGGCAGTACGAAAGGCACTCAACATAGAAGGATGCCCATGTGCTTCTCAGTCAAAATGGAGTTCCAGCAGGCCTAAGCAAAATTGCAGTCCTAAAATAAGTGCATATCAAACTCCTTAGCATCATCATTACACTTTACACAATTGTAACTCGGTAAATGGAAGGATTTTCTCTGAAGTATGTTTCTTGTGCTGATTCTGTCATGCAAAAGGGGCCAAAAGAACAGCCCTGCTTCGGTACACCCCCCCCCCCTCACACCCACACGCACACACAAACATAGAAGGCAATATAGACCTTTGGTAAATTGTACACAATTTTGTATGTATGGGGGTCACCCACCGGAACAAACAGGGTCCGATTTCTGTTAAACATTGAAAAAAAGTGCAGGCGACGTGAATCAAACTCATGTCATCTTCGTTCAGAGAGAAATGCACAAACCAACTAGGTCATCTTAACGATCGTGCCTATTTACTTCTTGTTTTCCTTTTCTTCTTCAGTTCGCGGAAGCCCCTGGTTTCGTTGGGCCGGCTAATTGTCAAATCGCTCTCTTTTCCCACTATTTTTTTCTTTTTCGTTGATTTTTTCATTATTCCTTTTTTGTTTCTTTTTTCTTTTTCAAAAAATGCTCATGCTTTCAAAAATTATGTAAAATGTAAAAAAAATGTTCGCTTTTTTTTATAAAATACAAATATTTGCATTTTTGAAAAATATAGAAATTCCAAAAAAATATTCGTGTATTTGGAAATTGCTCAATATGTCAAAACACGAATATTTTATAAAAAATGGAAAAAATTTCTGCACGAATATTTATGAATTTTTCAAACATTTTTGAAAAACACTAAAATTTTGAAATTTCCAAAACAAAATAGAAAGATTCAATGTAAAATTTGAAAGCATTTTTTTTATTTTCCCGAACATTTTTTGTGTTATGGAGATTTTTATAAAAAGGGGTACTTTTGAAATTTCAAACAAATTAACAACGCGCGAACATTATTTGAACATCCCAGAGCATCTTTCGAATTTGTGAACTAATTTTTCTCTCATCCCTCTGTACTCTACTAGTAAGCTCGCACGTGCAACGCACGTCCTAACCTTAGCAAGAATTTTCTCATTCCCCTATTTAACATAATACTTGAACAAAATAAGTTAATCTTCTCTTAAATCAGACCAATACTCCCGTGTTGATCAGATTGAAATTTTTGGAACATTTAGTACAATCGGTAACTACTTAGGGTACATAGAAGGCCTTATTACATATCTTCTCTGAATATAAAATATATATCCTTATCAAAATCTTGTAAGCTGCAATTTTGCTTCATTTTTATATATTTCTTAATGATTGTAGCAATCAGAGAACCCCTGCACAACAACCTCGATGACAATCTTACTTCTCTTCATTGATGGCGCCTTCGCCATACTACACCGGGTCTAGTAGCCATTAAGGCGATGATAGGTTCGATGGGACTGTTGTGCATGGTACCAGGCCAAGCTACTCCAACCATGGGAGCCACCATTTGCTGCAAACAGAAGAATGGTCATTATGTGATATAAAGCAGCTCGAGCACATCCGTATTGAAGCTTCACGGCCATAGTGGCGAGAAAGACTGTTAGTTGTTGCACAGAACAAGAAGGGCTAGTGCTTCAATTAGGGACATTATAACCGCACCTAATCCGAGCTCTCTCACACATTCATGTTTCTAGCCATCAGATTTCATGGCCTGATTATTCTTGGTCGTCCGATCCGGCTACTCTCGAGCGTGGGCTGCTCATGGGCCGGATGCGCTAGGGGCTGCTGTTCCCGAAGCCGAAACAGAGCCTTCTCGTTCGTCCATGCACATTAACGTACGATCCCGGACGGACGGCCATGATAAGCGATAGGATTTCCTCCCATTCCACGAGTTTCAGCTTCACTCCCCCCTCTCAGGGTGGACACGGTCCGGGCCGGTCCGGGCCCTGACCGAGCCGCTGTTTTGACCGCCGCGGCGAGCGGACGGACCGGACCGACCAGCTGGCGGTCTTGATTTCGAGGACGGACGCTGGCGCTCAAGCCCGGCCAGACCGAGAGGACCGGCCGTGGTCACCACCGTTGAGGTTAGAAACACGGACGGGACTTGCCGGACGGACCAGGAAGAGGGACGGGGACTCCGTGGTCGAGATCGGCGATGATGCACACCGCAGAGAGCGAGATGTGGCGGCTCGCACGACTGTCAGCCATGAACCTATGCATTTTCTTCCTTAGCAGTTTTTTCTCTTGCATGCAAGTAATGTAATGGGTGCATGAGCCCACGATTGGCTGTCTGCGGGCCTTGCCGTGATTATTGGAACAAATTTGACGTGGAGTTAATTATGGGCTGGCGCCATAATTATCCCACTTTCCCTCGTTCTTTCTATTTTAAGCAGTGCTATATATTATATATATTTCAACGAACAATTTTGATGTAAACTTTATGGACGTAGTTGAATTTGATTGCAGTTCCCTAAAATCGTGGGGCTGTCCCAATCCAAACAAACCTTGCACGTACAGATTTGGTAAAGCCTCTTATGTAGGAATAGATGTTTCCTTCAGCTTTCTGTTCGATTGAATAAAGGGAAACATCAGTGTGGTCGTGAGTAAAAGGAAACGGCAGCATGGAGTAAATCGTGGGATGGTGCCGTGATTATCGTTCTTTCTCTTTTCTGTTTAACTGAATAACAACGCGTGACCTGAGTCTTCTTCTACCTCTTGCCCCTGTCTTTGTGTCAATAGACTGAGTTACACTTGACTCCGCTGAACAAGCGCTGGGGCGGGGCATGGCAGGGGCGTCGCCGGCGGCTGCAACGTCGAGGAACAATCTGCAGCCTCGGTCCCCTCGGCCGGACCGGTTAAAGACCGGACCGGACCGAGTGAATTTCAGGCTGAAATTTGGTAACTGGACCGGCCAATTTCTTCATCGGGCCAGGACCGATTGGTCCGGTCCAGAACGGGCCACGAGCAGGCCGAAAAGCCCGCTTGCTCCGTCCAGCCTGACCCCCCTCCCAGTCGCGGATTACGCAGAGCGGCGACGGCGTCGCCGCGCATGGCTGATCTCTGTCTCCTCCACCCGTCGGAGCCCGACACCAACGGCGTTGCTGCCCTAGGTCCGCGCGGCCGAGCCCACTTCTCCCTCTGCCTTCCTCCTTGCGCCGCCGTCTCATGCACCTAGGCGAGATTGCCATGTAGGCCACCACAAGTCGTTTTGCTATGCTACCGTCGGTGCCCCACCGCGCGCACCCGGAAGAAACCCTCGAACCCTTCGCAGATGCCCACCGCCGCACCGGGCCCAAGCCCATTCAGCGCCGTCCGCGCATGGCCTGGATCCTGGGGCCTCACGGGGCCGACGGGCCGGGGACGAGGAGGAAGGCCACCACTACGATGAACTGAACCGTCCAACTCCGCTGCTGCGAGAGCAGCTAGGTTCCCGGTTAAGTTTTCATATCTCTTGTTTGTTAAAACATTCAGGCATTGATTTCCTTAACAGTTTACATGTTATGTGTTTGATACAATGCACAACAGAAATTATTGTTCTAAATTGTCTTTAATTTCTATGTGTGAGGAGTTCATCATCGACTCACTATACTAGATGCAGTTAATGTCCATAATTCCATGGACAATCTGGTTTCTTATACAGCTGCTGCTACAGGTGTATGTGTAGACTGTGAGCCGGGGTCCAGGAGTTCGTGGAACCGGGCAGCTGCCGAATGGAGCCTTATAGTATGGAAAACATGTTGGTTGTTGTAATCAGATAATTACTCGTGTGGGACGTCTCGTTTTTCCTTTCACGACACAAGCATCTTGTAAGTCAGGAAATGATACTAGATTGGAGATTCTTTCCTTCTTGTCAAGTATAGATACTGCAGCACATTTCATTTGGGAGTTTTATTTTGCATTATTTGTTTGAGTAAGCTTCATTTCTGACTTGGTGTTGTAATTAATAAAACACTTTTTTTATGTGCAGAGGATCTTATAAGACTACACCATTACAATGGGAAAATCTGCAACGTCTAGCGAATTGCGGTTTCCTTTTCTATGTACAAACATTCAGGCTGCTCAAATGGTGTTTGGTCAATTCTTTGATAGTACACAGAAAAATCCTTATTTAGGTAGTCATTTGTTGCTGAAAATTATATCTAACACTTTCTGTTGACCAGGTCCTTCCTGGGATCTTGAACTAATTGGTTCTTAAACTATTTCTACTCCATTATGCAAATATGTAGCTGTAAATTTGACTCCGTCTTACCAGAAAACTTTGACTTTGTGCATTACGTAATGTGAAAGTAAATTTTGTTTATTAGAATTCATAAATGTCAGGTCTGCTAGATGAACCTTCTTTTTATTAGTGCTCCCCCCTTCTTGTCCGTAGCGCAAGCTCAAGGATAGATGAGGTCAGAGCTAACATGGTGTTGTTGGATAAGATTAATTACATTCTTAAACAAATAACATGGTGATTTATGGGGCATGAAAATTACTCCATGGTGATTTATGGAGTAGATCTAATTGCGGGACCGATCTTAAGGTATGCAAACACACTGAAGAGAACCAGCCCGTTCTGCATGCTCGGTGGCGATTGTGTAAGACATTCTATGCCTGAAGCACTGCTCCAAAAATCATGGATCCGTAGTAATAAAATTATTGGTATGAGTACATCACAGGTCTTTGTTTGCTTTCTCCTATAATTTTTTGTATTGAGAAACTATTTATGTTTTATGTTCTAGGCTGCACAAGCCATGTACTATTTATTTTTGTGCTATTAAAATAATAGTCCAGTTTTTGTGTTTATGCTAAAGCCACTGTCAAACCTAGGGCAATAGAGATGGTATGTCAATCATGCCTCATAGGCAAGTGCAAGAAAGACGAGCCTGAGAGAAGCTGCAACCTTACATACCTAGGTAATTTAAGGTATAGCCTTTTTCTCTATGATATGACCTTCTCTGAATTAAATTGTTGGAATATATGAGGCATTTGAAATAAGAGATGGATGATTTGATTACGTTGCCAAAGGTGGTCTCAAGGTTAATTAACTAATTAGCCATCTTTTCTGTTCAGAGTGAAGTTACACTACAGTTGTAATAACTCGTTGTTTGGTATTGCACATTTGAAGTCACTACTTGCTACAAGTATATATGACTGACAACATGTTAATAAAACTGTCATCTTGAGTACTGTTTGTAGTTTATATGTATGAATTCAATGAAATTATAGGTTTCATGTTGTGATTTGAACCACCACAGAGTTATTACTTGGCTTAGACTTGGGTAGTGATAATGCCTCCAAATACTTTTTAGAAATTCCTATCATTTGATTGAAAAAATTGATGGGCGCAGCAACGCGCGCCATCGATGATCTAGTATTGAGCAAAACAATATGGGAATAGTGCACTATCCTCACCAGTATGACAAGAACCTCATTGCACAATTCTCTTGTGATTTACCCACTGACGAATAGAATAAAATTATACACATTCATATGAGAACCACATTGTTTGTTAACAATTAGTAAGCCTAAATACAAATATTTTCATTCATATTCCTTGCTGGTTTGGAAGTATGATTGGCAGAATACTCCTAGACCTTGGTTTGAAATAGCTACAAATGTAGTTTTAAGGAACCTTGTAATGGTGTGTGAACATATCAGATTGTCAAAAATAACTACAGTAGGCAGGCATGATACTCTTTTTGTTCGACAAAATTAATACTATACAATCTATTTTCCTAGGCGGGATAGACAGAAAAAACTGCGAGATAAGCAGCCTCCACAAAGATCACAAAGAGATATATATCTGCAAATATATTGGGTCAAGAGAAATATTAGGGGACAGTAAAATATTTACATCGACGGAAAGGAAATCCAGTTTCCTTGGCTGTATAGCTTTGCTCTAGATAAAAAACTTTGTATTGCTGCTAATGGGCTTTGGCACAAGCGAAGCAAGTCTTGCGATATATTCTTGAATGAAGTAAATAAACAAAAATCTCCATTAATTACCATTAATTAATGTGCATCATCCAAACATTTTAGACCTTAGTTTTTGTGAAGCCACTCCTAACTGGTTGGTTTGTATATTCACATATTCTTCTACCCTTTGTTACCTTCACATCCTCCCTCATTCACTTCATTGCATCGAATGTTGTTAGGTTTGCCCTTTAGGAGATAATCTAGCACGACAACACATAAGTAATATTATATTTTTCATCTTCTATGTGCTTATCTGTAAGCTCAACAATATATGTTTCTCACAACAAAAGCAACGATTCAAACACTTATCCATACCCAGCAAAAGCAATAAAGGCATAGTCAAATACTCCCTCCGTCCAGAATTATTTGTCGGTCAAACGTATGTATCTAGCACACGTTTGAGTGTCAAGTAATTCCGGACGGATGGATTATGTGTCAATATTTAACATATTTGATCAGGCCAAACTTTTCAAATATTTTTTGGGGGGAATTTGGGCAAACCAGTGTGAATTGCTTTCACTATATAATCAAGAGAAATGAGGGCGCCGGTAGCGTCACCAGGTAAAGGTGTCCTGAAATAGAATCCCAGATATAAGCTATAAGCATAAATCCATCACATATGTGGAGCACATAATATTTTAGGAAATCAGAATCACCTCAATAACTAAGAAGCTGATGCTAGATGCATCTTCACTCCACATACCACACAGCCATCTTACAGAACAAACTGAGCTCCTCCATTCTGCCTGCGTCGTAGCCATTAATGGTGAAGCATTGCCTAGTTGGATTTGAAAATTTAACCATGCTATTCTACACCCCATCCATGTGAATCGCAAGGCGCTACCACCATCATTATCATCGTAGAACCGATCTCAAGTATCAACCTCTCCTTCCCAGTTCCTCGTCCCTGGTGCTTATCCTCGTGTGAAGCATGATGACAACCCAATCATCACAATCTGAAATAACCGTAAAACAAAATGGTAAATGCTGTGATTTCTAAAAGTAGACAGCGATAACCTACTTTGATCACATGACTTCTGGCTCCAATGCTTCATATGTCTACACATGGGTAAGGTAAAATTCAGTCTGAACGTAACATGGAAAATCTGGTTGTAAAATATACATGAATTATGTGAATGCCAACATGTTGATATATCAGTACAAATGTACAGTAGAAGGTGCCTTCATAGTCCATCGCTCAGGCTCCTATTTTAATCAAACATCGCCTGCAGTTTTTAGAGTTGGAGACAGCAATGTAGTTTCAACATGTATGGTAAAGGCTGCACAAAATATTAGAGGATGGTGAATGGAGATTCATAGAGGGAAAACCAAAGACCTATTAATTAGCATGAAAATTGAAAAAAGGGGCACAACACCTTATCTACATCCTTATTCTGCCCTTCTGTGGAAAGAAAAAGCACAAGAAAGTTAGCACTTGGAGTATCAGCTAACGTTCGCATTCCACAACTAAATCATCAACTACATCAGGAATTATATGGACGGGGCAGTTCGACGGACAGATAGAATGACATCCATCACTCATAGCCAAATTAGGTACACTAGTAGAAAACAGACCTAATATGAGACACATTAGTGCCTGTTTGGTTTCGAGCCGGCACTAATGTGTCCATTAGTGCCGGCTCCAACGGCTAGCCGGCCGTCCTCATTAGTACCGGTTCGTGGCGAACCTTTAGTACCGGTTCGTGCCACGAACCGGTACTAAAGAGGGTGGTGGTAGGGTGTTGTCAGTCTGGGGCCCGTCCAGCACCTTTAGTACCGGTTCGTGGCACGAACCGGTACTAAAGGTCGACGTACATAAACCCTTCGTCCACCCAAGCCACTCTGTTCTTCCCCTTTCCCCTCACTTCTCCTCTGTTCTTCCCCTTTCCCCTCGAGCTCCTCACAAATTTTGCCCAAAATTTGTTAAGATTTGAAGGCCCCCATCCATTCAAATGATCACAAAGGTTAGCAACTTTGTCCTTTCAACTCTCATTGCTAGATTAGCTCTTGCAATGCTTTGTATAGTGATTAATTTGGGAGGAATTATATTTGCTAGTATTTGATTTATATGCAATTTGAGGTAAAAAATAACACTTAGTTTGCATATGTAGGTGTGATTTACTTAGTGCCTTCTAAATCTCCGTCGTAACCACCGTCGATCGCCCAAGACCGTCCGTCGCGGCACCACCTTGTGGTGAGGCTCTTGTTCATGAATGTTTTACATTACCAAATTGATGTTTGTGTGATTTGGATATATAGTTACTCGTATAATTATCTTACCCGTACGTTGTTTGTTATACATAGTGCCATGGTTTTGATACCCGTCCCCGTCGGCCCTCGTCCTTGTTATCATTCGGATGTGGTATATTCTCATTTAAAACTAGTTGTTGCATTTCGTGTTTATGACAAATTATGCCCATCAAGTTGACATAGATATTTTTATCTAGGAGGTATGTGAACCGGAAATTCCAACCGACCCTATTGTCGAGAGGTTAAATTTAGTTGAAAGAGAAAACGAGTATTTGAAAGAAAAATTGAAAAGAATTGAGGGGGAGAAGATGGAATTGGAGTTGCATGTTGCCGATGTCGTTGATGATCACAAGATCAACATGGAGAAAATGAGGTTGAAGATTAGAAAGATTAGAAAATATGCCATTAATAGTGTGGCTTGGTATCATTATGCTGTTGGATCAATTGTTACCTTAGTTGCGATCTTCATCGCATTTGTTGTTGCATTTAAATTCTTTAGCTAGAGAGTTATTTGTATGTTGCATTTAATTAAGTGTTGTATATGAACTTTATGTATGAACTTTATGTATGAACTTGTATTAATTTGGTCTATTTGGTGTTGTGTAATGAAGATGAGCCGACAATGGATGTATGATGACCGATGCTCTCCCGAGTTCATTAATGGCGTGCATACTTTTCTGCGGGCCGCTGAGGCAAACAAGCAGGCGGATGGTTTTATGCCTTGTCCATGTGCTGGCTGTAAGAATGGTCATAGTTACTCTACAGAAAAAACCATTCACATCCACCAATTTAAGTCCGGTTTCATGCCCCACTATAATGTTTGGACCAAGCACGGAGATATAGGGGTTATGATGGAAGACAATGAAGAAGAAGAGGACGACGACGGCTATCCTGGCCATGGGTTCCCTGAATACGATGATACAACAATGGGGGAAGAAGCTGAGCCGGCAATGCGGGAAGAAGCTGAAGAAGAGGCATCAGATGAGCCCGCTGATGATCTAGGTCGGGCCATTGCCGATGCAAAGAGAAACTGCGCAAGTGATCTGGAGAGGACGAAGTTGCAGCGCATGTTAGAGGATCACAAGAAATTGTTGTACCTGAATTGCGAAGCTGACAAAAAAAGTTGGGCACCACACTTGAATTGCTGCAATGGAAGGCAGAGAATGGTGTATCTGACAAGGGATTTGGAAAGTTGCTGGTAATGATAAAGAATATGCTTCCAAAGGACAATGAATTGCCCGAGAGTACGTATGAAGCAAAGAAGGCTGTCTGCCCTCAAGGGTTAGAGGTGCAAAAAAGATACATGCATGCCCTAATGACTGCATCCTCTACCGCGGTGAGTACGAGGATTTGAGCGCTTGCCGGTATCACGGTGCATTGCGTTATAAGATCGATCGCGATGACCTGGTGATGTCGAGGGCGGCGCCCGGAAGAAGATTCCTGCCAAGGTGATGTGGTATGCTCCTATAATACCACGGTTGAAACGTTTGTTCCAAAACAAAGAGCATGCGAAGGCAATGCGGTGGCACGCAGAAGACCGTAGGAAAGACGGAAAGTTGAGACTACCCGCTGACGGTTCGCAGTGGAGAAAAATCAAGAGAAAGTACTGGGAGGAGTTTGTAGGTGACCCAAGGAACGTATGGTTTGGTCTAAGCGCAGATGGCATTAATCCTTTTGGGGAGCAGAGCAACAACCATAGCACGTGGCCTGTGACACGATCGCCCAAGATAAGAAGAGCACCAACCAAAACAGTGGTGTCCTCTTTGATGCAACAACCAACACGGGAAAGGAAACATATTATGGTTACATAGAGGACATATGGGAACTTAACTATGGATCAGGTGATTTGAAGATCCCTTTGTTTCGGTGCAAATGGGTCAATATGACACGAGGCGGGGTAACGGAAGACCCGCAGTATGGAATGACAAAAGTGGATCTCAACAATCTTGAGTATGCAGACGAACCATTCGTCCTAGCCAATGATCTGGCGCAGGTTTTTTATGTGAAAGACATGTCTTCCAGGCCGAGAAAAAGAAAAGATAAGGAAGCGAATGGATCATACGACGAGCCAAAGCGCCACATAGTTCTTTCAGGAAAAAGAAACATCGTGGGAGTGGATGACAAGACAGACATGTCAGAAGATTATGAAAAGTTTGATGAAATTGCTCCATTCACAGTGAATATTGACACGAGCATCCTGTTAAATTATGAAGATTTTCCATGGTTACGGCGCAAAGGGACACACGCGAAGAAAAAGTTTCACACCGAAAGATCTGGGATGCGATCGGCTTCACTATCATCACTTTCTTCTGTGTTTCACACCCAGGAGGGAATGTCAGTAATAGTTAGGGTAGTTATGTGTTTTGGCATTTGAAACGCGAAAAAAATTTATGTGCAAACAAATTCTTTTCATGCATTTACTGATTTTTTCCAGCTAAATGACCCTGAAATTGAAAAGCATTTCAAATGTACTCAGAAAAGGTTGAAAGTTGGCATCGTATCATAATTTCATACAAATAGCATGTGCAAGAAAGTAGAGAGGGTTACGGCAAAAACTGGATGCACTTCGTGTACAAAATGGACAATCTCTTTGAAGTATCGGGGTTTTCATTTAAAACTGAACTGTTACAAAGGCATTTCATTTTTAAATAACCTAAGCATTACCAAATTGAACATAATGATAAAACACACTAATATTAAACATAAAAAAAGAATCACTGAAAAAACTTTTTTCAAAGTTAAGTTATTCACAAACTAGTGATTCACACAAATTTCAAATAATTCAAAATTTAAACTATTCAAATTTGAAAACTACCGGCACTAACAGAAAGTTTGTAATTTTTTGTACCTAAAGCAAAAATATTCACAAAGAAACACTAAATACAGCAAAAAAACAACTCAAAAATAAATAAAACAAAAATAAATAAAGCGAAATAAACTAAGAAAAAAAAAAGCCCGCCGACTAGGCCAAAGCGGCCTGCATACGACTAGCAACACAACCTTTTGTTGGGCCAGGATGCAGGCCCGCAAAGGCCCAGTAGGCGCACTGGGCGAAGAGGACAGGTAGGCCCAGTAGGCCTGGTTAGGAGAGGAGCTCGAGAGAGCTACCACACTGGGGCTAATAAACCAGTGCGGTAGCCCCTCGACTAGCGAGTGGGACTAAACTTGCGTACAGCCTGGAGCCAGCGCACCCCCTTTAGTACCGGGTCGTGGCTCCAACCGTACTAAAGACCCCCCTCCCTTTAGTACCGGTTGGTGCCACGACCCAAGACTAAAGGGGTGCGCTCCCGCTGCTTGGCCAAAACAGACCTTTAGTACCGGTTGGTGGCTCCAACCGTACTAAAGGTCCATCCTATATACAACACTTGAAAAAATCAGTTTCCTCTGTTCTTCCTCTGTTTCCTCCTCCGTCGCGCCGCCCTTCCCGATCGTCGCCGCCCGCCCTCGTCGCTGACCCGGCCGTCCCGCCCTCGTCGCGCTGACCCGGCCGTCCCGCCCTCGTCGCTGACCCGGCCGTCCCGCCCTCGCCGCCCGCACGGTCGACGTCGCCGCCAATGTCCCGTCCCTGTCGTCCCGTCGTCGCGCCCGCCCGCCCGTCGTCGCCGCCCGTCCCTTCGCCCGTCGTCGCCGCCCGCTTCGTCGTCGCCGCCCGTCCGTCGCCCGTAAATGCGCCTCGCCCGGTGAGCTCGCCCCGGCCGCCATGTCCAGTCACACACACACACTACACACACACACACACACACACACTACACACACACACATTAGTTTGTTTGTTATAAAATTTTCTATTTTTAGTTATAAAAATGTTAGAAATTATTCTATTTTTTAGTTATATAAATATTAGAAATGTTAGTTTTATAGAAATGTTATAAATGTTTTCTGTTTTTAAGTTATAGAAATATTTATAGAAATGTTAGCAATTTTTCTGTTTTTTAGTTATATAAATATTAGAATTATTATGGAAATGTTAGTTATATAATCAGGAAATTTTAGAATTAGTTTTAGTTAGATGAATTAGATTAATGTCAAATTTTTAGAATTTGCATATATATAGAATTTTAGTTATCACAATCCAATCATTTAAAAAATGTTACTTTTTTGTGGGAATATAGTATTTGTTCTCGACGATATGCCCGTCCCGCATCCTCGTCGTCGACCCGTTTGCGACGACGTCCTGCTTGAGGGGACCCATGTCCGGGACTGGGCTCCGCCGGGCTGGCACTGGGAGGTGCTACTCGGAGAGGCGCGCCCGCAGTGAGAACCCGACCTCGGGTCCCGTCGTCGACCCTGATCTTCTTTGGTGGCGTTCGCGTGGGCCACATTCGATGCAGAGGCAGCCGACCCCGCCGGAGGTGGTGCGTCGCCGTATCAGGGAGGAAGATGAGCACGTCCATCGCTACATGGCTGCTATGGACGGCGTCAGGTTCTCCACTACTTGACGGGTTCTTTGGGCAGATGACCGGAGATATGATCCTGTGATGGTTCCTTCTCTTTGGGTGTGCACCGCCCGCGCCCCAGGAACCGCGAGTGGCGCCCTAGATGTTGGGGAACTTTGCAGAAAATTAAAATTTTTCCTACGGTTTCACCAAGATCCATCTATGAGTTCATCTAAGCAACGAGTCATGGGAGAGAGTTTGCATCTACATACCACTTGTAGATCGCGTGCGGAAGCTTGCAAGGTGATGATGGAGTCATACTCGACGTGATTCAGATCACCGATGTCCAAGTGCTGAACGGACAGCACCTCCGCGTTCAACACACGTACGGGACGGGAGACGTCTCCTCCTCCTTGATCCAGCAAGGTGGAAGGAGAGGTTGATGATGATCCAGCAGACGACGGCGTGGTGGTGGATCAGCAGAACTCCGGCAGAGGCCGCCAGCGACTACGGGAGGAGGACGAGGTGTAGCAGGGGAGGGAGGCGCCAAGCACAAGGGTTCGGCTGCCCCTCCCCCTTTATATAGGCCTCCAAGGGGCGCCCGGCCTGAGATCAATCTCCAAGGGGGCGGCCAAGGGGTGGAGTGCCCCCAAGCCAAGTGGGGCGCCCCCCCACCCCTAGGGTTTCAACCCTAGGCGCAGGGGGTGGGCCTAGGGGGGCGCACCAGCCCACTATGGGCTGGTTCCCCTCCCACTTCAGCCCATGGAGCCCTCCGGGATGGGTGGCCCCACCCGGTGGACCCCCGGGACCCTTCCGGTGGTCCCAGTACATTACCGGGAGACCCCGAAACTTTCCCGATGGCCGAAATACCACTTCCTATATATTATTCTTTACCTCCGGACCATTCCGAAACTCCTCATGACGTCCGGGATCTCATCCGGGACTCCGAACAACATTCGGTATGCTGCATACTCATATTCATATAACCTAGCGTCACCGAACCTTAAGTGTGTAGACCCTACGGGTTCGGGAGACACGCAGACATGACCGAGACGACTCTCGGGCAATAACCAACAGCGGGATCTGGATACCCATGTTGGCTCCCACATGCTCCTCGATGATTTCATCGGTTGAACCACGATGTCGAGGATTGATCAAAACCTCAGATACAATTCCCTTTGTCAATCGATGCGTTACTTGCCCGAGACTCGATCGTCGGTATCCCAATACCTTGTTCAGTCTCGTTACCGCAAGTCACTTTACTCATCTGTAATGCATGATCCCGTGGCCAACACCTTGGTCACCTTTGAGCTCATTATGATGATGCATTACCGAGTGGGCCCAGATACCTCTCCATCATACGGAGTGACAAATCCCGCCTCGATCCGTGTCAACCCAACAGATACTTTCGGAGATACCGTAATGCACCTTTATAGTCACCCGGTTACATTGTGACGTTTGATACACCAAAGGCACTCCTACGGTATCCGGGAGTTACGATCTCATGGTCGAAGGAAGAGATACTTGACATTGGCAAAGCTCTAGCAAACAAACTACACGATCTTTGTGCTATGCTTAGGATTGGGTCTTGTCCATCACATCATTCTCCTAATGTTGTGATCCCGTTATCAACGACATCCAATGTCCATAGTCAGGAAACCATGACTATCTGTTGATCAAAACGAGCTAGTCAACTAGAGGCTCACTAGGGACATATTGTGGTCTATGTATTCACACGTGTATTACGATTTCCGGATAATACAGTTATAGCATGAATAAAAGACAATTATCATGAACAATGAAATATAATAATACTTTTATTATTGCCTCTAGGGCATATTTCCAACAGTCTCCCACTTGCACTAGAGTCACCAATCTAGTGACATTGTGATGAATCGAACACCCATAGAGTTCTGGTGTTGATCATGTTTTGCCCGCGAGAGAGGTTTAGTCAACGGATCTGCGACATTCAGATCCGTGTGCACTTTGCAAATCTCTATGTCTCCATCTTGAACATTTTCACGGATGGAGTTGAAACGACGCTTGATGTGCCTGGTCTTCTTGTGAAACCTGGGCTCCTAGGCAAGGGCAATAGCTCCAGTGTTGTCACAGAAGAGTTTGATCGGCCCCGACGCATTGGGTATGACTCCTAGGTCGGTGATGAACTCCTTCACCCAAATCGCTTTATGCGCTGCCTCCGAGGCTGCCATGTACTCCGCTTCACACGTAGATCCCGCCACGACGCTTCTCGCTTGCAGCTGCACCAGCTCATCGCTCCACCATTCAACATATACACGTATCCGGTTTGTGACTTAGAGTCATCCAGATCTGAGTCGAAGCTAGCATCGAGGTAACCCTTTACGACGAGCTCTTCGTCTCCTCCATAAACGAAACATGTCCTTCGTCCTTTTCGGTACTTCAGATATTCTTGACCGCTGTCCGGTGTTCCTTGCGGGATTACTTTGGTATCTTGCTACCAAAATTACGGCAAGGTTTACATCGGTCAGTACACAGATGGCATACATAATAGATCCTATGGCTGAAGCATAGGGGATGACACTCATCTCTTCTTTATCTTTTGCCGTGGTCGGTGGCTGAGCTGAGCTCAATCTCACACCTTGTAACATAGGCAAGAACCCTTTCTTGGACTGATCCATTTTGAACCTCTTCAAAATCTTATCAAGGTATGTGCTTTGTGAAAGACCTATGAGGCGTCTCGATCTATCTCTATAGATCTTGATGCCTAATATATAAGCAGCTTCTCCAAGGTCCTTCATTGAAAAACACTTATTCAAGTAGGCCTTAATGCTGTCCAAAAGTTTTGTATCATTTCCCATCAAGAGTATGTCATCTACATATAACAGGAGAAATGCTACAGAGCTCCCACTCACTTTCTTGTAAACGCAGGCTTCTCCATAAGTCTGCATAAACCCAAACGCTTTGATCATCTCATCAAAACAAATGTTCCAACTCCGAGATGCTTGCACCAGTCCATAAATGGATCGCTGGAGCTTGCATACTTTGTTAGCGTTCTTAGGATCGACAAAACCTTCCGGCTGCATCATATACAGCTCTTCCTTAAGATGTCCGTTAAGGAATGCCGTTTTGACGTCCATCTGCCATATCTCATAATCATAGTATGCGGCAATTGCTAACATGATTCGGACGGACTTCAACTTCGCTACGGGAGAGAAAGTCTCGTCGTAGTCAATCCCTTGAACTTGTCGATAACCCTTAGCGACAAGTCGAGCTTTATAGATGGTAACATTACCATCCGCGTCCGTCTTCTTCTTAAAAATCCATTTGTTTTCTATCGCTCGCCGATCGTCGGGCAAGTCTGTCAAAGTCCATACTTTGTTTTCATACATGGATTCTATCTCGGATTTCATGGCTTCAAGCCATTTGTTGGAATTCGGGCCCGCCATCGCTTCTTCATAGTTCGAAGGTTCACCGTTGTCTAACAACATGATTTCCAGGACGGGGTTGCCGTACCACTCTGGTGCGGAACGTGTCCGTGTGGACCTTCGAAGTTCAGTAGCAACTTGATCCGAAGTACCTTGATCATCATCATTGATTTCCTCTTCAGTTGGTGTGGGCATCACAGGAACGGTTTCCTGCGCTGCACCACTTTCCCGCTCGAGAGGTAGTACTTCATCGAGTTCTACTTTCCTCCCACTAACTTCTTTCGAGAGAAACTCTTTTTCCAGAAAGTATCCGTTCTTGGCAACAAAGATCTTGCCTTCGGATCTTAAGTAGAAGGTATACCCGACAGTTTCCTTAGGGTATCCTATGAATCGCATTTTCCGACTTGGGTTCGAGCTTTTCAGTTGAAGTTTCTTGACATAAGCATCGCATCCCCAAACTTTTAGAAACGACAGCTTAGATTTCTTCCCAAACCATAATTCATACGGTGTCGTCTCAACGGATTTAGACGGTGCCCTATTTAAAGTGAATGTAGCTGTCTCTAGGCGTATCCCCAAAATGATAGCGGTAAATCGGTAAGAGACATCATAGACCGCACCATATCTAATAGAGTGCGATTCGACGTTCGGACACACCGTTTATTTGAGGTGTTCCAGCGGCGTGAGTTGTGAAACGATTCCACATTTCCTTAAGTGTGTACCAAATTCGTGACTTAAGTATTCTCCTCCACGATCTGATCGTAGGAACTTTATCTTTCGGTCACGTTGATTCTCCACCTCATTCTGAAATTCTTTGAACTTTTCAAAGGTCTCAGACTTGTGTTTCATTAAGTAGACATACCCATATCTACTTAAGTCATCAGTGAGAGTGAGAAAATAACGATATCCTCCACGAGCCTCAACGCTCATTGGACCGCACACATCGGTATGTATGATTTCCAACAAGTTGGTTGCTCGCTCCATTGTTCCGGAGAATGGAGCTTGGTCATTTTGCCCATGAGGCATGGTTCACATGTGTCAAACGATTCATAATCAAGAGACTCTAAAAGTCCATCAGCATGGAGCTTCTTCATGCGCTTGACACCAATGTGACCAAGGCGGCAGTGCCACAAGTATGTGGGACTATCGTTATCAACTTTACATCTTTTGGCATCCACACTATGAACATGTGTAATATTACGCTCGAGATTCATCAAGAATAAACCATTGACCATCGGAGCATGACCATAAAACATATCTCTCATATAAATCGAACAACCATTATTCTCAGACTTAAATGAGTAGCCATCTCGTATTAAACGAGATCCAGATACAATGTTCATGCTCAAACTTCGCACTAAATAACAATTATCAAGGTTCAAAACTAATCCGTAGGTAAATGTAGAGGCAGCGTGCGACGGCGATCACATCGACTCGAACCATTCCCGACGCGATCGTCACCTTGTCCTTCGCCAGCCTCCGTTTATTCCGCAGCTCCTGCTGTGAGTTACAAATATGAGCAACGGCACCGTATCAAATACCCAGGGAGTTACTACGAGTAATTGGTAAGGTACACATCAATTACATGTATATCAAATATACCTTTGGTGTTGCCGCCTTCTTATCCGCTAAGTATTTGGGGCAGTTCCGCTTCGGGACCCTTCCCTTGCAATAAAAGCACTCACCTCGTGCTTGGGTCCATTCTTTGACTTCTTCCCGCAATCGGCTTACGGGCGCCGCAACATCTTTGCCGTCCTTCTTGAAGTTCTTCTTACCCTTGCCCTTCTTGAACTTAGTGGTCTTATTGACCATCAACACTTGATGTTCTTTCTTGATTTCAGCCTCTGCTGACTTCAGATCGAGAACACTTCAGAATGGTCTTCACCATCCCCGCATGTTGTAGTTCATCACAAAGCTCTTGTAGCTAGGTGGGAGCGATCGAGGATTCTGTCAATGACCGCCTCATCCGGAGGTTAATGTTCACCGGGTCATACGGTTGTGCAACCTGACATCTTCGGATGTGTTCACCGACATAACTGTTTTCCTCCATCTTACAACTGTAGAACTTGTCGGAGACATCATATCTCTCGACCAGCGCATGAGCTTGAAAACTAGTTTCAGCTCTTGAACATCTCATATGCTCCGTGATGCTCAAAAGCTTTTGGAGCCCGGTTCTAAGCTGTAAAGCATGCCGCCTTGAACGAGGGAGTAATCATCAAGACGAGCTTGCCAAGCATTCATAATGTCTTGGTTCTCTGGGACGGGAGCGTCACCTAGCGGTCCATCTAGGACATATTGCTTCCTCGCAGCTATGAGGATGATCCTCGGTTCCGGACCCGATCCGTATAGTTGCTGCCATCATCTTTCTTGCTTGGTTTTCTAGGAACGCGTTGAAGTTCATGTTGACATTAGCGTTGGCCATTTGATCTACAAGACATATTTGCAAAGGTTTTAGACTAAGTTCATGATAATAAAGTTCTAATCAAATTATGAACTCCCACTCAGATTAGACATCCCTCTAGTCATCTAAGTGTTACACGATCCGAGTCGACTAGCCCGTGTCCGATCATCACGTGAGACGGACTAGTTATCGTCGGTGAACATCTTCATGTTGATCGTATCTTCCATACGACTCGTGTTCGACCTTTCGGTCTCCGTGTTCCGAGGCCATGTCTGTACATGCTAGGCTCGTCAAGTTAACCCTAAGTGTTTTCGCTGTGTAAAACTGTCTAACACCCGTTGTATGTGAACGTAAGAATCCATCACACCCGATCATCACGTGGTGCTTAGAAGCGACGAACTGTAGCAACGGTGCACAGTTAGGGGAGAACACTTCTTGAAATTTTGTAAGGGATCATCTTATTTACTACCGTCGTCCTAAGTAAACAAGATGCGTAAACATAATAAACATCACATGCAATTATATAGTTGTGACATGATATGGTCAATATCATATAGCTCCATCGATCTCCATCTTCGGGGCTCCATGATCATCTTGTCACCGGCTTGACACCATGATCTCCATCATCGTGTCTTCGTGAAGTTGTCACACCAACGACTACTTCTACTTCTAAGGCTAACGCGTTTAGCAAAAAATAAAGTAGTTTACATGGCGTTCTTCAATGACACGCAGGTCATACAAAAATAAAGACAACTCCTATGGCTCCTGCCGGTTGTCATACTCATCGACATGCAAGTCGTGAATCCTATTACAAGAACATGATCTCATACATCACAATTCATCATTCATCACAACTTCTGGCCATATCACATCACATGATCAATCGCTGCAAAAACAAGTTAGACGTCTTCTAATTGTTGTTGCATCTTTTACGTGGCCGCAATTGGGTTCTAGCAAGAACGTTTTCTTACTACGAATAACCACAACGTGATTTTGTCAACTTCTATTTACCCTTCATAAGGGCCCTTTTCATCGAATCCGCTCCAACTAAAGTGGGAGAGACAGACACCCGCCAGCCACCTTATGCAACTAGTGCATGTCAATCGGTGGAACCGGTCTCACGTAAGCGTCACGTAAGGTTGGTCCGGCCGCTTCATCCCACAATACCGTTGAAGCAAGAAAAGACTAGTAGAGGCAAGTAAGTTGACAAGATCCACGCCCACAACAAAATTGTGTTCTACTCGTGCATTAGAGAACTACGCATAGACCTAGCTCATGATGCCACTGTTGGGGAACTTTGCAGAAAATTAAAAATTTTCCTACGGTTTCACCAAGATCCATCTATGAGTTCATCTAAGTAACGAGTCATGGGAGAGAGTTTGCATCTACATACCACTTGTAGATCGCGTGCGGAAGCTTGCAAGGTGATGATGGAGTCGTACTCGACGTGATTCAGATCACCGATGTCCAAGTGCTGAACGGACAGCACCTCCGCGTTCAACACACGTACGGGACGGGAGACGTCTCCTCCTTCTTGATCCAGCAAGGGGGAAGGAGATGTTGATGATGATCCAGCAGCACGGCGGCGTGGTGGTGGATGCAGCAGAACTCCGGCAGGGCTTCGCCAAGCGACTACGGGAGGAGGACGAGGTGTAGCAGGGGGAGGGAGGCGCCAAGCAAGGGTTCGGCTGCCCCCCTCCCTCCCCCCCTTTATATAGGCCTCCAAGGGGGGGGGGCGCCGGCCCCTGGAGATCCAATCTCCAAGGGGGGGCGGCGTCCAAGGGGGTGGAGTGCCCCCCAAGTCAAGTGGGGCGCCCCCCACCCCTAGGGTTTCAACCCTAGGCGCAGGGGGTGGGCCTAGGGGGGTGCACCAGCCCACTATGGGCTGGTTCCCCTCCCACTTCAGCCCATGGAGCCCTCCGGGATGGGTGGCCCCACCCGGTGGACCCCCGGGACCCTTCCGGTGGTCCCGGTACATTACCAGGAGACCCCGAAACTTTCCCGATGGCTGAAATACCACTTCCTATATATTATTCTTTACCTCTGACCATTCCAAACTCCTCGTGACGTCGGGATCTCATCCGGACTCGAACAACATTCGGTATGCTGCATACTCATATTCATATAACCCTAGCGCCACCGAACCTTATGTGTAGACCCTACGGGTTCGGGAGACACGCAGACATGACCGAGACGACTCTCGGGCAATAACCAACAGCGGGATCTAGATACCCATGTTGGCTCCCACATGCTCCTCGATGATTTCATCGGTTGAACCAC
This sequence comes from Aegilops speltoides, assembly GCA_021437245.1. Taxonomy (NCBI): domain Eukaryota; kingdom Viridiplantae; phylum Streptophyta; class Magnoliopsida; order Poales; family Poaceae; genus Aegilops; species Aegilops speltoides. Next base: position 70,555,950 of record CM038146.1, read on the forward strand.
GATGTCGAGGATTCAATCAAAACCACTGTATACAATTCCTTTGTCAATCGATGCGTTATTTGCCCGAGACTCGATCGTCGGTATCCCAATACCTTGTTCAGTCTCGTTACGCAAGTCACTTTACTCGCACCGCAATGCATGATCCGTGGCCAACACCTTGGTCACATTTGAGCTCATTATGATGATGCATTACCGAGTGGGCCCAGAGATACCTCTCCGTCATACGGAGTGACAAATCCCATCCTCGATCCGTGTCAACCCAACAGATACTTTCGGAGATACCGTAATGCACCTTTATAGTCACCCGATTCGTTGTGACGCTTGATACACCCAAGGCACTCCTACGGTATCCGGAGTTACACGATCTCATGGTCGAAGGAAGAGATACTTGACATTGGCAAAGCTCTAGCAAACGAACTACACGATCTTTGTGCTATGCTTAGGATTGTCTTGTCCATCACATCATTCTCCTAATGATGTGATCCCGTTATCAACTACATCCAATGTCCATAGTCAGGAAACCATGACTATCTGTTGATCACAACGAGCTAGTCAACTAGAGGCTCACTAGGGACATATTGTGGTCTATGTATTCAGACGTGTATTACGATTTCCGGATAATACAGTTATAGCATGAATAAAAGACAATTATCATGAACAATGAAATATAATAATACTTTTATTATTGCCTCTAGGGCATATTTCCAACACTATATTCTTCTGTAGTACTCGATCTTTATTAGGTACCTAGCCAGCAGTGATGTATTCGATATATAATATTCGAGACGATGTATTCGAGATTATATATATTAAGACGACCGATGGTGTATTTGAGTTTATATATTCGAGACGATGTATTCGAAATTCAGTTTTTCCTTACTGATTAATTGCATCCATGCATTGTAATTTGAATACTAAATTGTTTTATATTTCTTCTGTATTAGTAACGTAAAAACTATGGCGGACAATACCGGCAGAGGGAGAGAAGAGGAATTGTTCGACATCATACGCAACCCTCACAGGCTAGATGATCTGAATGAAGCAGATGACGGCTCCCAATATCTGAACAATACCGGAGAGGGTGATGAAAAGATATTCGATCTCGACGACCGGGCTGATGAAGTCTTGAACTATGATTATGAATATGACACAGAGAATGTTTGTGATGACACAGACAATGCTGATCTTCGAATAACAAAGACTACCAGCGAAGTATATTTATATAAGCATGCATCATGGTGATCATCACATGTTTTTTATTGAAGATATATTAATGAATCGATCTTTCTTCTTTCAGCCCTCCGGATCAAGCAAATTTGCTTCTACAGACAGCAAGACAAAGCGAGGCCCGGGCAGATTGTTGAAGGATGGTGTAAAGTACCACATCGAATCCATCAAACCTAGTGGCGAACCCCTCACGCCTAAGAACATTGCGAACAAGTGGACTCGTCAGTGCGGAGTTCTTGTGAAGGACAAACTCCCGATCTCCATTCAAGAATGGAAAGAGCCAAAGACTAAACGTCCAGGTGTTACTTGGGTCAACAACAGAGCCAAAAAAGACCTTGTGAAATCTCTGATGGAACATTTCACCCTACCAGATCATTTCACTGAAGCAGATGTGGAGAAAGTCAAGGCCGCTGCTCTTAAGAAGATGGCAATTGCATTCAACACCCACAAGAAAATTGTATGGGCCAACTACCTCGCTAATGAAAGGAAGATTCCAGAATTCACAGGAACACTAGAGAAGCAAAGAGAGCTCTGGGACGATTTCATGACCTTCAAGGATTCAGAAATATCTAAGGAATGGTCGATGAAAAACAAGGCAAATGCCGCAAGAAAGACGCAGTTCCATAGGCTGGGTCCAGGTGGCTACGCGGTGGGATTTCCTAAGTGGGATAAGTCTAGGAAAGAGATGGAGGATGCAGGGGTCACTCCGGTTACCCGGCACTGGCCCCCCAGGTGCAGAACTTGGTTCTATGCGCATGGGGGAGCGTTGGACCCGAAGACAGGCGAAGTTTCGCAGAAGGCAAGTCTAAAAGGAGCCGAACAAAAGATAATTGACGCAATAGATGAAGCTCGAAGGGGGGTGTTCACGCCCAACAGAGAGAACAACGAGCTTACGTGCGCCCTGGGAAATCCTGAACACCCGGGAAGAACACGAGGCATGGGCGTTATTCCCTGGTATGAGGGCTTTTCAGAATGGAACGAGGACTACAGGAGCCGTGCAAGAAGGAAGATGGAGGAGGAGAAGAAAAGGAAGCTGGAGGAGGAGCAGAGGAAGCAGGACGCAGAACACCTTCAAGGCCTAGAAGCAAGGCACGCGGACCTGGCACTCAAATTCCAGCAGCAGCAACAGCAGATCGACTCACTTAGCCAGGAAAGGGGCTCAGCAGCGGCAGCAGCAAGCGGATGATCGTCCAGCATTGGATAGCACCGTCCCATACATGCCGAGAAGCAGTGTTGGTTCTGCCCTGGGCGACACACTGCTGGATACATACCCTGTGGATGAGATCATAGAGAACACTAACAGCGAGTTACACTCCAAAATGAAGAACATATCTATGAAGGTGGCGGACGGCGTTGCTTTTCCAGTTACCCCCAAAGCAACCTACCATTGCATCCCGATTCCAGAGGGCTATGCTCGTGTCATGGTTGATGAAGTGGTGGACCCATATTCGGGGCTAACGCTTGACATTCCTGGAGGTGAAGACGAGCGCACACTGGGAGAGGCCATACATCGTATCATCCTATGGAGAAAGGATTGCATCATCTTTCGAAGTCCACCGACACCGCGTCGTCTGCCGACTCCTCCTCTAAGTCCGCCATCGAGTCAGCAGACTCCCGCTCCTCCAAGTCCACGAACACGTGAGACGACTCCTCCTCGAAGTCCGCCACCTCCTCCAAGTCCTTGAACGCGTGAGCTGACTCCTCCGGTTTCAAGCCCGGCACAGCGTCATGCCACTTCTCCAGTTTCAAGTTCGGCACCGTGTCAGGCCACACCTCCTACTTCAAGTCCGGCACATCGTCAGGCCACTTCTCCTGGTCCAACTCCACGTCAGTTGTCTCCGCCGGCTCAGCAATCACAGAAGAGACATCCCGCAGCTTTGGTGCGTAGCGGTACGAGTCGAGGTAGTTCAGGAAGTACAGGCGAAGGCAAGCGATATAAATATGGTCCAAGCCTCGCTCCTCTTCCTCAAAGGTCTTACGACATGACTGAGGAGCAAAACGCAGCCATAGTGCAAGCCCAAGTGGACGCCCATTTTGGACCGAAACCGGCACCGCCGCCAAAGGAGAAAGTGCCTGAGAAAGTACTTGACCACTTCATTCGTATGGCTAGAGAACCAACTCCCAAGCCTGTTGACTCGGACTATGAGCGCCAAATCAGGAAGGCACATCGAGCACGACTACAAAAGGAAGCGAGCTCAAGCTCGAGCCAACAAGCAGCTGGCAAAAAATGCGGGAAAACCGTTCCCCAGTTGGGAGAACAAGTGGCGCAAGCGATCCCCCCGCTTGTTGTGCCAACAACACATGAAAGGAGTAGTACGCGCGCCAAATATTATTGTGGGCAAACCGTTAGCGTTCGCCAGCATGGCGATGTGGTAATAACAGAGGATCATATAATGCAGGCTCAAATGCTCAATATCTCTATTGGACAACTCCTCGAAATCGAGCCCGGAAATAGCATGGCAATATGTCTGGGGCAAACCTTTGGTCCATCCAGACAAGGTCAAGGACCTCCCAACGAGAATCTATCAATTGCATCAATGGTACATGAACATTACCAAGATTTCCAATCGAGAGTCCCTCATGGTGAATGTCAAGCATGAGCATGATTACCATGAGAAAGCCCTGGCCATTGAGTATCCAGAACTATTTCAGTTATTTAATCAAGACACACTCGACAAGTCTATCGTCGGTTGCTATTGTCTGTAAGTGATTTCTTTCTGTAATTTAAGTCTCAAGCTAGTTATATAGTGATAAATTTGATCAATCATTACATGTAATTATCCTCACTATATTCTTTTTCTGTGGTATTATATGCAGGATGAAGATGTATGAAATGAAAAAAGCTGGACGCTATGGCGTTGGGTTCATTGACCCAAATACCATGCTAGAGTTCTTGAAGCGCCTCAATAGCAATGAAGATATACTACTTCCTTACAACATCCCGTGAGTCACACTGTCTTGTACTACAAATTCTGTTTTTGCTTACTAGCTAGCTAGATGTTAATAATTAAGTGTATACGGTTTACGGTAGTTGATTAATTTTATGCACATGCCCGCTTAATTAAGACATGCAAGCGCAGCGTATGCAGTTGGCACTGGGTCTTGTTAGACATTAAAGTTGAGGAAGGAAAAGTTGAATTACTGGACTCACTGACTAAAGAAGATAAAGACTACACCATCGTGAAGGGGATAGTCAACAGGTAATTTCAATCATTATTAACTATTAGTTCCTGATATGAAGTATTTAATAACCTCTTTATTAATTTTCTTTGCCGGCGGGCAGGGCATGGGCAAGGTTCATCAAGGTGACTCCAGGCAAGTGGCCAAAAAAGTTGTTTTGGCATCGACCCATGGTAAGTAATTAAGTAGTACTAGCTAGCTACCATCTCTTTAATTTTTGTTTCAATATCATTAATTAATTATCATGCTTGATTAATCATTATCTGATTCAATTCCATTCTCGTAAAGGCCCTGAGGCAGGCGTCGGGGAATAATCTGTGTGCATTCTACGTTTGCGAGAACATTCGCATGATGACGTGCGAAAGGAGCAGATCTGGGTACGTTTTTGTTAGAACACTATTCACACCATTGTCGATATCTAGTCACACAACTAACACACATGCATATTGATCTCCTTCTTAATAGTTCAGGTCGGTGCGAGATAAGCTCCTACCATCGGACCGCATACAAGCACTTCAAGAGGAAATAGCCGGATTTTTGCTCGACCAGGTCATAGATCCCAAAGGAGAATACTATTACCCGCTACCGCCCCCATGAACCACTTGTCATCGTGCTCCGAAGGAACCAAGGCAACATGTAGGAGAAATTGTATATGTATATACATGTGTATGTGTGAATAGTTAATGGTGTTGGCTGTGAGACATTCGATGATATATATTATATATATATATGTGGTTCTACGTACGAGAAAATCTATATATTTATATATATGCATAACGTGTACAATTTGTAGTATCGTGAAATACCAGCAAACAAAAAAGAATTAAATGGAAAATAAAGCCAAATTGAAAACACAAAATTAAAGCAAAATAAACACCCAAACATTTAGTACCGGTTGGTGTTTCCAACCGGTACAAATGTCCAACACGCACCCGGGCCTGGCTCGCGCCACGTGTTTGCACTTTAGCGCCGGTTCGTGACGAACCGGTACTAAAAGGGGGACCTTTAGTCCCCACTCTTTAGTGCCGGTTCGCCAACCGGCACTAAAGGCCGTCACGAACCGGCACTAAAGCCCGGTTCTGCACTAGTGGTAGCACATGTCAGGCCAAAACTATAGCCGTACCCACTTTCCTGAATAGCGCGCACTACACAATCAATCGAGAATATCAGTGTGACGCACCCTAGGTCCTCAAGCAGGTTAATCCACACAAAATATCAACGCGCCAGTTCTTCTCCAAATTGACTAATGCTAGTAGTTGCAATGTAATTTGTTCTGAAAGGGGGCAATGTAACATGAGCACTTTGATTAAACCCAATAATTTGTATTTTCATATCAAGTACAATTATGAGAAACAATTTTGAACTCTCATAAATCATCAACATAAAGAATTATACTTCTGAAACAATAACATCTCGACAATTTCGAAGTCAAGCACCAGTAAAATTACCAGCGGTGGGTGACGAAAATACTCGTGGCCGCGGCTGGACGTCGTGGTCGTCTTGCACTCTTGTTCAATGTGGGCAGCAGCCGCTTGCTCGAGGTCAAGCGATGTGGGCGACGGCCGCTTGCTCGAGGTTCGGCGATCTGGGCGACGGCCGCTTGGTCGAGGTTCATTGAAGGGCGAGTGGGGTTCAGGCAGTGAGGGCCTGAGGGGGGAGGAGGGGGGGTGGCAGGTAGCAAAACGATTGGGCCCGGGGGGGAGGGGGTTCGCACGGGATCGACGGCGCGGCGGGCGCACGAGGCCGGGAGCACGGCGGCGCCTGCTTCCATTGCAGTCGTTGTGTGCCTCGTCGGAAAGTGCGACGGACGGCTCCGGTGACAGCTCAAGCGTCGGAGGGCGCGACGGCCAGCTCCAGCGGCGGCTCCCGCGGTGACCCGCGGCGGAGGGCGCGACGGGCGGCGGCTCCCGTGGCGAAGGGCGCGACGACGAACGGGAGGCTTACGGGAGGAACGACGCATGAGGAGGATCGATGGATTAGCGATCGATGCGGGTGTGCGGGAGGCTACGTGGGGGAGAGGTCGTGCGGGTGTGCAGTTTCTTTTTCGAACCGCAGGCCAGGGTTAGCGATCGATGGATTGTGTGGTTAGCGATCATATCTCTCCCTGAGCAAAACAACCCGCTAGCCTCCCGGGTCGCTTCCAGCGACTCCGGAGGCGCCGCCGCAGCTACCTTCGGAGGCCCTTCCACGCAGCCCCGTTTACCTTGCCACCGTCGGAGGAGGCCGGCCGCCCGGCGGACGGCGGCGGCGGGGTGTCTCCGGCCGTTCTTTTCTGTTCTTTCCACAGGTGGTTGCCTTCCGATCTGGCTGTCGTTGTCCCATGCCGCTAGCTTCCTGATCTGTCCATGGCATGGTGTCTCCTGATCGGGCCGTCGTTGTCCTATGTTGCTAGTTTCCCGATCTTTTCCGATCTGGCAGCTATATGGTGATTCAGACACCGATCTGGATGATCTCCATGGCCTGGAGTATGATCAGGGGAAGCACACGGGGCTGGTGCATAGAGGCATATGCATACACATGCGTGGACATGCATGCACATGATCGGCGGCCGCCCAGGCTGCCGGCTAGCTACAACCCATGGCGCTGGCTGTTGGCGTCCACCTAGGTCTTGGTGGCCAGCAGCATGGCCGGGTGGCACGGCTAGGCGGTGCTTTTGACTACGTCATGGGTGATTGGATCTGGGACGGCGGCGGCCTCGCCGTGGATTATGGTCTTCATCAGAAGATTTTGTGAGAGTTTTATCTCTCCAGATGTGATGGTTGACTTCGGCGGTGAAAGCAAACTGTGGACGATGTCTTGATGTAAATGGATTGTTGTGCGGTGGCGGCGGGCATATTGCGTGTAGCTACTGGGATCGTGGAAAAGTGGTGGCAACAACACATGAAGGACCTCGATGGTGGTGTTACTTGAGCACCCAGTCTAGAGCTCCGGGGTGAAATCATTTGTCTTGCCAGTGTTGGGTATACCTGACTATGTCGATGTTTTTACATCGTTACCTTCTTGAAGGCATTGTTCGGAATTCTCGGACTGATTCCTCAGGATGAAAACCTAGATTCTAGTCTTGGATGGCTGGATCCAGTGACGGTGACACTTGAGTGTCGCTCCCTTCCTTAAGGCGTTGCTGTTAAAGAACGTCGTCGTCAACATGGTGTCATGAGATTGTCGGTGCAGATATGATCATTGTTATAATTTGTCGATCGTGATCTGATCGCTTTGGGGCTTTTTTCTTTTTTACTTGCCTACGCATAGCTTTGGTCTAGTATGACTTTGTTATTTGCCGGCGTGTTTTTGTGTGCGTGCGTTGGTGTTGGCTGTGTTCATCTTAGCTATGTAGAGGCCGGGTGTGTACTCATTTGTTTGTATCCTCTTGATGCTTAACTTTGAGTCTAAAATTCACCCTTTATCGAAAAAAAAAGAAGTTTGATGGGGTGCTATCCTAGGGAACCTGTAGTAATTCAGTACTGGTCTACTTGTAATAATCATACGGACTCTTGGACTACTAAAGGGCACCAATCTGGGAGTAGCTTCTTATGAACAATATACTTAATACAAAGGAAATCGCTTTAGAGAAAGAAGTTCTTCATTGAAGATTCCACATGCATTATGTTTGACAGACGTGTCACTGGGGAGCAGAGACCACCTCTTCTTTCATCATGACTTCGTCATGATCTGCTCACCCCAATGGGATCCATCAGTTGGGGTTTAGCAGTTTTATAATAGTATCATTTAACATTTCAGAAACCTTCTAGCTATACCATTGTTCTTGGAGATTTTCATTACACTTTCCTGGGCAATTTGGACAACGAGGAATGATTTCATATTTAATGGTATTCAACCAAGCATATGCAAGTGCAGTTGAATGTTTGATGAGCTGAAATGGCTGCTTCTTAGGACCACGAGGAAAAGATATCATCTGTTTGAAGGATTGATTAAGGCTATCCATTAGCTCATCAAATCCAACCTAGGTTGTACATTTTTTAACCTAGTTTGCTCTTCCTTCTTTTTGCTTTTCTAGTCTTAAGCTTCAATATATAATTTTTGTTCTTTTCTCTCTTCATTTTGTACATACTTATTTGAAAACTAATGAAAATACATGCAACAGAGTCCTATTGTTTCCCGTAAAAACATAGTCTGCTTGTTTTGATGACTGCACAAAAAGCATTTCTTTTCGCCATTAGCGCGTGTGTGGGGTGTGCCTAACGTCTAACAATCTATATAATGGTTATCGTTATATGGTTGCTTCCCACTAGCTTTTCATAATCATTGAAGTTTTCATAATTCGTGTTTCTCTTTCTATCATGATTTTTTTAAATGTGAACATTTATTGAGTTCATGAAATTTCAGAAATTGGCAAAAAATCCCGTGCACATTTTTAGAATATCTTATTGTTTTAAAATTCGTGAATAATTCTAAAATTCATAAACATATTTTTAAAGATTTTCGTCATATAAGTATTTTAAGCTTTTAAAGATTTTCAAAGAAATGTGAGAAATTTTAAAATTCATAAGCAGTTTTTAAATTTTGTGAGCATTTCTTTTATTTTAATTTTTTTCTTAAAGTTCGACTTTGTAATAAAACTGCTCTGAAATGAAAAGTAGTAAAATATTAAAAGAAGTCTACTAAAGAACCATACAATGACCGCCAGGGCATATGACGAAAGCAATTACCACAGTCCACCGAGGCTCCGCGCGAGCGAGATAACACACCATAAGCATCGAATAGGAACTCCCCGCATGATCCTCCTGTCGTCTAACACATGAGCAGTACGGAGGCCTCAACTCGCAGCCCCACATGGACATGCCCAATGACGGGGGCCTAGGCAGCTGCACGTGCGAGAGTTATATCTCGAAGAGTAACTAGTTGACGAGCGCTCCTTTAGGACGATCGCAACGATCAGCGTGACTTGGCGCACTGTCGGCCACCCGACATGTGTCACGCTCTGGGCGCTTCTTTCGGATTTTGTTTTTGTTTCGCACACGTTTTCAGCTTTTTAAACGGTTTTTTCCTGGGTTTTTTTGACGCTTTGGTTTTCCAACGGCCTTCCTTAACTTTTGGAAGGAAAAAAATTCGAAAATTTTCTTTTGCGCGAAAAACACACTTTTTTTCGTGAGTCATGGTTTTGCTTTCGCGAGAGGCATGGTTTTGCTTTCACGAGAACGGGAAAAAACGCTTTTTCTTTTTTTTTGTTTCGTGAGAGGCACGGTTTTGCTTTCGAGAGAGGCACGGTTGTGCTTTCGCGAGAGGCACGGCCGTGCCTCTCGGAAACGAAAAAATACGTGTTTTCTGTTTTTTTTTTCATTCCGAGAGAGGCACGGTTTTGTTTCCGCGAGAGGCACGGTTGTGCTTTTACGAGATGCACGGCCGTGCCTCTCCAAAACGGAAAAACAAAACACGTTTTTTTTTGGCTTCCCAAGAGGTACTAATTTGCTTCTCGTGGAAGCACAGATTTGTTGTGCCTCTCGGAAGGAAAAAATGTCTTTCTTTTTCTTTTTTGCTTCCATGGAAAGAACATATTTGCTTCTTGTGGTGGCAAAATTTTTGCATCTGGAAGAAAAATATGTTTTACTTTTTTTTTTTCATGAGAGGCATAGATTTGCATCTTGTGGAGGCATAGGTTTGCTTCCGCGAGAGGCACAAGGGCAACAACGTATTTCATTTTGCTTTCACGGGACGCATTCTCGTGAAGACATTGCTTCTACGAGAGGCACACCTTGCCTCTTGAAAAGGAAAAGAAAGTGTTTATTGTTTTCTTCAGCGAGAAGCATAGATGTGCTTCCGTGAAAGTCATGTCGTAAATAAAAATCATGAATTTTAAAAATGGCCGCGAACTAAAAGAGAATAAAAATCTAGAAAAATAAAAAAAAGATAGGAAAAAAGAAAAGAAAAATATCGGAAAGAAAACTAGAGAAAACCTAAAAGGAAAAAAAACCAACTTCCCGAAACAGAAAAAACTGCTGAAACCTCCCAAAAAAACCGGCAGGAACCCGGAGTAGCAAGCACTACTAGGCCGGCCCAGATCCAACGCCTTGTGGGTGATTTTCATGTCGCGTTCACTACGGACAATACATATCATTCGTGAGCGACTCCTCATGTGTCGCCACGGTTTTTTGTTGATTCGATCGATCTTGTCGAGATAACACAGGTCGAGGACATGAACTGAATGTAGCTCAGATGGTTAGGTCCTTGTGATGAAATCTTCCCACCAGGTTTCAAGTCCAAGACTTGAACCCGGTGCTTGCATTTTTCTGAATTTATTTCAGATTTTCAACAATGTTCTTTCGACTTCATCAATTTTAGGATGTGCCAGACTTAGTATTTCTAAGGTGCTTATATGAGTAGGGTGTGTGTGCGCGTACATTTACACGTCTGAGTGGATATGCACGTATATGAAGTTTGTAACAAAAGAAAATGCCAACGACTTCCGTTGCATGTTGTAAGCTGCATTCTCGATTGTACTGGGTGTTTTTCTTTCGTCATCCGTTGCCTTGATCTAACCAGTTTTCTGACTCGATTTAATCCTATAAACAGTACCTTTTGATATCTTAATCCTATAAACAGTACCTTCTGATATCAACTAGAGTGTTGCGTACATTGTACTACACATTATTTGAGTTATTAGTTACATCCAAGATGAAGGCTCCGCTTCAGCAGCAAAACGGGAACACCATATGCAACACAACGAGCTTGATAGCTCAAGCCAGGCGAGTCATGGTCGTTGTCGGTTTGCCATATTCCCTGAAGCTGGAGTGGTGCAAATCCTAGATTATTCTTTAATAGTTTATCTCAATTTTCTCAACATGCATACAGTCCACCTCAGTGTCCTTGTTAAGCCATGCGGTCGAGTCTTCTCCCAACATGCATGCAGCCCACCTCAACGTCCCCATTAAGCCATGAATTTAAGCAAGCCGTGCATTTAGATTATAAATTAGAATTACTTTTGCATTAGTCTATTCATGTAACGCTACCACATTATACATGCATGTTAGTCGTGCTTCATATTTTTGTTCGAAATGACATTTTTAACTGTAATTCAAAAAGTGTTTTTTGAGACGCATCCTTGTTTTATTGATTTTCAAGCTTATATTTTCCCAGCAAAACAAGATTTCGCAGCAACGCGCAGGGCATCATCTAGTTTCTAACATTTTGTGGAGGTTCCTTCTGCTGAGATATTTTTCTGGAACTACTCATAGTATGAGTATCAGGGGATAGTCTTTGAAACCCATGCTCAACGCTACAACGCATACAAACCAACTGCAGTGCTGAATGGCACATTTAGTGCTGGTGTAAAAGTTGCTTACGCTCTTCAACTCGAAATCTTAGATACAAGTAAATGTCGAGACATGGAGCAGTTGTGCACATGTTTGGTCCAACTTAGCCGCAGACACTACGTTATAGTATACGTAGTTACTAGCTGCAGGGGTACGTGCTGAAAAATTCAGACCCATGCAAGATGGTGTGGACTATTAAGGTTCAGTTACTCCCAAGTCCCAACGCCAACAACAACTGCTCCTGGTACTACTGCAGCTACTACTACTTAATTACTTAGATGCTCATATCATATGCATAGTCAAATATAAATTGAAAGGCCATACATGGCCGTCGAGCTTGCTCTCTCGTGCTCATATGTGCTGGGAGCATGCGAGGCTCTTCACTCTTCTCCCCGTGATTCACGTACATTTTCGGCTATATCATATCTCGTTTCTTGTTTGTGCTTTGTGGGTTCAGGATTGGAAGGCACTAGGAATTTAGGATGCACATATAGGAAGAATCTCAAGGAGAATAGATTGTGTCTCTTGAAGATATCATTAATAGCTAGCCAATGCTATATTGTATGGGAAACGTTTAGAATCACCCTGCTGATAACCTGCTTGCGCCGTCCGCACGCGCAACCGTCCGATCAGCAGACGTGATTTGGATGAGTTGTCGTGGCAGCGCCCTATCTGCTTCTCAAACACCTGGATCCCACGTCTGTTACTCGTCCACGTCTCAGTTTGACTCTCAAAAGCTACTGCCTTTTGCAGTTTTGCTACTACCACGCAGCGTAGATGTAGCTAGAGGAATATATCTCTGGCTCACACAAACAGATGTCTACCACCGTCCAACCGCAGCCATTGATAACAAACAAAGCACCACGTAGGAACACTTGTATGATGCTGCTGACGGAAACGGTTGGATGTTGTTGGATCCAACATGGGCGTGTCACCCTTCACATTCTTAAAAAGCGAAGGTTAATTGTTTTATACTTTTTTTTTATGTTGCTAGTGTTCTCCCGATGTGCCACAAGTTTATGCATGTGCCTCTGTGAACACACTAGCAACATGTTGCAATGACCCCTTGTGCCGACGATGTTGCATGTCTAAATTGTGATGCTACGTACATGGCCTGGGCGGCAATGCTGCAAGCTGGGACGTGCAACGATGCGAGGGGGTAGGGGTGGGTGTTGCTTCGACGACTATGGCGGTCTATATCGCATAGAGGTCAGCAGCTACTGGAAGTGCAACAACGACGACAACTTTTTGTGACGAGTACAAAGCAAGGATGAGTATGTTGCGGTGCCAACATGACTCGATATTTTTCTTGAACTACTCACAGTACCAACGGATAGTCTCTGAAGCACATGCTCAATCAAAAGACTCCATGATTCTGACAACTGCTAGTGCTGTGCTTAGTGCTGGTGTAAAAGTTGCTTACCCTCTTCAAGTCCAAATCTTAGATACAAGTAAATGTCGAGATATGCATCAGTTGTGCACATGTTGGTCCAGCTTGACAGCAGATCGAAACCCTAACCCGTTGCAGGCCACTTGGGCCAAAAGTGGAGGCGCTGGGCCGAGGCCGCCAACCGCCAGCTGCCGCGGGCGCGCTGGGCGAGGACGCCAGCCGCCTCGGGCGTGCTGGACCGAGGCCGCAGCAACGCACGCTGGGCCCAAGCCAGGCCAGCTGCCTGTTCCATTTGCCCAATTTTTTCTGGGCAAAAGTTACATAGTTTATTTCATACAGTTTTTCTATGCAATTTTTTTCCAACGAAAATCTTTTGTTCAGAAAATAGAAAATTAAAAGAAAATGTTCTGAAAAATAAAATAGTGAATTTTTTCAGAAAATAAATGTTCATGAATTTTTATAAAGAGAATCATAAAGTTCATGATTTTTTATTCGGTGAAAGAAAAGTTTTCTGTAAAAGGTAAAAAGTTCGTGAATTTTTATTCATGTTGTTTTTTCTGCTACGTAAATAATTAGTGCTCTTTAATAAAGAAAATAAAAGTTTACGTAGTATGTTTTAAGAGCATGTTAAAGCGATTATTAGAATGAATATGATTATGTTATGTTTATGATCAACATTATAAAAATATCATGTTTTATTATTGAAATTTAAAGGTGCATTTATTTCTAATATTTTGCCCAACGATAATATAGATTTAATTGCATAGACAATTGTATGTTTTAATTTGATCAACGTTAGATTATTGCATATGATTGTTTTATTGATGTCACTTAAATTGTGATTTCAGGAGGGTTTCACTTGATGAGTTGCCTAAAAGAAGTTCCGACACTCAGAGGTGACAACCACACTGAGTGGAGGAAGAAAGTTGAACTGGTATTTGTCTGTGCTGATCTTGACTGGGTTGTGGAGAAACCACAACCGGTCAGACCCACAGAGCTAGTAAGAGAGGCCACTGATGATGATGCTGCATGGGCTAAAAAGAAGGGGGACTATGCTCCTTTGGATTAGTCCTACCTCATAGATAACCAAAAGTGGGTCAATGCAAACAAAAAATGCATGGCGTTTATAAAGAATACAATTGAGAGCGCCATTGTGGGCTCCATTGCAGAGTGCACTTCCGCAGGGGAGTTGCTTACAAAGATAAAGAGCCAGTTCACTGGCTCTTCAAAGATATATGCCACCCAGGTGTTAGAGCAACTAGTGACAGAACGCTACACAGGTGGTAGTCATGGAATAAGAGAGCACATTCTCAGGATGAGCAATATGGCAGCAAAGCTCAAGCCCATGGATGCGGATCTGGAGATCAAACCAGCGCTCCTGGTCCACCTGGTCATGGCTTCACTGCCAAAGGAGTTTGCAACTTTTGTTGTAAACTATAATATGTCACCTGGAACATGGGACATTGAAAAGACAATAGCAAAGTGTGTCCAAGAAGAGGACAGACTCAAAGCCGCACATGGTGGTTCGCTCAACTATGTGAAGGATTACAAGAAAAAGAACTACAGTCAAAACAACAAAAGTTCTCCTTCAAAGAATGGAAAAGCCCCCTATCAGCATCAGCATCAGCAACAACCTTTCTCAGTGGACAAAGACACTTGTCTCCACTGCAAGCAGAAAGGGCATTACAAGAAAGACTGCGCTGCTTGGCTGAAGTCAGTCATGGCAAAAAGAGGGATTCCATTCGACGCGAACTATGCTAAGAGGCGAAAGACGCATTGAAGTGGCAAACAGAGTTGAAGCAGAAGTTGAAGCTGTCGGTGACATCTCCTTGGAGTTAACTAGCGGATTCAATCTTCTACTTGGATATGTTTTATTTGTTCCATCGTGTCATAGAAACTTAATTAGTGTTTCTTGTTTGGACAAAGATAATTATGAATGTTATTTTGGACATGGCAAGTGTGCCATTTGGTATAATAATGCTTATGTGGGTGATGCTTTACTACATGATGAGCTTTATTTGTTATCACTTCGTGAAAAAGTTTATTCGGTTTGCAATGTGAAAGAAAATGTTTCCGCGTTGAATAAAGAGCAAAAGAAAAGAAAAAGAACATTCGACTCATCGAAATTATGGCACTGTCGCTTGGGCCATATTTCGAAGGGGAGAATATAAAGATTAGTCAAAACTGAAATTCTTCCTCTGATAGAATTTTCAGACTTAGAACAATGCATAGATGGCGTTAAAGGAAAGTACGTAAAACAAATCAAAAAATGTGCAATCCATAGCACAGGCACACTAGAAATCATCCACACTGATATTTGTGGACCATTTCCGGTGAAAAGTGTGGATGGATATGACTCGTTCATAACATTCACAGATGATTACTCTCGCTATGGATATATTTATCCAATGAAATAAAGACCTGAAGCGTTGGATAAATTTAAAATATTAAAAGCTGAAGTTGAAAATCAGCATGATAAAAGAATAAAGATAGTTAGGTCCGACTGTGGGGGAGAGTACTACGGTCGGCATGTCGTGGTTCTAAGTCTGACAGTAGAATGGGGGGTAGGTAAGGAGAGGCAAGGTCCTAGCTATTGAGTAGTTGTGAACACAAGCGATGTACGAGTTCAGGCCCTTCTCGGAAGAAGTAAAAGCCCTACGTCTCGGAGCCCTGAGGCGGTCGAGTGGATTATAAGTGTAGGTATTACAAGAGTGCGAACCCTCTATCTCGTGGAGGGGGTGGCTTATATAGAGTACGCCAGACCCCAGCCAGCCCACATAATGGAGAGGTTAAAGTACATTAAGCCGGGGGTTACTTGTAACGCCTCATAAAGTGTCTTAACTATCATTAAGTCTATTCAATAGCAAGCCGTTGCGTTGCAGAGTGCCTTCTGACCTTCTGGTGGTCGAGTGTATCTTCATGGTCGAGTGAGTCTTCCATGGTCGAGTCCTTCTAGTCAGTCGAGTGGGTTCCTCTTTGGTCGACTGGAAGATGATCTCTTCTAAGAGTGCCCCTGGGTAGGACGTTTAGGTCAGGCCTATGACCCTACCCTAGGTACATGAATCCATCATTAGCCCCCGAATGGATTGAGGCTTGAGTGAAGGAGGAGTTGACGTTGTTTCCGATTGTCTTTTGTATACTGGCTATGTGTTGTCTTGGACCGAGATCTTCTCTGTTGATAACAAGCAACTTTTCTTCAGTCGACTCGATCCATTCTTATTCTCTAGTCGAGTGATCTTTTATACTTTGCTGTTCCCGAACGACGGATCGCAGGAAACTTCATACTTGGCAAGTCGATCTGTCGCTTGCGGATTCTGCGGGATTTAAAATTTGGGGAAGCGCGCGAAGCGGAACGGACCGCAGCGCTCGGATGGGACATGACAGGAACGCCTCGATCTCCGTGCCGCTTTTTCCGCCACGTATCGTGCAGTGCAACTGTTTCGGGATATGATTGGATTGCTCGGGTCCACATGTCATCCACTCGGAAGGGATGTTATAAATGCAACTCGTGAGGGTTTCTGCACAGTACCCCGTTCTTCCTCCTCTGCTCTCTTCGTCCCTGCCCTTTGCACCTGCTGCCGCTCCTGCTACTTTCTCCCTTGCGCACTCTGTCGGCGGCCATGGGCAAAGAGAAGACGGGGTTGCTGGAGCGCGCGAAGAAGGCGTCGGCGGCGGAGAAGGCATCTGCGGCCGAGAAGGCGAAGGGGAGATCCACCAGCCGCGGCGGTTCTTCGTCGAGATCCCGCTTGCCGAAGGGCTGGGTCCAGGGAGATTGGATCCAGTCGACCATCAGGGAGAAGGATCTCCTCGACATGGCCAACGACGGGCTGATCCCCCACGGCGCCGCGAGGCTTCCTAGCCAAGAGTGGCAACCTCAGCCGGAAGAGGGTGAGTGTGTGCTCCTGGCCACTCATGTTGATCGAGGGTTTTCGCTGCCGCCGAGTGTTTTCTTTCGTGGCTTTCTGAATTTCTTTGGGGCCCAGCTCCACCATTTTATTCCAAACTCCATCGCGTATCTCGCTGCATTTGTGTCTATGTGCGAAAACTTCCTGGGCTGTCGACCGCACTGGGGTTTGTTCAAGTATATCTTCACATGTCGCTCTCAGACTGTGAAGAAGGCAAGTCCTGGTGACGAGAAAACCCAAGTAGTTCAGATGTGCGGGGGCCTAGGAATCCAATTGAGGAATAAGAGCACCTTCCCAGCTATGTCTTTTCCCGAGTCGGTCAGGGGCTGGCAGTCGACCTGGTTCTACTGCCAGAGTGAGTCGACGCCGGGTTAGTCGAGTGGTCTTCCTCCATTCACCATGAGTCGAGTGAGCAGACCCTCCTCCCTGAAGGTGGTTCCAGAGGAGAGAGCTGATGTGAAGATGTTGATGGATCGCGTGGTACAGCTGGTTCGGGACGGTGGACTGCATGGATCTCTTGGAGGTTTTTCTTGGAGGCTAATCCAGCCCCTTCAATTCGGAGCCACCGCATGTGGCTGTCTTCAAGGCATCAAGATGAGACTCGCGTCAACCCGGAGGCGGTCGACAGCGCCATAGTGGAAAGATGGATGGCGCGATCATCGAACAAGGACAATCCTCGCGATCCCGGAGGATTTCTCCACTTGACCAAAATAGCGCCTGCATAAGGTACATTTGCTCGCTTCCATTGTATATCTGTCGAATGTGTTTACGTGACTTGGTCGATTGAACTCGCCTCGATGTTTCGAGTGCCCTTACCGAGCTATACTCAATGCCCAATGGCGCCGCACTCGATCGAGGAGGGAGAAGCCAGCGGGGGTGAGAGCCAGGAAGAGTGGGATTCAGACGCCGCTGAGGATGACGACGACGACGACGATGATGACGAGGATGAAGAGGAGGAGGAAGAGGAGGAGGTTGCTCCACCGCGCTCGGAAAGGCGGTCAAAACTTGTGCACGACCCTTCGACTGAACGCGGTAAGGGAGCTGCGACTGCCTTGCAGTCGACCAAACGCCCTCGGACCGCTTCTCCGGTGCCGACTGAGAGGGCGCCGAAGCAGTCGAAGGTAGTTCCGCCGAGGCCAACCAAACCCCTGCCAAAGATGAAGGTGTCCATCCCCACCATATCAGGGTAAACAAATCACTTAAGTCTTCTTGTTCTGTACAAATTCTATCTCTGGTTGATACTTGAATCGGTCGACTGACTCTTTGGAACTTCAAGGTTGCGATTCAAACCTCGTGCAAGGCCGAGGACCATGAGATGGAGGATGCGGCAACCTCAAATCCCGGTACTGCATCTTTGATCTTGTTCTTGGTCGACTGACTCATAGTTTCTGACTTTGACTCTTTTCTGAAGCCCCAACCAATGACATTATCACTCTTCCCGACGACGATGATGAGGACGAAGAACCATTGAGGTATAGGAGGAGCAGGAAGGCATCTACTGGCAAAGCAGCCCAAGAGGTGACGGCGCCGAGACTGCTATGGCGGAGGGGAGGCCAGCACTCGACATACCGTGTCCTTCGTGGTGCCGTTGACAAGTGCTCGACCCACTTCGTCGAGTGCTGGGCAGCCTTCGCTCTTCGCCACGCACCACGTCCCGGAGGACCAAGCTAGTGCTGCTAAGGAGGCGATCCGTCAAGCCGGAATCATGATGGAGCAGGTGAAGATCGTCCGGGATGCGAGCCAGGCAGCTTACGACGCCAGCTCCGCCCTTCAAAGCAATGTCCAGGTCAGTCGACCACCGCCTGTTCTGTTAGGATATGCTATCAAAACTTTTCTTTCTCGGGATTCATAGCAGTCACCCAAAGGTGTGTTGGAAAACGCCGTATTAGCGGGGCACGCTGAGTGCACCCGCCGGTGTAGTCCCCAAGGCTAAGGTCGATCACCGCGAATGGTCTTAGGCTTTATAGGTAAATGTTGATCATCACCGAATGAAACGAATGGGTTTACAAACCAGTGGGGCACGCTGAGTGCACCCACCGGTGTAGTCCCCGAGATCGTGGTCGATCACCGCGCTTGATTACAATCTGAAGAAGTTTTGGCCGATCGGTCGACTCTTTTTTTTTTGGTCGATCGTCGACTCGTTTGAATAAGACCAGGTGGGGCACGCTGAGTGCACCCACTGGGTGTAGTCCCCGAGACTACGGTCGAATGCTTGCATTCGACTGTAGTCTTAGAAACGTGTCATTTTTCTATGTTCACTCGGAAGTGAATCATCTTTGACGTTTTGTCAATTGACTCTTCGTAGAAATCCTGTGATCTTGCGGCGCGCTATACTGAACTGGAGCAAAAGCATATTCAGATCGAGTTGGACTTGAAGCTAGTGCAGGAGAATCTGACGAAGGCAAAGGAGGAGACCAAAGGTATGTTTGGTGAGACTTCGACGACTCCTTTCTCCCCTCATTTGCTTTAAACCTGACTTTGCTGTGATTTACAGGCAAGGTGAAGGAGGCCCAGAGGAAGAAAGAGCTTGAGCTGTCTGAGAAGATCAAGCTTGCCGATGACAAGCTAGCCTCAGTCACCAAGCTCGAACAGGACAACACCAATCTGAAGGCTGCTCTGGCCATTGCCACCAAGGATGTTGATCGACTGAAAGCTGACAAGACCACTCTGACTGAGAGGATCAACCAGTTGACCGGGAAGAAGAATGACCTGGAAGGCTTCCTGGGTGGTCTTGCTAAAAAATTGTTCCTTACGCTCGAAGGTAGTCTTTTTCACTCGACCAACTCTTCCAACTGTCGTGTTCCCATTCGACTATTTTCTTGATTCGGGGTTTTGTCTTTGCAGAGTTCTGTCGCAACTTTGAAGAAGAAACCAGCCAGTTGGAGACGAACCTTGACCCTGTCAATTCTCCGGTGAATGATGAAGTTGCCATGAACGTCTTCCGAATGGAGTCTCGTGTTGCTGCTGTTGTGGATTACCTCGCAAGGCTGAAGGTTGCTACGTCCCGCATCGACTCGACGCTCTGGCCCGGGGCGACACTCCAAAATGACCTCGAGTCGTTGATGGCTCGACTGAACGCCGTCCCTGACCGAGTGCAGGAATGGAAGAAGTCTTCGGCTCGGTGTGGCGCAGATGTCGCCCTGTGTCTGGCGCGAGTCCATTGCAAGGATGCACGAGAAGACAAGCTGGCGGCTCTCCGAGTGGCCAACACCAAGAAACACGACTTCAGGTCTTTCATGGAGACTTTCATCGCTGCTGCTACACGGATCGCAGATGGAATTGATCTCGACGAGTTCGTTGCTCCTTCCAGCCCTCCACAGGAGGGGTAAAAAACTTTCCTTGAGTCTTACACTTTAAATTTGCCTCGGTATGCCGAGTGGAATTGTAACCGATAAAACCTTAACAGGCTTAGTGCCTGAGCACTCTCGGTTCTTTAGGTATCGACCTAAATTTGGATTGGATGTTTGGATATGATTGCTTTTGTCTTGAATTGTCCCTTTGCAGGTTAACAGCAAGATGCCCACTACAGTCGACTTATTCCTTAGGCGAGCACTGGGCTGCAGCTAAGCCTCCGAGTGAGAGTTTTGCTCTTCACTCGGTAGGATTTCTTATATCTTAGGCGAGCGCTGGGCTGTAGCTAAGCCCCCGAGTGAGAGGTTTGCTCTTCACTCGGTAGGATTTCTTATATCTTAGGCGGCTGGGCTGCAGCTTAAGCCCCAGTGAGAGGTTTGCTCTTCACTCGGTAGGATTTCTTATATCTT
Organism: Aegilops speltoides; assembly: GCA_021437245.1. Lineage (NCBI taxonomy): Eukaryota > Viridiplantae > Streptophyta > Magnoliopsida > Poales > Poaceae > Aegilops > Aegilops speltoides. The sequence goes on from CM038146.1 coordinate 70,576,681, forward strand.
AGGCGAGCACTGGCTGCAGCTAAGCCCCGAGTGAGAGGTTTGCTCTTCACTCGGTAGGATTTCTTATATCTTAGGCGTAGCTGGTTGCAGCTAAGCCCCGAGTGAGAGGTTTGCTCTTCACTCGGTGGGATTTCTTACATCTTAGGCGGCTGGGCTGCAGCTAAGCCCCAGTGAGAGGTTTGCTCTTCACTCGGTGGGATTTCTTACATCTTAGGCGGCTGGGCTGCAGCTAAGCCCCAGTGAGAGGTTTGCTCTTCACTCGGTAGGATTTCTGTTGTATTTGTGGCGGCTCGGAGGAGAGGGTCGCAATCGACCTGCCCTCGCCTTCCTTGCGTAACGCACATCATACTTATGGTGTAGCTCGGAGGAGAGGGTCGCATCGACCTGCACCTCATCCTCCTTATGAAGCGTACATTGTACTTAGGCGAGTACTTGGACTGCAGCTAAGCCTCCGAGTGGAAGTCTGGCTTACCACTCGGTAGGATTTTTAATAACTTAGGCGAGTACTGGACTGCAGCTAAGCCTCCGAGTGGAAGTCTGGCTTACCACTCGGTAGGATTTCTTATATCTTAGGCGAGTACTGGACTGCAGCTAAGCCTCCGAGTGGAAGTGTGGCTTACCACTCGGTAGGATTTTTATAACTTAGGTGAAGTGGATTCGCAGCTAAGCCTCCGAGTGGAAGTCTGCCTTACCACTCGGTAGGATTTGTACAAACTTAGGCGAAACGGATTCGCGACTAAGCCACCCACTGGGGGAAAATTTTACTTGACAAAAATAAAAAGTGACAAAAATTATGAAGGAACTATGACACTATTATTTCGAAGCCCATGAACTACAGAAGTATTTTATTACAACTCTTCCGAGTGAAAAACTTTAAGTGTAAAACGGGCGGAGCAGATCCGCGTTCCAAGCTCGGGGCTCTTCGATATTGTGTTCGACGTTGTAAAGACGATATGCCCCGTTATGGAGCACCTTTGTGCCGATGAAGGGCCCTTCCCAGGAGGGAGCGAGCTTATGTTGTTTCTGCTGATCCACTCGAAGGACCAGATCTCCTTCCTGGAAGGCTCGACCTCTCACATTTCTGGCGTAAAGGCGACGCAAGTCTTGCTGGTAGATGGTCGAGCGGATCAGAGCCATCTCCCTTTCCTCTTCTAGGAGGTCGACTGCATCTTGACGCGCTTGCTCAGCTTCGCTTCATTGTAAAGTTCAATTCGGGAGCATTGTGAAGGAGATCACTTTCGGTAGGACTGCTTCACTCCATAGACCAAGAAGAATGGAGTTCTTCCGGTCGACCGATTAGGCGTGGTCCGCAAACCCCAAAGTACTGAAGGAAGTTCATCAACCCAAGCTCCAGCCGCATGCTTGAGATCTCGCATCAGTCGGAGCTTCAGACCCTTGAGGATTAATCCGTTGGCTCGTTCTGCCTGTCCATTCGACTGTGGATGGGCGACTGAAGCGTAGTCGACTCGTGTACCTTGGGCGTTGCAGAAATCCTTGAATTCTTCCGAGTCAAAATTCGACCCATTATCTGTGATAATACTGTGCGGGACCCCATATCTGAACGTCAGCCCTCTGATGAAGGAAACGGCGATCAAGCGCCAAGTTTTTGATTGGTTTAGCTTCAATCCACTTGGTGAACTTGTCGACTGCTACCAGTACATGCGTGAAACCGCTCCGACCAGTTCGCAAGGGACCGATCATGTCCAACCCCCATACTACGAAAGGCCAGACGAGTGGAATGGTCTTCAGGGCTGACGCAGGCTTGTGTGACATATTGGAGTAGAACTGGCATCCTTCGCACTTGTCCACTATTTCTTTCGCCATCTCATTTGCCCTTGGCCAGTAAAATCCGGCTCGGTATGCTTTGGCTACAATGGTCCGAGAGGACGCATGGTGACCACAGGTCCCCGAGTGGATGTCATTGAGTATGACTCGACCTTCTTCTGGCGTTATGCATTTTTGTCCGATTCCCGTCGGGCTTTCTCTATACAACTGTCCATTGATAACGGTAAAGGCTTTGGATCGACGGACGATCTGCCGATCCTCTTCCTCATCCTCTGGGAGTTCCTTTCTCAGAATGTACGCGATGTATGGAATTGTCCAATCAGGAGTGACCACTAAAACTTCCATGACCAAGTCGACCACTGCCGGGACCTCAACCTCAGTCGGGTCTGTGGCACTCTTGGGCTGTGGAGCTTCTTCTGTGAAGGGATCTTCTTTAACTGACGGAGTGCGATATGCTCCAAAAACACACCACTGGAATGGCTTCGCTTTTGGAGCCTATCTTCGCCAGATCATCTGCTGCTTGATTTTTCATCGGGGATGTGATGGAGTTCCAACCCTCGAACTTCTTTTCCAGCTTCCTCACTGCATTGCAAGATCCAATCATAGCCGGGCTTCTCACGCCCCACTCCTTCATCACTTGATTGACCACTAGATCTGAGTCGCCATAGACCATCAGCGGCGGACGCCGAGTGAGATGGCCATGCGCAATCCATATAAGAGGGCCTCGTATCTCTGCCTCATTGTTGGAGGAATCAAAGTGTATCCGGAGCACATACCTAAGCTTATCTCCTCTCAGGGAAACCAGAACAACCCAACACGTAACCATTCAGCATCTTGGAGCCGTCAAAGAACATGGTCCAATGCTCAAAGTGAACTTCATTCGGCTGCTGTTGTTCAATCCACTCGGCTAGGAAATCCGCTATAGCACGGGACTTAATGGCTTTCTTTGCCTCGAATTTGATATCAAGGGAAGAAGTTCAATCGCCCATTTCGCCACTCGAGCGGTTGCATCTCTGTTGTGCAGGATCTCGATAAAGGAGCGTCGGCGACGATCGTGATAGAATGATCGAGAAATAGTGAGCAACCTTCTTCGTGGTCATGTATCGCCCATACACAAGCTTCGATAATGCGGTATCGCTGCTTGGATGGAGTCAAGACTTCGCACAAATAATACACCGGCGCTGAACTTTGAAGGCCTTTCCTTCCTCTTCCCGCCGACCGTAAGCACAAGATCGACAACTTGTCCAATGGGCTGCAATATAAAGCAACAGAGGCTCTTTGCTGATTGGAGCAGCAAGCACCGGCTGGGTGGAGAGCGAGCTTTTAGCTCGGCAAACGCTACATCAGCTTCGAGTCCACTCGAACTTGTCGGCCTTCTTCATCATCGGTAAAGAGGCAATGCCTTTTCACCGAGTCGTGAGATGAATCGACTTAAAGCGCCAAGCATCCAAAAAGCTTCGACGTCGTGCACTCACACGTATGTTTCATTAGGAGAATAGTGCCGATCTTTTCAGGGTTAGCGTCGATTCCTCGTTCGAAACGAAAAACCGAGTAATTTTCCACCTGAACTCCGAGCGTGCACTTTGACGGATTGAGCTTGATATCGTACCTTCCGAGGTTGGCAAATGTTTCGCAAGGTCGCAAGCAGGTCGGAACCTTTTCGCGACTTAACGATTTATATCATCCATATACGCTTCCACATTCCGACTGATTTGAGTGAGAAGACACTTCTGAATCATTCGCATAAATGTGGCTCCGGCATTCTTGAGGCCGAATGGCATGGTGATATAGCAGAAGCACCCGAATGGAGTGATGAAAGCTGTTTTTATTTCATCGGGTGATGGATTCATGTACCTAGGGTAGGGTCATAGGCCTGACCTAATCGTCCTACCCAAGGGTACTCACAGAAGAGATCATCTTCCAGTCGACCAAAGAAGAATGCACTCGACCAGACTGGAAGCACTCGACCATGGAAGACCCGCTCGACCATGAAGACTCACTCGACCACCAGAAGGTCAGAGGACACTCCGCAGTGCAACGGTTTATTATTGAATAGACTTAATGATAGTTAAGACACCTTATGAGGGGCGTTACCAGTAACCCCCCTAGCTTAATGTACTTTAATCCCTCCATTATGTGGGCTGACTAGGGTCTGGCGCACTCTATATAAGCCACCCCCTCCACAGTAGAAGGGTTCAGATTCTGTAATACTCATACTCATAATCCACTCGACCGCCTCGGGGCTCCGAGACGAGGGCTATTACTTCCTCAGAGAAGGGCCTGAACTCAGTACATCTCTTGTCACCACAACTGCTCCATAGCTAGGACATCGCCTCCCTTAACCTATCCCTACTTCTCTTGTCGGACTTAGAACCACGACAGCTTGGCGCCCACCGTGGGGCAGGTGTTTTAGCGATTTGTGGAGGAGTTGCAGTACTCAGTACCTTCATCATGATGACTTCGGAGTTTTGGAGTGCGGGGCACGAGATCCGCCTCGGTGCTCTCACTTTCGTCGCCGACGACCAAGATGGCTCGAGGAGGCCCCTCTGACATCGAGGCGCTCCCGTCCGCTGGGCGACGACTTCGTGCATGTGTTCGCGGGCGCTTTGCTGCAGCAACCGTCGACCAGACGCGATCGACTCCTTTATCGGTCGCCCGCCTGGTCTCCCACCAGCGCAAGCGCCTGGTAGGTCGAGGCTTCAGCGGTGGGTGAAGCACGCGGTGGCTCGCCAGACAGCCACCGCCTGTTGCGATTATTGAGCCCGACGAATCTCTACGGCCTGTTTGATCTGGCGGACCGGCTCCGAGAGACTGCATCCGAGTGTGATAGCAGTGATCCGGGCGGAGGTCCTCATGGTCGACGGCCCTCACAGTCCTCCGGCCGCCACGGCGGGGGGCCGTCGGAGGTGACCCGTGCAAGAACACGAGGAGTACCAGCCCGAGACACTCGACTCCTACAAAGAGAAGAGCTTCGTCAGAGGAACATGGATGCACTACATACTCCCATCGCCGGAGAGACCCACGAGGCTCGTGCCTTGAGGAAGCACGCCATTAATGTGGCTGAGCGCTTCGCTTGGAGAATCTTCAGCGAGCACTTTTAACGCTGCAGCAACGACTCCCTGAATCCGGTCGACGCCGGCTTTTCCCGCCGACCCGTATACCGGACGCCGATTCAGAATTTAGCAATACCAACTCAGATAGCGAGAATCTATTCAGCCGCCCCGTCGAAGCCGGAAGAGGTTTGCAGCAGATCGAGATTTACTCCGGCGGCAGTAATCAAAACTCAGCCGTGTCGCAGTCGCAAGAACAGATTCACACCCGATCCGTCGCTGCGAACATCAGCATAATCGGCTCACAGCCCCAGATCGCCTCCAGCGGCGGAAGGGCGCGACAACCGGCGAGCAGCTCGGAGACCGTTCCGACCGAGGTGACAGAGCGCCGAATGCCCCTTCCTCCGAGGAAGGGTCATACGCCTCGGCGGCAAGATGACGATTTACGATTCAAGATAGGCGAAGGGTTCCAGTCGACCCCAGGGAACCAGGCTTTGATGCGCGGTCCATTATCGTGCAAGGCTTGGTCGACCGGAACAGAGCCCATCGAGGAGGACCCGAGAGAGATGCACCCACCAGTAGTCGAGTGCACGTCTCCGGTCCGGAGTGTTTTAGCAGGGCTATCAGAGCCGCGGTGATCCCCCCCAATTTCAGATTGGCAGCAGGAGTCTGCAAGTTCACTGGAGAATCTAAGCCTGAAACTTGGCTTGAGGATTACCGAGTGGCTGTTCAAATTGGTGGTGGAAATGACGAGGTGGCCATGAAACATTTGCCCCTCATGTTGGAAGGTTCGGCCAGAGCATGGCTGAGTCAATTACCTCACAAAGTAGATATATACTTGGGAGGATTTGTCCCAGTGTTCGTCAGACTTTTGAAGGGACTTGCATGCGACCGCTGGTTTGACAGAGCTGCAAGTTTGTGTGCGAAGACCAATGAAACTCTCCGAGAGTACATTCGAGGTGGATTACCTTGCACAACATGTAGAAAATGTGTCTGACCATCAGGCGGTTTGCGCCTTCAAGGACGGCGTCAAAAACAGAGAATTGAGTCTGAAGTTCGGTCGAACCGGGGACATGACTCTGAGTCGAATGATGGAGATTGCTAGCAAATACGCCAACGGCGAGGAAGAAGACCGACTCCGAAGTGGCAAGTACAAGCCGAGCCACCGGAGAAAGGCAATTCCATCGGAAGCGAAGCGCAAAGCCGAGCCAGCAGCTCCGGAGAGGCCCCGCCGTCACTCGAGGGAAGTTCAAGGGAAGCCCAAAGGATCCGAATCCGAAGAAAGTGAAAGATAAGGAAGGAAATGACGTGCTGGATATGCCATGCCATATTCACACGAAGAAGGATGAAGAGGGCAACATTATTTACCCGGCACACCACACGCCAAATGTCGACTCTGATCCAGCGGCCAGAGCAAACAGTCTAAGGACAAGGAGAAGGAGCCGACAAGGCCGGAGACAAAGAGGACAGTGAGGAGGAATACCAAGCATGTCAACTCCACTGATGATCTTCGCGGATGTGGAAAGCAAAAGTCGATCGAAAGTCATCAATCGGGAGGTGAATATGGTTGCCCAGTTAAGCCAAGTTATGTGAAGTGGTCCCAGATACCCATCACATTCGACCAATCTGATCACCGACTCACATTGCCACCCCGGGCGGCAAGCGTTAGTGGTCGATCCAATTGTCGAAGGCACTCGATCGACAAAAGTGCTGATGGATGGTGGCGATGGGCTGAATTTGTTATATGCGATACATTGAAAGGGATGGGCATTCCGATGTCCCGATTGAGTGCCAAACAATATGAGTTTCCGCGAGTCATACCAGGAAGAAGGCCAATTCACTCGCCAAATAGCCCTGGACGTGGTTTTTGGTGATTCCAAGCACTTCCGCAAAGAAAAGCTAACCTTTGAGGTTGTGGATTTTCAGAGTGCATACCACGCCATTTTGGGGAGGCCTGCCTACGCACGATTCATGGCTCGACCATGCTACGTGTACCTCAAACTGAAAATGCCAGACCCAAGGGAGTGATCACCGTCACCGCGATCGGAAAAAGGCAGAAGAATGCTTTCAGAAGGGTTCGAAGATTGCCGACTCTCAAGTGACAGCGGTCGAATTCGAAGAGTATATGCAAAACGCGGATCCGAGTGATTTGCTAAAGTCTAAGAGGCCAGCCACAGAATCTGCATTCAAGTCGTCTGGTGAGACGAAGCCCGTCCATATTCATCCGACTGACCCCGATGCAGCTCCGACTCACATATCCACAACACTCGACTCGAAATAGGAAGAAGCGCCATCCGGTTCCTCCGTGAGAATGGACATTTTGCATGGAAGCCAGCTGACATGCCAGGTGTTCCTAGGGAACTGGCTGAGCATCGCCTACGAGTCGACAAGACAGCGAAACCAGTGAAAGAACATCTTCGGCGGTCCGCCGTCCAGAAGAGAAAGGCTATTGGTGAAGAAGTGGCTCGATTTGCTGACAGCAGGATTCATCCGAGATTTACCACTCGAGTGGCTCGCCAATGTTGTCATGGTCCCCAAAAGGATAACTCACTCCGCATGTGCATTGATTTTAAGCACATCAATCGGGCCTGCCCGGGATCATTTTTCTCCCCGCATCGATCAAATTGTCGACTCGACCGCGGGGTGTGAGGTTGTCTTTTCTAGATGCATATTCGGGTATCATCGATCCGTCAGTATGGACCCGACGAAATAAAACAGCTTTCATCACTCCATTCGGTGCTTCGCTATATCACCATGCCATTCGCCTCAAGAATGCCGGAGCCACGTTTATGCGAATGATTCGAAGTGTCTTCTCACTCAGATCGACCGGAATGTGGGCGTATATGGATGATATCGCTCGTTAAGTCGCGAAAAGGTTCCGACCTGCTCGCTGACCTCGCCAAACATTTGCCAACCTCCGAAGGTACGATATCAAGCTCAATCCGTCCAAGTGCACATTCGAGTTCCCGGTGGAAAATTACCGGTTTTCGCTTCGAACGAGGAATCGATGCTAACCAGAGAAGATAGGCACTATTCTCCTAATGAAACGCCTACAATGCGAGTGCACGACGCCCGTAGCTTCTTGGATGCTTGGCGCTTTAAGTCGATTCATCTCACGACTCGGTGAAAAGGCATTACCTCTTTACCGATGATGAAGAAGGCTGTCAGTTCGAGTGGACTCCGGAAGCTGATGCAGCGTTTGTCGAGCTAAAAGCTCGCTCTCCACCCAGCCGGTGCTTGCTGCTCCAATCAGCAAAGAGCCTCTGTTGCTTTACATTGCAGCCACCGGACAAGTTGTCGGGCCTGCGTGCTTACGGTCGAGCGGGAAGAGGAAGGAAAGGCCTTCAAAGTTCAGCGCCCGATGTATTATTTGTGCAAGTCTTGACTCCATCCAAGCAAAGATACCCACATTATCGAAGCTTGTGTATGGTATATACATGACCACAAAGAAGGTTGCTCACTATTTCTCCGATCATTCATCACGATCGTCGCCGACGCCCTTTATCGAGATCTTGCATAACGAGAGACGCAACGGTCGAGTGGCGAAGTGGGCGATTGAACTTCTTCCCTTGATATCAAATTTGAGGCAAAGAAAGCTATTAAGTCCTGTGCTATAGCTGATTTCCTTGCCGAGTGGATTGAACAACAACAACCGATGAAGTTCACTCGAGCATTGGACCATGTTCTTTGACGGCTCCAAGATGCTGAATGGTTCTCGTGTTTGGGTTGTTCTGGTTTCCCCGAGGAGATAAGCTTAAGTATGTGCTCCAGATTCACTTGATTCCTCCAACAATGAGGCAGAGTACGAGGCCCTTCTATATGGATTGCGCATGGCCATCTCACTCGGCGTCCGTCACCGATGGTTTATGGTGACTCAGATCTAGTGGTCAATCAAGTGATGAAGGAGTGGGACGTGAGAAGCCCGGCTATGACCGGATACTGCAATGCAGTTGAGGAAGCTGGAAAAGAAGTTTGAGGGGTTGAGCTCCATCACATCCCCGATCAAAAAATCAGCAGCAGATGATCTGGCGAAGATAGGGTCCAAGAGAGAAGCCATTCCGAGTGGCGTGTTTTTGGAACATATACACACTCCGTCACTCAAAGAAGATCCTTACACAGAGGAAGCCCCACAACCCAAGAGCGCCACGCACCGATGAAGTTGAGGTCCCAAAGAAGGGTCGACTTGGTCATGGAGGTCTTAGTAGTTACTCCCGATTGGACAATTCCATACATTGCGATATTCTGAGAAAGGAACTCCCAGAGGATGAGGAAGAGGCCCGACAAATCGTCCGTCGATCCAAAGCCTTCTTCATATCAATGGGCAGTTATATAGAAAAGCCCAACGGAGTCGGACAAAAGTGCATAACGCCGAAGAAGGTCGAGTCATTCTCAATGATATCCACTCGGGACCTGTGGTCACCATGCGTCCTCTCGGACCATTGTAGCCAAAGCATACCGAGCAGGGTTTTACTGGCCAAGAGCAAATGAGATGGCAAAAGAAATAGTGGATAAGTGCGAAGGATGCCAGTTCTATTCCAATATGTCACACAAGCCTGCGTCAGCCTTGAAGACCATTCCGCTCGTTTGGCCTTTCGCTGTATGGGGGTTGGACATGGTCGGTCCCTTACGAACGGGTCGGAGTGGTTACACGCATGTACTGGTAGCAGTCGACAAGTTCACCAAGTGGATTGAGGCTAAGCCAATCAAAAAACTTGATGCTGGTACTGCAGTTTCCTTCATCAGAAAGTTGACGTTCAGGTATGGAGTCCCGCACAGCATTATCACGGACAATGGGTCGAATTTTGACTCGGAAGAATTCAAGGGCTTCTGCAACTCCCAAGGCATACGAGTCGACTATGCTTCAGTCGCCCATCCACAGTCGAATGGACAGGCAGAGCGAGCCAATGGATTAATCCTCAAGGGTCTGAAGCCCCGTTTGATGCGAGATCTCAAGCATGCAGCTGGAGCTTGGGTCGATTTAACTTCCTTCATGCTTTGGGGTTTGCGGACCACGCCTAATCGGTCGATCGGGAGAACCCTTTTTCCTGGTCTATGGGGCGAAGCGGTTTTACCGAGTGACCTCCTTCACAATGCTCCACGAATTGAATCAGATAATGAAGCGGAAGCTGAGCAAGCGTCGGATGCAATCGACCTCTTGGAAGAGGAGCGGAAATGGCTCGATCCGCCGACCATTTACCAGAAGACTTGCGCCACCAGACGCCGAAATGTGAGAGGTCGAGCCTTCCAGGAAGGAGATCTGGTCCTTCGGGTGGATCAGCAGAAACAACATAAGCTTGCTCCCTCATGGGAAGGTCCCTTCATCGTCACAAAGGTTCTCCACAATGGGGCATATCGTCTCTACAATGTCGAGCACGATATCGATGAGCCCCGAGCTTGGAATGCGGATCTGCTCCGCCCGTTTTACACTTAAAGTCTTTCGCTCGGACGAATTGTAATAAAGTACTCTTGTAGCTCACGAGCTTTGAAGTAATAGTGTCATAATTCCTTCATAATTTTTGTCACTCTTTATTTTGCGTCGAGTAAAATTTTCACTTCCCCCAGTGGGTGGCTTAGGCGCGAATCCGTTCCGCCTAAGTTTTTTACAAATCCTACCGAGTGGTAAGCCAGACTTCCACTCGGAGGCTTAGCTGCAGCCCAGTGCTCGCCTAAGTTATTAAAAATCCTACCGAGTGGTAAGCCAGACTTCCACTCGGAGGCTTAGCTGCAGCCCAGTGCTCGCCTAAGTTATTAAAAATCCTACCGAGTGGTAAGCCAGACTTCCACTCGGAGGCTTAGCTGCAGCCCAGTGCTCGCCTAAGTTATTAAAAATCCTACCGAGTGGAGAGCAAACCTCCCACTCGGGGGCTTAGCTGCAGCCCAGTGCTCGCCTAAGATAAAAGAAATCCCACCGAGTGGAGAGCAAACCTCTCACTCGGGGGCTTAGCTGCAGCCCAGTGCTCGCCTAAGTATAAAATATATTCGCAAGGAAAACGAGGCGCAGGCTAGCTGAGACCCTCTTCTCCGAGCTTCGACACAAATACAACGTGTCGACTGCGACCCTTTTCTCCGAGCTTCGACACAAATACAACAGAAATCCTACCGAGTGGAGAGCAAACCTCCCACTCGGGGGCTTAGCTGCAGCCCAGTGCTCGCCTAAGATAAAAGAAATCCCACCGAGTGGAGAGCAGACCTCCCACTCGGGGGCTTAGCTGCAGCCCAGTGCTCGCCTAAGATAAAAGAAATCCCACCGAGTGGAGAGCAGACCTCCCACTCGGGGGCTTAGCTGCAGCCCAGTGCTCGCCTAAGATAAAAGAAATCCCACCGAGTGGAGAGCAAACCTCCCACTGGGGCTTAGCTGCAGCCAGTGCTCGCCTAAGATAAAAGAAATCCCACCGAGTGGAGAGCAAACCTCCCACTGGGGCTTAGCTGCAGCCAGTGCTCGCCTAAGATAAAGAAATCCTACCGAGTGGAGAGCAAACCTCCCACTCGGGGCTTAGCTGCAGCCAGTGCTCGCCTAAGATAAAGAAATCCCACCGAGTGGAGAGCAAACCTCTCACTCGGGGGCTTAGCTGCAGCCCAGTGCTCGCCTAAGGTAAAAGAAATCCCACCGAGTGGAGAGTAGACCTCCCACTCGGGGGCTTAGCTGCAACCCAGTGCTCACCTAAGTTATTAAAATCCTACCGAGTGGTAAGTCAGACTTCCACTCGGAGGCTTAGCTGCAGCCCAGTGCTTGCCTAAGGAATAAGTCGATTGCAGTAAGTGCTTCGCTGTCAACCTGCAAAGAGCAATTTAAGCCGAGAGCAATCATTTTCAAAAATCCAATCTAAATTTAGGTCGACACCTAAAGTAACCGAGAGTGCTCAGGCACTAAGCCTGTTAAAGTTTTATCGGTTACAACTTCACTCGGCATTCCGAGGCAAATTTAAGGTCAAGGAAAGTTTTTTACCCCTCCTGTGGAGGGCTGGATGGAGCAACGAACTCGTCAAGATCAATCCCGTCGGCGATCCGCGTGGCAGCAGCAATGAAAGTCTCCATGAAGGTCCTGAAGTCGTGCTTTTTAGTGTTGGCCACTCGGAGAGCCGCCAGCTTGTCTTCTCGGGCTTCCTTGCAATGGACTCGCGCCAGACACAGGGCAACGTCCGCACCACACCGAGCCGAAGATTTCTTCCACTCTTGTACTCGGTCAGGGACGGCGTTCAGTCGAGCCATCAGTGATTCAAGGTCATTCTGAACTGTCTCCTTGGGCCAGAGCGTCGAGTCGATGCGGGACGTAGCAACCTTCAGTCTGGCGAGATAATCCACAACAGCGGCAACACGAGACTCCAGTCGGAAGATGTTCATAGCGGTTTCATCGTTGACCGGGGAATTGGCAGGGTCAAGGTTCGTCTCCAGCTGGCTGGTTTCTTCTTCAAAGTTGCGGCAGAACTCTGCAGAGGCAAAGTCCCGAATCAGGAGAATAGTCGAGTGGAAACATAACAGTTGAGGGAATTGGTCGAGTGAAGAAAGTTACCCTCGAGCTTAAGGAACAATTCCTTAGCAAGACCACTCAAGAAGCTTTCCAGCTCATTCCTCTTCCCAGCCAGTTGGAGGATCTTATCGGTCAGGTTCTTCTTGTCAGACTTCATTCGCTCAGCATCCTTGTTAGCAGCGGCTAGAGCAGTCTTCAGATTGGCGTTATCCTGTTCGAGCTTGGCAACTGAGGCCAGTTTTTCATCAGCAAGCTTGATCTTTTCAGACAGCTCAAGCTCCTTCTTCCTTTGGGCTTCCCTCACCTTGCCTGTAAATTGCAACAAAGTCAAAATTGAAGCAAGTGGGAGGAGGAAAGAGTCGTCGAAATCTCACCAAACATACCTTTGGTCTCCTCCTTCGCCTTTGTCAGATTCTCTTGCACCAGTTTCAAGTCCAACTCGAGCTGAATATGCTTCTGCTCCAGTTCAGTATAGCGTGCCGCAAGATCACAAGATTTCTACAAAGAGACAGTTTCAAAAATATCGAGATAGTTCACTTCCGAGTGAATGAAGAAGAATTGTGCGTTTAAGACTACAATCGAATGCAAGCATCCAACCGTAGTCTCGGGATTACACCGGTGGGTGCACTCAGCGTGCCCCACCGGGTCTTACTCAAGACATAGTCGACCAGTCGACCAGTAAAAAGAGCGAGTCGACCAGTCGACCAGTTTCATTCTTAGTAAGCCTAAGACGGAGTCGACCAGTCGACCAACACAAAAAAAAAAAATCGACCAGTCGACGGTGCTTCTTCAGATCGTAATCAATCGCCAGCAGATTGACCACGATCTCGGGATTACACCCAGTGGGTGCACTCAGCGTGCCCCCACTGGTTTCAGAAACACATTCATTCCATTCGGATACTGATCAAACATCTACTTAGTAAGCCTAAGACCGACTGCCAGCAGTCGACCTTAGCCTTGGGGACTACACCCAGCGGGTGCACTCAGCGTGCCCCCGCCAACACAGAGTTTTTGCCAACACACCTAGTGGGTGACTGCTACGAAATCCAGAAAGAAAAGTTTCGATAGCATATCCTAACAGAACAGGTGGTGGTCGACTAACCTGAACATTACTCTGAAGGGCAGAGCTGGCGTCGTAAGCTGCTTGGCTCGCTTCCCGAGCGATCTTCACCTGTTCCATCATGATCCCTGCTTGACGGATCGCCTCTTTAGCAGCATCAGCCTGGTCCTCCGGGACGTGGTGCGTGGTGAAGATCGAAGGCTGTCCAGCGCTCGACGAAGTGGGTCGGGCACTCGTCAACGGGTTTGCAAAGATACATTAATGTCGAGTGCCGACTTCCCTTCCATCACGATGGTCTCGGCACCGCCACGCCTTGGGCTTCCCGCCATGAGACGCCTTCCTGCTCCTCCTAGCCCTCGGTGGCTCCTCATCTTCATCATCATCGCTGTGAGAGTGATGATGTTATCGGTTGGAGCTTCAGAAAAGAGTTAAAGTCAGAAATCTTGAGTCACTCGACTAAGAGCAAGAATTAAGGATATAATACCAGGATTTGAGGTGGCGGCATCCTCCATCTCATGGTCTTCAGCCCTAGCTGAGGTTTCGGAAGTCGCAGCGCTGAAAGTCCGAAAAATCAGTCGACCGATTCAAGTTTCAACCAGAGATAAAATCTATATAGAACAAGAAGATTTAAAACAAGATATTTACCCTGAGATGGTGGGGATGGACACTTTCATCTTTGGCAGAGGCTTGGTTGTCCTCGGCGGAACTACCTTCGGTTGCTTCGGCGCCTTCTCAGTCGGCACCGGAGAAGCGGTCCGAGGGCGCTTGGTCGATCATGCGGCGACGCGACTCCTTACCGTTCGCTCGAAGGGTCGTGCACAAGTTTTGACCGCCTTTCCAAGCGCGGTGGTGCGACTTCCTCCTCCTCATCCTCGTCGTCCTCGTCGTCCTCGTCATCATCATCATCGTCGTCGTCGTCTCCTGCGTCATCTGAATTCCACTCCTCCTGACTCTCACCTCCACTGGCTTCCCCCTCCTCAGTCGGAATTTGAGCGCCGTTGGGCATTGAGTATAGCTCTGTGAGGGCCTGGTAGCATCAAAGCAGAGTTCAGTCGACCAAGTCACAGAAGCACACTCGACATACATGCAATAGAAAATAGAACATTGTCACGATCAAACGGAGAAATCCTCCGGGATCCGCGAGGATTGTCCTTGTTTCCGGTGATTGAGGTCAGCCATCTTTCCACTACGGCATCGTCGACTGCCTCCGGGTGGACGCGAGTTTCATCTTCGGTGCCGCAATACAACCACATACAGTGACTCCGGAACTGAAGGGGCTGGATTCGCCTTCGGAGGAAAACTTCCAGGAGATCCATGCCAGTCACTCCGTCTCTAACCAGCTGCACCACCCGGTCCATCAGCATCTTCACTTCAGCCCTTTCTTCAGGGACGACCTTCAGGGAGGAGGGCCTGTTCACTCGACTCATGGTGAATTCTGGGAGGCCGGTCGACTGCCCCGGCGTCGTCTCGTTCCGACAATAGAACCAGGTCGACTGCCAACCCCTAACCGACTCGGGAAAATGCATAGCTGGAAAAGTGCTTTTGCTCCTCAACTGGACTCCTAAACCACCACACATCTGGACCACTTGGGTCTTCTCGTCACCGGGGCTTGCTTTCTTCACAGTCTGAGAGCGACATGTGAAGATGTACTTGAACAAGCCCCAGTGCGGTCGACAACCCAGGAAGTTCTCGCACATAGATACAAACGCGGCAAGGTATGCGATGGAGTTTGGAGTGAAATGGTGGAGCTGAGCTCCGAAGAAATTCAGAAAACCTCGAAAGAACACACTCGGTGGCAACGAAAAACCTCGGTCGACATGGGTGGCCAAAAGCACGCACTCACCCTCTTCTGGTTGAGGCTGCCATTCCCGGCCAGGAAGTCTCGCGGCGTTGTGAGGAATCAATCCGTCGTTGGCCATATCAAGGAGGTCCTTCTCCGATCGCCGACCGATCCAGTCCCCTGGACCCAGCCTTTCGCAGCTTGATCTCGACGAAGAACCACCGCGACCGTAGATCTCCCTTCGCCTTCTCGCCGCCGACGCCTTCTCCGCCACCGACGCCTTCTTCGCACGCTCCAGCATCGTCGTCTTCTCTTTGCCCATGGCCGCCGGCGGAATGCGCAAAGGGAGAGACGGCAAGGGAGCAGCAGCGGAGGTGGAGAGCGTTGACGGAGAGAACGGAGGAGAAAGAACAAGGTACTGTACGCGAGCCTCCGGGAGTTACATTTATAGCATCCCTTCCGAGTGGATGGCATGTGGACCCAAGCGATCCAATCATATCGGCGGCCGCTTCGCGACACGTGGCGGAGAAAGCGGCGCGAAAATCGAGGCGCCTCGTTACGTCCCATCCAAGCGCCGCAGCTCGTTCCGTTTTCGCTTCCCCAAATTTCAGTATCCGCGAGATCCGCGGACGACGGATCAGTCATCAATCGCGAGATCTCCTGCGATCCGTTACTCAAATATAGCAAAGAAAGACACTGATGAAGAACAAGAATGGATCAAGTCGATTGAAGGAAAGTTTCTTGTTACCAACAAAGAAGATCTTGATCCAAGACAACATGTAGCCGAATGCAAAAGCGATCGGAAACAACGCCAACTCCTCCTTCACTCAAGCCTCAATCCATTCGGGGGCTAATGATGGATTCATGTACCTAGGGTAGGGTCATAGGCCTGACCTAATCGTCCTACCCAAGGGTACTCACAGAAGAGATCATCTTCCAGTCGACCAAAGAAGAATGCACTCGACCAGACTGGAAGCACTCGACCATGGAAGACCCGCTCGACCATGAAGACTCACTCGACCACCAGAAGGTCAGAGGACACTCCGCAGTGCAACGGTTTATTATTGAATAGACTTAATGATAGTTAAGACACCTTATGAGGGGCGTTACCAGTAACCCCCCTAGCTTAATGTACTTTAATCCCTCCATTATGTGGGCTGACTAGGGTCCTGGCGCACTCTATATAAGCCACCCCCCTCCACAGGTAGAAGGGTTCAGATTCTGGTAATACTCATACTCATAATCCACTCGACCGCCTCAGGGCTCCGAGACGTAGGGCTATTACTTCCTCCGAGAAGGGCCTGAACTCGTACATCTCTTGTCACCACAACTGCTCCATAGCTAGGACATCGCCTCTCCTTAACCTATCCCTACTTCTACTGGTTGTCCTCGGCGGAACTACCTTCGGTTGCTTCGGCGCCTTCTCAGTCGGCACCGGAGAAGCGGTCCGAGGGCGCTTGGTCGATCATGAGGCGACGCGACTCCTTACCGTTCGGCGAAGGGTCGTGCACAAGTTTTGACCGCCTTTCCAAGCGCGGTGGTGCGACTTCCTCCTCCTCATCCTCGTCGTCCTCGTCGTCCTCGTCATCATCATCATCGCTGCCGCTGCGTCTCTGCGTCATCTGAATTCCACTCCTCCTGACTCTCACCTCCACTGGCTTCCCCCTCCTCAGTCGGAATTTGAGCGCCGTTGGGCATTGAGTATAGCTCTGTGAGGGCCTGGTAGCATCAAAGCAGAGTTCAGTCGACCAAGTCACAGAAGCACACTCGACATACATGCAACAGAAAATAGAACAAGTGTACCTTGTCTGGAACATTGTCACGATCAAACGGAGAAATCCTCCGGGATCCGCGAGGATTGTCCTTGTTTCCGGTGATTGAGGTCAGCCATCTTTCCACTACGGCATCGCCGATCGCCTCGGTGGGCGCGAAGTTTCATCTTGGTGCCGCAATACAACCACATACAAAGACTCGAACTGAAGGGGCTGGATTCGCCGAGGAGAAAACTTCCAGGAGATCCATGCCAGTCACTCCGTCTCTAACCAGCTGCACCACCCGGTCCATCAGCATCTTCACTTCAGCCCTTTCTTCAGGGACGACCTTCAAGGAGGAGGGCCTGTTCACTCGACTCATGGTGAATTCTGGGAGCCCGGTCGACTGCCCCGGCGTCGTCTCGTTCCGACAATAGAACCAGGTCGACTGCCAACCCCTAACCGACTCGGGAAAATGCATAGCTGGAAAAGTGCTTTTGCTCCTCAACTGGACTCCTAAACCACCACACATCTGGACCACTTGGGTCTTCTCGTCACCAGGGCTTGCTTTCTTCACAGTCTGAGAGCGACATGTGAAGATGTACTTGAACAAGCCCCAGTGCGGTCGACAACCCAGGAAGTTCTCGCACATAGATACAAACGCGGCAAGGTATGCGATGGAGTTTGGGGTGAAATGGTGGAGCTGAGCTCCGAAGAAATTCAGAAAACCTCGAAAGAACACACTCGGTGGCAACGAAAAACCTCGGTCGACATGGGTGGCCAAAAGCACGCACTCACCCTCTTCTGGTTGAGGCTGCCATTCCCGGCCAGGAAGTCTCGCGGCGTTGTGAGGAATCAATCCGTCGTTGGCCATATCAAGGAGGTCCTTCTCCTCGATCGCCGACCGATCCAGCCCCTGGACCCAGCCTTTCGCAGCTTGGATCTCGACGAAGAACCACCGCGACCGTAGATCTCCCTTCGCTTTCTCGCCGCGACGCTTTCTCCGCCACCGACGCCTTCTTCCTTGCGCTCCAGCATCGTCGTCTTCTCTTTGCCCATGGCGCCGGAATGCGCAAAGGAGAGACGGCAAGGAGCAGCAGCGGAGGTGGAGAGCGGAGACGAGAGAACGGAGGAGAAAGAACAAGGTATCAGACGCGAGCCTCCGGAGTTACATTTATAGCATCCTTCCGAGTGGATGGCATGTGGACCAAGCGATCCAATCATATCGGCGGCCGCCTTTCGCGCGACACGTGGCGGAGAAAGCGGCGCGAAAATCGAGGCGCCTATTACGTCCCATCCAAGCGCCAGCAGATCTGTTCCGTTCGCGCTTCCCCAAATTTCAGATCCCGCGAGATCCGCGACGACGGATCAGTCATCAATCGCGAGATCTCCTGCGATCCGTTACTCAAATATAGCAAAGAAAGACACTGATCAAGAACAAGAATGGATCAAGTCGATTGAAGGAAAGTTTCTTGTTACCAACAAAGAAGATCTTGATCCAAGACAACATGTAGCCGAATGCAAAAGCAATGGAAACAACGTCAACTCCTCCTTCACTCAAGCCTCAATCCATTCGGGGGCTAATGATGGATTCATGTACCTAGGGTAGGGTCATAGGCCTGACCTAATCGTCCTACCCAAGGGTACTCACAGAAGAGATCATCTTCCAGTCGACCAAAGAAGAATGCACTCGACGGACCGAAGCACTCGACCATGGAAGACCCGCTCGACCATGAAGACTCACTCGACCACCAGAAGGTCAGAGGACACTCCGCAGTGCAACGGTTTATTATTGAATAGACTTAATGATAGTTAAGACACCTTATGAGGGGCGTTACCAGTAACCCCCCTAGCTTAATGTACTTTAATCCCTCCATTATGTGGGCTGACTAGGGTCCTGGCGACTCTATATAAGCCACCCTCCACGGTAGAAGGGTTCAGATTCTGGTAATACTCATACTCATAATCCACTCGACCGCCTCAGGGCTCCGAGACGTAGGGCTATTACTTCCTCCGAGAAGGGCCTGAACTCGTACATCTCTTGTCACCACAACTGCTCCATAGCTAGGACATCGCCTCTCCTTAACCTATCCCTACTTCTACTGTCAGACTTAGAACCACGACATCGGGTCCATACAGACGGATCTGATGATACCCGGAATATGCATCTAGAAAAGACAATCTCTCACATCCCGCGGTCGAGTCAACAATTTGATCTATGCGGGGGAGAGGAAAATGATCTTTCGGGAAGGCCCGATTGATGTGCTTAAAGTCAATGCACATGCGGAGTGAGTTGTCCTTCTTGGGAACCATGACGACGTTAGCAAGCCACTCGGAGTGATATATCTCTCGGATGAATCCTGCTGCCAACAGTCGAGCCACTTCTTCACCAATAGCTTTTCTCTTACGACGGCGGACCGCCAAGATGCTCTTTGACTAGTTTCACGACTTGTCGACTCGAAGGCGATGCTCAGCCACCCCTCGAACACCGGCATGTCACCGGCTTCCATGCGAAAATGTCCCAGTTCTCACGGAGGAACTGGATGAGCGCTTCTTCCTATTTCAGGTCGAGTGTAGTGGAGATGTCGGTCGGGGCTGCATTGGGGTCGGTCGGGTGAATATGGACTGGCTTCGTCTCACCAGACGACTGAAATGCAGACTCTGTGGCTGGCTTCTTGGATCGTAACAAATCACTCGGATCTGCGTTTTGCTTGTATTCGTCGAATTCGACCGCTGTCACATGGGAGTCGGCAATCTTCGAGCCCTTCTGAAAGCACTCTTCTGCCTTCTTCCGATCGCCGGTGATAGTAATCACTCCCTTTGGGCCTGGCATTTTCAGTTTGAGGTACACATAGCATGGTCGAGCCATGAATCGTGCGTAGGCTGGCCTCCCCAAAATGGCGTGGTATGCACTCTGAAAATCCACAACCTCAAAGGTCAACTTTTCCTTGCGAAAGTGTTTGGAATCACCAAAAACCACGTCCAGGGCTATTTGGCCGAGTGAGTTGGCCTTCTTCCCTGGTATGACTCCGTGGAAACTCATATTGCTGGTGCTCAGACGGGACATCGGAATGCCCATCCCTTTCAATGTATCCGCATATAACAAATTCAGCCCACTACCACCATCCATCAGCACTTTCGTCAGTCGAGTGCCTTCGACAATTGGATCGACCACCAACGCTTGCCGCCCAGGGGTGGCAATGTGAGTCGGGTGATCGGATTGGTCGAATGTGATGGGTGTTTGGGACCACTTCACATAACTTGGCTTCACTGGGGCAACCATGTTCACCTCACGGTTAATGACTTTCAGTCGACTCTTGCTTTCCACATCCGCCAAGATCATCAGTGGAGTTGACATGCGGATATTCTTCCTCACTGTCCTCTTTGTCTCCGGCCTTGTCTGCTCCTTCTCCTAGTCCTTAGACTGTTTTCCTGGCTGCTGGATCGAGAGTCGACAATCGGCAGTGGTGTGCTTTGGGTAAATGATGTTGCCCTCTTCATCTTTCTTCGTGTGAATATGGCATGGCATATCCATCACGCCATTGCCTTCTTTATCTTTTACTTTCTTAGGATTCCGTGATCCTTTCGCTTCCTCTTGAACTTCCCACGAGTCACGGCCAGGGCCTCTCCAGAGCTGCTGGCTCGGCTTTCGCTTCGCTTCCGATGGAATTTCCCTTCTCCGATGACTTGGCTTGTATTTGCCGCCGAGTCGGTCTTCTTCCTCGCCGTTGGCGTGCCAGTAGCAATCTCCATCATTCGACTCGAGTCATGTCGCCGGTTCGACCGAACTTCAGACTCAATTCTCGTTCTGACGCCATCTTTGAAGGCGCAAATCGCCGATGGTCGGACACATTTTCCACAAGATGGTGCAAAGTAATCCACCTCTGAATGTACTCTCGGAGAGTTTCGTTGGTCTTACGCACACAAACTTGCAGCTCACAAACCAGCCGGTCGCTTGCAAGTCCTTCAAAGTCTGACGAACACTCGGGACAAATCTTCCCAAGTGTAAATCTGCTAGGAGGTAACTGATTCAGCCATGCTCGCAGAACCTTCCAACATGAGGGAAAATGCTTCATGGCCACCTCATCATTCCCACCACCAATCTGAACAGCCACTCGGTAATCTTCAAGCCAAGTTTCAGGCTTGGATTCCCCGATGAACTTGTTGACTCCTATTGCCAATATGAAATTGGGGGATTATCGCGGCTCGATAGCCCTGCTAAAACACTCCGACCGAGAGACATGCACACGATCGCTGGTGGGTGCATCTCTCTCGTCCGCCTCGATGGGCTCTGTTCGGTCGACCAAGCCTTGCACGATAATGGATCGCGCGTCAAATCCTGGTTCCACAGGGTCGACCGAACTCTTCGCCCGTCTCGAATCTGTAAATCATCATCTTGCCGCCGAGGAGCGTACGACCCTTCCCTCGGAGGGGAAAGGGGCACTCGACGCTTGTCATCCCGGTCGAATCAATCTCCGTACTGTTCTCTCCGGTTGTCGCGCCCTTCTCGCCGCGGAGGCGATCTGGGGCTGTGAGCTGACTGGACAGTATTCGCAGCGACGGATCGATCCGTGAATCTGTTCTTGCGATCGCGACACGCCTGAGTTCTGGTCTCCTGCTGCTCAAGTAAATCTACGATCTGCTGTAAGCCTCTCCCACTCGACCGACGGCTGGATGGACTCGCTATACGAGTTGCAGCTGCTAAATTCTAAATTGGCGTCGGTATACCTGAGTCGGTGGGAAGAGTCGACGCCGACGGCTTCGGGATTCGTTGCACAAGGCCGTCGAGTGCTCGCTGAAGATTTTCCAAGCGGCGCGTTCAGCCACGCTAATGGCGTGCTTCCTCCAAGGCGCGAGCCTCGGGGGTTTCTCCGGCGATGGGAGTATGCAGGGCATCCATGTTCCTGCGGCGAAGCTCTTCTCTCTGTAGAGAGTCGAGTGTCTCGGGCTGGTACTCCTCGTGCTCTTGCACGGGGTCTCCTCCTCCAGCTGCTCCGCCGCCATGGACGAAGCCGGGAGGGCTGCGGGGGCCGTCGACCATGAGGACTTCCGCCGCTGGATCACTGCTATCACACTCGGATGCAGTCTCTACGGAGCCAGTCGACAGATCGAACAGGCCGTAGAGAGACTCGTCAGGCTCAATGGCCGCGACCTGGGCGATGGCTGTCTGGCGAGCCACCGCATGCTTCACCCACCGCTGGAGTCTCGACCGACCAGAGCGCTTGCGCTGGTGGGAGACTGGGTAGGCGACCGACAAAGGAGTCGACCGATACGGGGTCGACGGTTGCCGCAGCAGAACGCCGCGAACACATGCGCGAAAGTGCGTCGCCCCGCGGACGGGGAGCGCCTCGATGTCAAGTGGAGCCTCATGGAGCCACGCGGAGTCGTCAGCGACAAAGGTGAGAGCACCGAGACGGATCTCGCGCCCCTCAACCAAAACTCCAGCAGTCATCGTGATGAAGGTACTCGGAAGTACTGCAACTCCTCCACAAATCGCTAAAACACCGGCCCCACGGTGGGCGCCAACTGTCGTGGTTCTAAGTCTGACAGTAGAATGGGGGGTAGGTAAGGAGAGGCAAGGTCCTAGCTATGGAGTAGTTGTGAACACAAGCGATGTACGAGTTCAGGCCCTTCTCGGAAGACGTAAAAGCCCTACGTCTCGGAGCCCTGAGGCGGTCGAGTGGATTATAAGTGTAGGTATTACAAGAGTGCGAACCCCTCTATCTGTGGAGGGGGGTGGCTTATATAGAGTACGCCAGGACCCCAGCCAGCCCACATAATGGAGAGGTTAAAGTACATTAAGCCCGGGGGGTTACTGGTAACGCCCCTCATAAAGTGTCTTAACTATCATTAAGTCTATTCAATAGCAAGCCGTTGCGTTGCAGAGTGCCTTCTGACCTTCTGGTGGTCGAGTGTGTCTTCATGGTCGAGTGAGTCTTCCATGGTCGAGTCCTTCCAATCAGTCGAGTGGGTTCCTCTTTGGTCGACTGGAAGATGATCTCTTCTAAGAGTGCCCCTGGGTAGGACGTTTAGGTCAGGCCTATGACCCTACCCTAGGTACATGAATCCATCACGGCACACTCCATATGGCCAAGTCCCTGGACCTTTTGCAAAGTTCTTGTAGGAGACTGGCATAGTTGCCCAGTATTCAATGCCGGATGAACCTCAGCAAAATGGAGTAGCTGAAAGGCACAACTGTACACTTATGGATATGGTGCGCAGCATGATGAGTTATTCCAACTTGCCATTGGGATTATGGATGGAGGCGCTTAAAACCGCCATTCACATTCTCAATAGAGTACCAAGCAAGTCGGTGCCCAAAACACCGTACGAGCTATGGACAGGAAGGGTGCCATCCCTACAACACTTCAGGGTGTGGGGGTGCCCTGCTGAGGCCAAAATGTTTAATCCAAACATTGGAAAGTTAGATCCCAAAACAGTGAGTTGCCACTTCATTGGCTATCTAGACAGATCAAAGGGTTTTCGTTTCTACTGCCCAAACAGATATACAAAGTTTGTAGAAACGAGACATACAGTCTTCTTAGAGGATGAAATGATGAGGGGGATCTTGGTAGCTCGGAAAATTGATCTTGGGGAGAAGAGGGTGCATGCACCTAATCCGATGATCCAGGAGCCATTTTTCTCACTACCAGTTGCAACTCCACCCATGACAACTATGGGGCCAGACCCGGAACCTGTCCATCAGGAGCCGACTGAACCCGTTGTTGAGCATGAAAGGGAGGTGCAACAGCAAATTTTAGAAGAAGTGCCAAAAGTTGAGGCACAGAATGTGCCAGAAACCGAGGCCCTTAGAAGGTCTACACGACCAAGAAAGTCAGTTATTTCTACTGACTTTAAAGTTTATAACACAGAAATGGTTCATATGGAAAAAGATCCCACCTCATATGAAGAAGCCATGAGAAGCCCTCATTCATCAATGTGGATGAAGGCAATGGAAGATGAGATGAAATCAATGAGTTCCAAAGATGTTTGGGACTTAGATCAAATTCCTAAAGGAGCCAAATCAGTAGGCTGCAAATGGGTCTACAAAATTAAGTATGACTCTAAAGGGAATATAGAAAAATATAAAGCACGACTCGTGGCAAAAGGATTTACACAAAGAGAAGGGATAGATTACAAAGAGACATTTTCTCCGGTCTCATGTAAGGATTCGAGTTGCTCATTTTGATTTAGAGTTACATCAAATGGATGTAAATACGGCATTTCTCAACGGGGATTTAAAAGAAAATGTCTACATGAAACAACCCAAGGGTTTTATCATGAAAGGCAAGGAAAATATGGGATGCCGCCTCAAGAAATCCATTTATGGATTAAAGCAAGCCTCTAGGCAGTGGTATTTAAAGTTTAATCAAACGATTAAAAGTTTTGGATTTAAAGAAAATGTTGAGGATAACTGCACTTATGCAAAGTTTAAAAATGGGAAATATATTTTCCTAATCTTGTATGTGGATGACATTCTGCTTGCTAGCAGTGATGTTAGTCTACTACAAGAAACAAAGAAGTTCTTATCCTCGAATTTTGACATAACAGATCTTGGTGAAGCATCATATGTTTTGGGCATAGAAATTCACCGAGATAGAGACAATGGAGTCTTAGGACTATCGCAGAAAGCATATTTAAAAAGGTTCTTAAAAAGTATAATATGCATGCGAGTAAAGCCACACCTGCTCCTATAGTTAAGGGCAATAGTTTTGGGAAATTCAAATGTCCCAAAAACCAGTACGAGATCGATCAAATGAAAGGAGTACCATATGCTTCGGTAGTTGGCAGCTTGCAGTATGCACAAGTGTGCACTCACCCTGACTTAGCCTTTATCAGCGGGGTACTCGGTAGATATCAAGAGAATCCAGGCATAGAGCACTGGAAGATGGTAAAGAAAGCATTGCATTATGCGCAAGGCACGAAGGACTGCATGCTAACATACATGAGATCTGATTCCCTAGAGATAAAAGGGTATTCAGACGCAGATTTTGCGGGGGACAAAGATGATAGAAAATCCACGTCAAGATACGTATTCACCCTCGCTGGGGGAGCTATTTCGTGGAAAAGCTCCAAACAGTCGACAGTTGCATCATCCACAATGTATGCAGAATTCATAGCATGCTTCGAAGCCACGGGGCAGGCGATATGGCTAAAGAAATTTGTACCCGACTTGAAAGTGGTAGATTGTATTCACAAACCACTAAAGATGTACTGCGACAATCAGCCCGCGGTATTTTACGCTCACAACAAGTCGAGTAATGCTGCCAAAACAATAGAGATAAAGTATTATGTTGTGAAAGATAAAATCTAGGATCAAACTATAAGTCTCGAGCATATAAAGACAAAAGATATGCTTGCGGATCCGCTAATGAAAGGCTTACCACCCAATGTGTTCAAGGAACACTTAGCCGGCTTGGGTTTACGGGAAAGCCTTATGACTCCTGGATAGGTCCAAAAGGAACAAAATTTGTTTCTGAACATAACATATGGTGTAGCTGTATGATTCTATCAGCAATTGAGCTGTGACGATGAAACATGCTCTATGTACCAATATGTGATGAAACAAATAAACTAGAAAGTATAAGATTAAAAGTAAAGTTGAGATCAAGGGGGAGAATGTTAGGTTGATCTCCCCTGAGCAGGCCCAACGGCCTGCCAGGCCCTTGGTCAATGCGCCCTGATCGGGGGCGCCCAACCCATTATGTTTGGTGGGCCCCTATGACCCGCGCTATATTAACAGAGGTGGGGCCGGGGCATGACTTACGAGGTTAATCGCTGCCACAATCCCCACCGACACTCCCTTCTGATCTAGGGTTAGCGCGACGCTCACGGGAAGCTCCACCACCGCCGCCATCTCTCTGCCATCACCGGCCCCTACTTCACCATGGCCGGCGTTGGATCGAGTTCGTCTGCACCAGCAGAAGGTAGGTGTACCGGAAAGATCTAGCCTACACGATCCAAGTGGGCCTATCACGTACTACAAGCTGCAGGGGTACGTGCTGAAAAATTCAGACCCATCACCCATGTGATATGGTCTGGACTCTAGACTAGTAAAGTTCAGTTACTCCCAACGCCAACAGCAAGAACTGCTCCTGGTACTACTGCGCCTACTACTACTTAATTACTTACATGCTCGTATGCATAGTCAAATATAAATTGAAAGACCATACACGATCGTCGATCTTGCTCTCTTGTGCTCGTATGTGCTGGCCTGCTGGGAGCATGCACGGCTCTTCACTCTTCTTCCGTGTTGTTCATGTGCATTTTGATGTATATCATATCTCCTTGCTTGTTTGTGCTTTGTGTGTTCTGGCTTGGAAGGCACAGGGAATTTAGGGTGTATATATAGGCTAAATCGATGTTGTTTCATCCTGTATAATTGTATCTTTGCTAACAGACGGCTTCCTTGGCCAACTCCCTTCTCGACGTTACATCTTTCATCTTGCTGGGTTCCATGGATAGTCATAGGCCACCTGAAGGAGCACCAGCATGGAGCGACAATAGGCACTTGAACTGTATGTGCATGCACATTTTCTAAGACAAAGGAGCTGCAGCAAGGAGCAACAACACACACTTCAACTGAAGGCAAGTTGGACACCATAGGCCACCTCGAGCTCAAAAAGTTGTTCTAGGTCGCATGTTTAGTTCTCGTCTCTGTCCTCCAAACTTCTAGTGGGCAGACGTCTCGCTATGAATCGGAGAAAACAAGAAGAAGATTGTTATCCTAATGTCTGAGTCCCTGAGCACACACTCTCTCTCTCTGTTCCGGACACCATGCCCATGCCTCTTTGCGTTCATGTCATGTATTGTATCCTTTATTGTACTCATTCTCCGTTCTTCTTACAATGAAATGATACGCAAGCTTTACGTATTCGCGAAAAAAGTATCACGCATCTTCGGCTAGAACATCCGCTCTAATGAAAAATATCACATTGCGGTTGATACGTCTCCAACGTATCTACTTTTCCAAACACTTTTGCTCTTATTTTGAACTCTACTTTGCATGATTTAAAATTAAACTAATCTGGACTAATGCTATTTTTAGCAGAACTACTTTGGTGTTATTTTTGTCCAGAAATAAAGCCCTCGAAATTGGACGAAGTTTTGCGAAGATTGTTTATGGAATGAAAAAAATACTGGAGCAATGAACTACCGGAGAGGGGCCACAAGCCAAGGGGGCGCGCCTACCCCCTAAGGCGTGCCATGTGGGCTTGTGGGCCCCACGAGCATCCGTTTAACCTAATTCCAAGCCTATATATTCCGTCTTCCCTAGAACAAAACCAGAGTGAAAGTTTCATCGCGTTTTACGATAGTAGTCACTGCCACCTCCCGTTCTTCGTCGGGAGCCATAATCTGAAGTCCATTCAAGGCTCCATAGAGATGGATTCGTTGTCGACGTCATCACCAACCCGTCTCCATCAACAATTTCATGATGCTCACAACGGGAGTGATTAATTTATTTGTAGGCATACTGAACGGTGATGGAGGTGGATGAGATTTCTTATGTAATCATGTTAATTAGTTAGGAATTGATCCCTAGTATCCACTATATTCTGAGATTGATATTGCTATGACTTCACTATGCTTAATGATTTTCACTAGGAGGCCCAAGTGCCACGATTTCAAATCAAAACACTTAGGTTTTCATGAATATATTTGAGATGTTGATCTTACTTGCAAGCTGCATGCACCTGTTATCGTTCTGATCCTTAGACCCCAAGGTGACCATGAATTGGGATATTGACGGGGAGGACTTTAACGTGAGAAATTAATGTATTCATTGTCTGCTAATGCTTTGTTCCGATTATCTATTAAAAGGAGCACCATGATCACCCTTAGTTTCCATTAGGACTCCGCTGCCACGGGATGGTAGGATAAAACATGTCATGCAAATGCACGTATGACTATATACGGTAGACCCTAAGGTGACAATAATTGGGATACTCTCCGAGGATTACAATAATTTGAGGAGTTTATATATTCGCTATGTGTTAATGATTCGTTCTGGTTCTCTATTAAAAGAAGCGCCTTAATTAACCCTAGTTTCCATTAGGAGCCCGCTGCCATGAGAGGGTAGGACAAAAGATGTCATACAACTTTCTATTGCAAGCACACATGACTAAATGCGGAATGCATGCGTATATATGATTGGTGAATTGAAGCTATTGTGCATCGCTCTAGGTTGTGACTGTTACATATTAAATTTTTCCAAATATCCATCACTACTCTATGCCTACGCTTTAATACTATTGCATTTGCTTGAGTTACTCCTACTGCTTTGTTTGATGCTGCTGCTACTACTATTGTTACTACGCTGTTACTCTGTTACTATTGCTATCACTGCTATCAATTTACTGTTCTACAAATAAATTGCCGCGAAGGGAGTGATTCTCCGGTGTGGGTGAAACACTACCCTAAAAGACTAGTACAATCCCCTATAATTATGGATCATCAACAGTTAATGTTATGCTACGCTCTTTGGCGGAAAGGAGTACATTTATCCTAGCAAAGCGCATACAACTGGACTTCATCCATGTGCGCTTTCTTAAAATGAGTTTTGTATCGATACACTTTTTATAACTTTTTACGGATATAAAAGTCCCACAGAATGTTACTTTCATTATTCTCATCCGCTAGAAATTAGATGTCAGTTCAACTTATAATAATCAACATGTTATGGGCTGTGAAGACTTAAATTTCTGCATAAACCGAACTCACTCCACTATATCACTGAGCTCCAACTGAATGGCAAAGGCACGCAAAATGGATTGATAGAGCACATCCAAAAGCTATACTTAAACCCCCTGATTTTGAGACACGCTTAAAACTTCTGGTTTATCTTGTGGCTTGAATACTAATTCGCAACACTTTTTGCCGGATCAATACGAGCACATGCTCCTCACCGAACTCTGCTCCAACTTATGTGCAATTCATCAGGTAGAGTGACGGTCAGTGTTTGGTCTTTATCGACTAAAGATATTGCATTAATTTTGTATGATGTCAGTTATGGTCAAACTGGAATTTTCACAACTAAACTGTACTAGCAGTTTGAGCAACCAACCTCTAAGTGTGTGCATGCTAACAAAGAGGTTGGGAGTTTGAACTATAAGTTTGTATCGCCTAAATACAGTGCAAAAGATCTTTGAAAAATATAGAATATCAAATGAAAATTACAGGACCGAGGGTTTTTCTGACGTAATGATGGTGGATCTGAAAAGTGTTGAGTTATTAGAAAATGCACCCCTCGTTACAAAATAACTGTCTTCGATTTATTACAACCGGGACCAAGGGAGTATTACTCATGCTCCATTTAAAAGTAAAAGCTGTATATCTTATCAAGTTGTGTAAGGCATGATGCTAAAAAAAGAGTTGCACAAGGCATGATGCTGGCTTATCACGAGGAACCACTTTCAATCATTTTTGTGCCCATTTTACCATACTATTCTTGATTATCACAATTCATAATACGTGCAATACGTATGTTGCTAGCGGCAGCACCATTAGTACCTAGGATCTTGCGGCCGTCCGGCCCACTGATCCGTACTAACATGGTCACTTCGAAGTTAGGTACACAGTAAATCTCTTCGCAATTGATTCCAGAAATGATAGGCGGGCGGCATAAAGGAAAATTCATTAGAACTTCGAGCTAGAAACGAGATAGAGTAGAACCTCGTGACTCACATAAATGGACGCACCCAGACTGACATATATAAGTTGCAAACGATGGACTAGTTTCAGAAAAGCAAGATAGGAGCTAGGAAGATCCTTTTATAGCCTTGCCGATTACTAGCAGAGCCTTATGTATCCTTTAATATTTTTGGTATACGACCCAATAAAATTTGAACACTGGAATAGTATTTGGGAAGCTAGAGCACTATACTAAAATGCTAAACCCAATGAAGTTAGCTAGTCCATTCATGCCCGCTGAAACTAGCTAGGCTTGGGAGGTAACTGGAAGCCTTGGCGCTCAACATTCATAGCATCGGATGGTCCCTGACTTGTACTGGACAGCGACTTCGGGATACCAAGTACTAGAGAGTACGTGATCACCCAACCGCGCACTTAATATATCCTAATGGTGCGCTGTTAGTGTGTAAACTGAGTTCAGTTAGGATGTTTAGATCCTCCTCACTAGTGCAGAACCGGGCATTAGTACCGGTTCGTAAGGACCTATAGTGCCGGTTACATAACCGGCACTAATTTGTGGTCATTAAAGGCACCCCCCCCTTTAGTATCGGTTCAGCACGAACCGGTGCTAAAGGGCAACCACGTGGCACTAGCCAGCTCCGGGGGCCTGGAGCCCTTTAGTACCGGTTGGTAACACCAACCGGTACTATAAGGTTTGGTGGGTTTTTAGTTTTATGATTTATTTTTCATTAAATTTTGTGTTTCCATTTTAATTCTTTTTCGTTTGCTGGTATTTTACGATACTACACATTGTACACGTTATGCATCATATATACATCATGCATGCTTTGTTTATCAACGCTGCTGCTATGTTCATTGCACCCGCAGATATAACATGCTCATGCATGCTTTTGCATCATTACATCATCATATATATATAATAACAAATCCTACTAATCATGCATCATCATACAACTTCTACTCGTTATTAATAATAAGTCATACGATCACCATCCTCATATATAGTCATCGAACCCAACCCTACATAATTGTTCTTAGCATATGATCATCATTATCAGGTAGGACCTAAACACCTTTAAGGTAAAATAGCATAAAACAATATAGACCCTGACTCTCCATTATGAAGAATGGCGATTATCCTGTCTCCAATTCTTGCCTTTCGCTGCTTATTGCTTCCAAGAAGCTCCTTACGACTGTCCATACATTTTTTCCATTCTTTGATTGTTATGTCTCCACTTCTTTTAGAAACCCGGTATGGACAGTTGAGATTCGTAGGACGACCTGGTAGTATGTTCAAAACATGAAGGCTACCACGCGTATACATCAGATTAGGCACACAATCATTCGGGATTATCTGTTGAAAAACATAATAATAACTTTGTAGCTAGCAATGATGTACTAGTTTTAGAAGTGTGCAAAAAGATGCACGGATGTTGTAATAGTAAAAAATAATCTTACCAGGGTATCTCCATGGTAGTTACCGTAGTTCAACACGTGCACTAGTGGCACGTATTGACCATAGTGTTGAGGAGTTTGATTGTAGATATTGTAACTCTCAAGATCAGTACAAAATCCGACCAGATGAGTTTTCTCCTGATAAGTTAATTCGGAGCCTTCAGTGTAGTACGTTCTGTCTACCATCTTCCGCACATTCTTTGAAGAATGAAAATAAGCTGTCAATGGAGATAAGTTGTCAACATTATATTTTGAAATAAACAATATAAATTACTTAATAACTATGTTTAGCTCACATGAGGGAAGAACTGGAGGTGTATCCACAAAGACCCAAATCGTAGGTGTCTCTTGCTCGATTGTAGGATCACCAAGATCCATGGTGACAAGCATACCCTCATCAAGACCATACATCTTGCAAAATGCATTCCAATTTTTGCAACCAAAATGGGTTACACTCTGAGCATTGTACAGCTTTACTTGAAAATCCACACTATGTTCGGTACTTAGGATAATTTTTTTGGTTTCAAAATTTTCATGGTCTTTAATACCCATCCTCTCCAAGACATAGCGTCTTGCAAAGCATGGGATAAGCTAGTCGAATTTGAAAGATGAAAAATACACGTTAAAATAGTTGAAGTCGTGCTTAATTACGAAAAAAACTATTGTCGTCGTTGCGTACCGTATGAACATCGCAGGTCTCCTCGAGCTTAATGCTGAAGCGCCGATCTTCGTCCAGCTCAATGAACCTGTCGCAGATACCTCGGTTGTCGTGGCACCAGTCGCACTCCCCCGGGCGGTTATCGTCGTCCGATGAGTACGACATTTCCGGCCTACGTTCATAATTTAGTTTTATTAGTCAACTATCTAGTTCAACTACTAAGTACTTACTATAAATAAATAAGTAGTACTTACTAAAACAAACTACTTCTATATATAGTAAAATAAATTAGTTTATTAAATCAACTAGCTAGTTCAACTATATATAAACTACTTCTTCTTTTTTTCCTTTTTCTAAATACTATGAACAAAAAAATCATTAATATTCTATGAACAAAATTAATTACACAATCTAAATATCACCCAAAAGAATCTATTAACAATAATATCACCAAACATGCATATTCAATAATAATATCACCAAAAAAATCTATTAACAGAAAAAAAAAATCTATTAACAGAAAAAAAAATCTTCTTCTTCTTCTTCTTCTTCTTCTTCTTCTTCTTCTTCTCCTCATCCTCCTTCTTCTTCTCCTTCTCCTTCTCCTCCTTCTTCTTCTTCTTCCTCTTCCTCTTCTTATTCTTCTTCTCCTTCTCCTTCTCCTCCTTCTTCTTCTTCTTCCTCTTCCTCTTCTTATTCTTCTTCTCCTTCTCCTTCTCCTTCTCCTTCTTCTTCTTCTCCTTCTTCTTCCTCTTCTTATTCTTCTTCTTCTCCTTCTTCTTCCTCCTTCTTCTCCTCTTCTTCTTCTTCTCCTTCTCCTTCTTCTTCCTCTTCTTCTTCTTCTTCTTCCTCTTCTTCTTCTTCTTCTCCTCCTCCTCCTCCTCCTTCTTCTTCTCCTCCTTCATTTTGCCATAACAGAAGAAGTCCGGAGTTGTAATAAGTTATTAAAATAAAAAGAAGAAGTCCGAGTTGTAATAAGTTATTAAAATAAAAGAGGTGCAATGCTCGTTAATTTGCTTCAAGCCTTTCGATAGTAAACTGCACTGCTGCGTAGCTCGTGCAATCTACCGTATTCCCAAAGGCTTGAAGCTAAGCAACGTGAGCATTGAGCCTCTTCTTCATTGTCTCTGCACTCAGGGCTTATAAACCGCTCTTACTCCCTCTCTCTTGGCGAGGTGGGACTAAACATAGCTTGCCATAACCTCATTAGTACCGGTTCGTGGTACGAACCAGCACTAAATGGTGATGGTGGGGCCATACCCTGACCGCAGGCTGACACATCCCCTTTAGTACCGGTTCGTGGCATGAACCGGTACTAAAGGTTAGCCACGAACCGGTGCTATTGATCGCCGCCACGAACCGGTGCTATTGTACACATTAGTGCCGGCTCTAATACAAACCGGCACTATTGGGCTTCACGTATGACCCTTTTTCTACTAGTGCCTGTAGATGCTCCTAGTTTGCTTGATATTCTCGGGCAGAGATACATTTCTTTGGAAAAGGAGGAGTGCCTCCGGCCTCTGCATCTAAATGATGCATGCAGCCATATTATTAAAAGTCTCGAAGTAGTATAAAGTCAAATAAATATTACAGCCAAAGAACACATAAAAAACTCAAAACCACAACCGGGATGGAAAAAGGACAAGATCCCTAGACTCATATCCTGTTATGCGACCGCCATCCAAATCGGTTGAATATAGCCCGTGCTACCATCTCCTACTGGTTGCACCCAGTAACCAATGGCTCCTTAGAGTCTGTAGGAGTGAGTAAGGACCACGCACGGATCCATGCCATAGCTCTGAAGATAACCTGCAAAGAAGGTTGAAATATGTTGTATGTTAAAAATCATATCATTCCTACATTTCCATATAGCACAAATAAACGCACATATTCCAATCCGAATACAAGACGCAATACTATGTTCTACTCCAGCTAACCACGTCCCAAATAAAGATTCAATGTCAACTGGAGGAATAATGTTAAAGGTTATATGGATCGTTCACCAAAGTAATTTCACGAGAGGGCAATCTACGAAGAGGTGTTGTATTGTTTCATCATGTCACAAAAACAACATGTGAACTGCCTACCCATCGTCGCTTTAGTAAATTATCTTTGGTGAGGATCACTTGCTTGTGGACAAACCACATAAAAATGTAACACGCAAGGAACCTTAATCTTCCAAATATGTATCGATCTTGGGATTGGGCCAGAATTGATTAGATCCATATACATAGATTTTACCGTAAACACTCTGTTTTTAGCCAACTCCCAGTTCAACGAATCAGGTTGGTCGGATAATTGTACCTCCGTATATCTCCGTACCAAGTGCATCCAAGAGTTCCAACGCTCCCCAACTAAAGATCGTCTAAACTGAATATTCAAGGGTACCAATTGTAATACTATGCCCACGTAATCCTCCCTATGTTGTACAATACTTATAAGATGGGGTATTGTATGGCTAGTGGCGTCTCTCCTAACCACGTAACCTCCCAAAATCTTGTTGTCATTCCATTGCCAACAAAGAATTTGGCCATACCAAAGAACAAATCTTTCATCCTCATAAGTCCCTTCCAGAATGGCGAATCATTCGGTCTCGCGTTGACTTGGGCAAGCGTTTTCAATTGTAGATATTTGTTGCGTAGTATCGGTGCCCACATACCATCATTCTTTACTGAAAATCTATATAACCATTTACTAATGAGGCATTTATTCTTAATTTCCAGGTTTTCAATGCCGAGACCCCCCTGTCCTCAGGTCGACAAATGACATCCCATCGGTACAACCGATATTTCTTCTTAGCCTCATCTGACTGCCAGAAAAATCGAGATCGAAAAAA
The DNA here is from genome assembly GCA_021437245.1 of Aegilops speltoides. Lineage (NCBI taxonomy): Eukaryota > Viridiplantae > Streptophyta > Magnoliopsida > Poales > Poaceae > Aegilops > Aegilops speltoides. Next base: position 70,611,175 of record CM038146.1, read on the forward strand.
ATCTAGTCTCTTCCGTACCCCCTTTGGTACTTCAGAGAAAGATAACTAGAACGTCGGCATACTAGTAATAACTGAGTCAATGAGCACCAACTGACCTCCATACGACATTAGCTTGCCCTTCCAGCAGTTAAGCTTTTTTTCAATTCGATCTTCTATGCACTTCCATTCTTTCTTAGAAAGTTTGCGATGATGAATCGATATACCTAAATAACTGAAGGGCAAAGAACCTAATTCACGTCCGAAAAATTGTCTATATGCATCTTGCTCCTCTATGGCCCTACCAAAGCAGAACAATTCGCTCTTGTGGAAATTGATTTTTAGTCCCGACAATTGTTCAAAGAGGCATATTCCATGAAAAGAATAGTGTCATCAGTATACTGTAGGATGGAAACTCCCCCATGGACTAGATGAGGGACAGGTCCCTCAACTTGGCCGTTCTCCTTGGCCCTGCCTATAAGAACGGTCAACATATCTGTCACTATATTAAATAACATAGAAGACATCGAATCCCCTTGTCTCAAGCCCTTATGAGTCTGAAAATAGTGACCGGTATTATCATTCACCTTAATTCAGACACTACCTTTTTGGACTGGAGAACCCACTTGGTTCCGCCATGCCTCATTAAAACCCTTCATGCGCATTTCCTGCTCATGGAAAGTCTACTTAACTTTGTCATATGCCTTCTCGAAATCCACTTTGAAAATAACCCCATCTAGATTTTTCAAATGAATTTCATGTAGAGTTTCATGAAGGACGACGACCCCTTCTAGGATATGTCTCCCAAGCATAAAAGCCTCCTGACTCGGTTGCACCACCGAATGAGCGATCCGTGTCAGTCTATTAGTGCCCACCTTTGTGAAAATTTTGAAACTCACATTCAAAATAAATATTGGCCATAACAGCTCGGTGCGAACTGCTTCTTCTTTTTTTGGCAAAAGCGTAATCATACCAAAGTTAAGATGAAAGAGTTCGAGGTGACCGTTAAAAAAATCGTGAAACATAGGCATAAGATCATCCTTAATAATATTCCAACATTTCCTATAGAATTCCGCAGGGAACCCATCTGGTCCCGGTGCTTTGTTCGGTTTCATTTGTGATATCGCATCGAGAACATCTTTCTCAGTAAATGGTGCAGATAGGATCTCATTCTCCTCTGAACAAAGCTGAGGAATATCTCTAATAATAGACTCATTCAGGGATATCGTGCTCTCTGCCGGAGGCCCGAATAATTGTTTATAATAGTTGGAAATATATGATTTGAGATTCTCATGACCAACCACGGTCCCTTCATCCTGTGCAAGTTGGATTATTTTTTCTTCCTATGTTTACCGTTCACAATCATGTGAAAGAATTGTGTATTCTCATACCCGTGTACGACCTTGAGAACATTAGAACACAATGCCCATTTGATCTCTTCTTCTCTAAGAAGAGCGCATAGGCATTGCTCAGCTTCGGACTTCGTGGCTTGTTCTGCCACATCGAGCAGGTTCACTTCTACTTTTTGGTCTAACGCCTCGATCAATTGGATGAGTCTTTCTTTTTCTTGCTTGTAAATCCCACTCTTGTTTCTGGCCCAACCCCATAAGAATTGTCTTAGATGCCTAATCTTGTTATGCCATCTTTCTACACTCGATCGTCTGCTGACAGGCTTCACCCATTCTCGTGATATGATGGCCATGAAGTTCTCTTTCTCGAACCAACTTAGTTCGAAAGAGAAAGTGTTCTTATCTATAATCTATAATACCTAAATAGCTCATCCCCACTAACGTATTTCTCTTGACATGCGGCCTACCCACCTCATCTCAACATGCAGCTATTCCATCTCAGCACTCACGCCACATCAGCAGATTTTTGAATCGCGCACGCATGTTATAGTTCAACAAAAATACTATACTACTACTCTGTTCGTTTGGTGCAAGCGAGGTGCGTCCGTTGGTATTACAGGGAAGGTGAATTTTGGTGCGCGTGAGACCAGCCAGTAATGCCAAACGAGCACGCAGCCAATTTCATCCAAGCGCATGCATGTCCGTTAAACCAATGCATGTAGTTAATGAATTGGGTCATGCCTTGGTCTTGGTATTTTTAGGCCATCCGTCTGTTCCCTTCCTAACATTAATTTCCGGGCGTGTTATCATAACCACCACCGTTTCCTTTCATTCCGTCTCCTCCCTATTTTCCCTTTCTCTTCATCTTCTCCATCCGGTTCCACTCGCACAAATAAATCAACCCCTTGGTCTTATGTTTGGATTCAGTTCGACTATATATAGCCAGCCATTGCAAAACAACTCACCTTCAGGAGCAATGGTGGCGTTGATGACGAGGTGCTGCTGCCTCCTACCTGCCAAGCCTTCGCGAGTCGTCGACGCCGGAGGCCCCTGTAATCTTCTCAATTGAACCGAGCTCTGCACCCCGTTGCCGACGAATCAGGCCATGTAGGTTCCGCTGCCCCCAAGCCATGCACCCCGTCGTCGACCAGCGCTCCCGGTCTGCCACCGTTAGCGTCCTTCTCCAACATCGGCTGCATCAAAGGTGGGGGGCTCTCCTTCCTCTCCATCTCTTTATATCTGAATAATTTTTGGGTTAGCTTGAGATGGAAGCTCTGTTCATGTCTTTCTCTCTCACGGTTTACCTACAATCCTCTAACTCAAGCACTATCATCAAGCATGTGCCGAGATAGGATGGGTTGTGCTCATCTCTCCGATCTGGTTGGTTTTGATTGTAAACACTAGATGTGAAAAAAATCATTTCCGTTTATTATTATTCTTGAAAGAGAATGAATCAACAGATAAAACTTACCATGTACTACCTGCATATCTCTCTCACACACACATTAGTGTGAATCATATTGGTATTTTTATTGCTTTCTTTTGATTGATTTGTAGAATCAGAGCATCTGACACAGTGTAGTCCATCTTGAGTATGCTCTTTCCTTGCAGTATTATTTCACAGTGACATGAGATCGATCTAATACACTAGCAGTACCATTGTGTGTCTGACATCGTCGTTCTTCTACTGCAGGTGTTCAAAACAGAAGGTTTCGTTTGATTGCTACTCGGCATCAAGAGGCACATGCATTGCATCCAACAGAAGGAGGCAAGGAGCTCTAATTATTGTTCATCTGATGGTTTTTGTTTGTTTGTTTGGTGATAGACGCTGGAATGGTAACTGATGTTCAGTTTCAAGCATGTGCATGTATAATTACAATCAAACGATCTTCGATATAAGGCTAAGCACTTTGGATATTATGTGTTCAAACCTATAGCATCTCTTGACAGATGTAAGAATATTTCTTTTCTGTCATTACAGTATCACTATATGATTGTTCTGGTTTGATGACACTCATTAGTCTAAAGGGTTCATCCTTGTTGAGAGGATCAAGTATGGCCTGTGATGATCATCACTTGGTTTAATTGTTATATGCTGGCTGGCAGCCTATTAAAAAATGTGTCACAAAATCGAGTGTATATGTTGTCCTACTCATGAAACATTCCATTTTCTACACCTTTGGTCATTCTCCAAAAATGGATGATGGTGGACAATGCAACCTAATACCCATTTGGTGCATTACACCTCAAGGCTCACCGATTAAGATGAAAAATTCTTTTTCTACTGCGATGTACTTCTAATAGACGATCAAATTATATTATATTGAATTATTGTAAGTAAAATCTGATCAAACTATATGTTCCTTCTATTCTATGTTAACGATGTAGTTTAATAGACAATTTGTCTTGACTGCTTTGTTTGGAATCTGACCTGCTCATGTCATTCCATAAAGGTTAAAAAACATATATTTAGTATTGAAAATTCCATAAAAGGTTCGCATGTAATTACTTCTCACTATAAATTTTATTCCTATGCATGCTACAAATTCTAGCAGCAACGCGCGGGGTATCATCTAGTTACCAATATGTGTTGCGTCTCCCGAGTCTACTACCAATGGTGTGTGGTCTGAGATTGCCCTCTGCATCGCATGTACTGACACCAATGGGTATTTCTATTCCCATTCCACACTAGCAAGCACCCTATCAAACTTCTCATAAGTTGGAGTGGGTAACGAATTGGCCCATGTGAACTGTCTACCGTGAGTTCAATCCCCCTCAGACTGAGACTCTCGATAATCTTGTTAAACATTATAGGGACCAATGCGCACCAAAATTATTGTTGTTCTTCTCACCTCTTCTTCTGATAATATTGAAATCCCCTCCAACGAGGACTCGAAGACTTTCATCCCCACAGATCCGCACCAGATCAGCTAGGAAATTAGGTTTACGTTTGGGTTGGGCTGCTCCCACTACTAGGGAAAAGCCTATACACAGAATCTTAGCAGCAGCGCGGTTCAAAATGGGGTGCTGCTGCTAAGTAGTTGTACCGCGTGTTACGTAAACTCGCTGCTGATAAGGATTTAGCAGTAGCGCGCTCGGCCAGAAACGCGCTGCTACAAATATCGACCGGCGGTGTTGACCTAACTCTAAGTAGCAGTAGCGCGGCCGCAGGAACAGCGCTACTGCTAAGTACATAGTAGTAGCGCGCTTTTTTTGAGATCGCTGCTGGTAAGTTTCAAATTGCCACAATTTTTTGTCCCAGTTAGCAGTAGCGCCGTATAGAAAAGCACGCTGCTGCTAAGTACTTAGCAGCAGTGCGTTTTCTCTCCCGCGCTACTGCTAACCCGCACCAACCCAATACCTTTCCCCACCCGTCCCTCCCCTCCCCCTCCTCTTTTCCCTTCCCCCTACCTCCCCCTCTCCTCTCTTCCCTCCACCACATGCTCCCACTCTCACTCTTCTTCTTCTTCTCAATACTTCTCCCCCATTACTCTCTCTCTTCTCTATCCACCTTCTCTCTCTTCATTACTCCTACATAACTACACCACCTCCATTAATGCATCTCCTTTCTTTTCCTTCCCCTCCACTAGTTGAAGTTGTCTTCTCCCAAATTAGGTAGCTAGGTAGATGTAGGATTTAGTTAAGGACCTATTTGCCCCTAACTAGATCTATCTTTGTGAAGAAGAGCTTTGTGCACTTTTGATCTCCCTACAACATCATCTCCACTGTGTGCTCGATCTCGATCGAGATAGAGGTGATGAAAATTTCATGCTTTTGCAAAATGGAAATGTGTTTATGTGTGTGTGATATGTTTGTGGAAATTGTGTGTGTGGCATGAGTTGACGCCGCAAATTGTGCTTTTGAGTTGTTTATGTTTTGCGAAATGTCGATTTACTTCCATTTCGTAATTCGGCAAACTCTAGATCCATATATGTCCTATTTTTTGGGAAGGTCATGCCAAAGTTTTTTATGACTTTGATGCATGCATGCATTTTTACAATCAATTTTTTTATTATTACCATGCAGAGTTGACGATGGTCAGTGGAACGATGGTGGACAGGTGGTTGCGGTCGGCGGTGCAAGACATGAAAGAAAATAACCGGACAGAGGTTTTATGTCCGTGTCGAAAATGCAAAGGAATAGTTTGGCTCGACCCCCATGACGATGGTCATGTCGAAGCGCACCTGCTCATGACTGGTTTCATGGATGGCTATACTCCGTGGATAATTGAAGATGAGGATGACGATGTTGAGGATGCCGACGGGGCAGGCAATGATGACACGGGGCAAGACGAAGAGATGATCGATAATGGCGGCGGGGAAGAGGCCGGACATGGCGGCGGAGAAGGGGCCGGACATGGCGGAGGAGAAGGGACCGGACATGGCGGCGGAGAGAACGACATGGACTCCACGCAGCAGAGTTCGTCGGTACTAAGTTCAATTGTGCGGGACCCTCATGTTCAAGCATTGCTTCGCAAGGAGACGAGTACTTGAGAGAGCTGCTTCTAAAGAGGAGGCTAAGCTGGAGCAACTGGTGGTAGACTCAACACTCCATTGTATGATGGTTGCAATCTGGGTGACCCGATTGAGTTTCACGCCCAACTCCTCAAGACGAAGGCTAAAAGCAAATGGACCGACACTAGCCTCGATGAGCATCTCAAGTACCTAAAGGATGTTCTTCCCAGGGTAATCTATGTCCTACTAGTGTTGATGAGGCCAAGAAGATCGTGTGCCCTCTTGATCTGCCACACGTTAGATACCATGCATGCATCAACGATTGCATAATTTATCGGAAGGAGCACGCGAAAAACAAGCTGTCCGGTGTGCAATGCTTCTCGATACAAGAAGGCCGGAAGAAATGTCCCCGAAAGTTGTATGGTACTTACCGATCACTCCCGCCTCCAGAGGTCTTTTGTAGATCCCAAGGAAGCAAATCTAATGCGCTGCACGCGGAGAGGAAGAAGCCCGACGATGGAGATGATCCGGTTGAGACACGGAAGGATGGAAGCCGTGGAGAGCGTTGAACAGCTTCTATCGGTATTTTGAATGTGATGCAAGGAACATCGTGCTCGGCGCGTGTACCGATGGCATGAACTGCTTACAACCGAACACCAACCATAGTACATGGCCCGTGTTTGTATGGATGTACAACCTCCCCTGGTTGTGCATGAAATCGAAGTACATTCACATGAGCATGCTTATTCAAGGGCCGAAACAACCAGGAAATAATATTAATTTGTATCTGGGCTACTTCAAGAGGAGTTAGACACGTTATGGAAAACACCGGCCAAGACATGGGACACCAGCAAAGGTGAGTATTTCAACATGAGATCCGCGCTGATCACGACAGTGCAGGACTATCTCGTTTACGGATATGTGGTAGGCCAGGTGTGCCCTGGATATTGCGGATGCACATGGTGCATGGATGATACAACGTCTCAGCAGCTAACGTCAAGGAAAGATGGCGGGTCTGGGAAAATCGTGTACATGGGGCATCAAAGATGTCTTGAACAGGACGACCCGTGGAGAAACCATGGAGATGTATTCAATGGTCACGCTGAGCATCGAGGACCTCCACGTAAGCGGAGCGGTGCCGAAATCGATGAGTTGTTGAAAAACTGGAAGGAGTGCCCCGCGCTGGGAAAGACGATGAGAAAGGCACCGGAGCCGCTGTTGAAGGTATGGAAGACGAGGTCTATGTTCTGGGACTTGGAGTACTGGCACAAACTCGATACACCTCATTGCCTTGATCAAATGCATATCTGTAAGAATGTCCTTGAGAGCTTGCTCGCAACACTGATGAACATGCCGAATAAGACGAAGGACGGGCCGAAGGCAAGAAAAGACTTTCAAGGTTTGAAAATCAGGGAAGATCTGCACATGCCACACCGTAAAATGTCAGACAAGACAGAGACGGAGACAGAGGCACGAGAGAAGAAGGGCAAGAAATTAAAGAAAGAGGATTATTGCCCCCCCTCTTGCTTCACCTTAAGTCAGGCTGAGATCAATCAATTCTTTAAGTGCCTTACCGAGTGAAAGTTAGTTCCGTTCTCGTGGCAAGATAAGCGATATCTAGACACGGACAAGAAAAGGTTCAGCGGATGAAGTCTCATGACTGTCATGTGATGATGACGCAGATACTACCTGTTGCCCTTAGAGGATAATGGACAAGCACGTCCGCGACACGCTTATTGGTCTCGCAACTTTTTCGACGCCATCTCTCGAAAGTCGATCAGTGTGAAGCAGCTCCAAAGGCTACAGGAAGAGATCGTTGATATCTTGAATGAGCTTGAGATGTACTTCCGCCGCGTTCTTCGACGTGATGGTGCATCTGTGTCCATATTGTGGATGACATAATAGACATGGGGCCGCCATTCCCGCACAACATGATGCCGCTTTGAGAGGATGAATGGGATCATCAAAGGATTCGTTTGTAACATGTCCCGTCCGGATGGAAGCATCGTCCTGTATTATTTGGCACAAGAGTGCATCTCTTTCGTGAGAATTTTCTATATGGCGCAGACCAGCCGCCGGTGTTAGTGTTTGTTTGCCTGCTAACAAGCACGATGGGAGGCTCAAGGAGATGGTCATCGAACGGTCGCAGGAACTGCACGCGGCATACTCAGATCGATGCAGCGACTTTGACAGAGCAAACTTGGTAGTGCTACAACACCTAGACGAGGTAGATCCTTTCGTGGCAATCGCACAAAGAAATTATCGCAAAGAAGTATCGTGACCGGGGTATGCAGGACGGACGCCGGTTACTAGAGAGCACAACTCCACTTTCCTGCATTGGTTCAAAGAGCATATTATTGCTAATCCCCCGGAGGAGGGCTCTAAGGACGGATTGCTCATATACGCCTTAGCACATGGCCCCTCGCCCAACCTCGTAACCTATCAGGCATATGATATCAATGGATACACGTTCTACACGGAGGCAAAAGATATGGACAGTGATGATCAGTACTCAGGGGTGACGATGGAAGGTTCGAGGAGATCTGGGAGCTTGACTACTCTGGACTGCACAACACGACGATGTTCCGTGTCAGATGGGCTAAGAATGTCGAAAGAGAAAGCCGGATGTTCACTACCATGACTATACCCGACGCCAAGAGCGCTACCGTGAACACTATCGCAAAAAACGAGCCATGGGTACACGCTAAGCACGTGACACAATGCTTCTTCATAATCGACCCGCAATCCCAGCCGTGTTGTCGGAGGAGAGGCAAAAGGAACATCATTGAATGGATGGAGTCGCCAACGAGGAAGACTATGATCAGACGGCAACCCAATGAGGGAAGATGACGATGATGATGAAGTATACGCCAAAAGAAGAATCAATACTACATTACCTAAGAAAAATCGTACTCCATGGAAAAGGCAAAGTCACAATGAGGGGCTCAATTATTCTTCGATTTAACAAGAAGGAAAGAAGCTGACTCAAAAACGAAAACGCCAAGACCGAGGAAACGTATGTTATGGGTCCAATGATGTGTAATATATATATGTTCCTATTTTGTATACACACTTAATCATTATTATGCATGGGTCCAATGACGTGTAATATATATGTTCCTATTTTGCATACATATTTAACCGTCAAATGATGCAATATATATCGCCCTCCCTTCGTTCACTGCCCTCGGGAAATAAAAGTGGGATAAAATAAAGGAAAAGAAAAAGGAAAACTGGCAGTAGCGACGGCAGTAGCAGCGCGTTTCTACTAAACTACTGCAGCTACAGATCTTAGTAGTAGCGCGTTTCTCATAAACTGCTGCAGCAACAAATCTTAGTAGTAGCGCGTTTCTCGTAAACCACTGCAGCTACAGAATTTAGTAGCAGCGCGTTTTGACATAACGCGCTACTGCTCGCCCTGCTTCATCCCGCCATTTCCCCCAAATCCCCACTCTCTCTCCCCGTCGCTCCGCCGCGCCCGACCCGCCCCGCCTTCCCCGACTCCGCGGCGCCAGGCGCTTAGCCTCAAGCCCCGTCGTCCCTGACCCGACTCGACCGGCCTTCGCCCCGACCACGCCACTCGCCCCGACCACCGCTCGCCCCGACTCGGCCAAGGCCTTCGCCCGACTCCCGCCTGGCTGCCCCGACCCGTCGGCCCTCGCCTCCTCCTCTCGCCGGCCGTCGTCGGCCTGCCTCCTCGCCTGCACTCTCTGAACCCCCTCTCTGCTAGGGTTCTTCATGTTAATTAATTAGGTTATCTATTTAGTTATGAATTTAGCTAGGTTTCAAAATTAGCTGAATTTATATGCAAATTTGAACTGGACATGTGATATGTGCATATGTCATGTTTTGGACATGTCATGTTTGGAAAATGATCCGAGTGGCCTATGTTACGCCGTAATGTTGATTCATTTCCGCTTGGTGAATTTCAGCGCCGATATGTCCATTTTTTAGCAAAGGTCATGCCAAATTTCCGTGAATAAAGGCATGATTTGTGCTACATAGTTGGTATATCGAGTGCTAGCACATAGATTTCTTTTATGTCATTTCTCATTTATTCATACTTTTAGAAATAAATGAGGCCACTTAATCATAGGAAACATGTCGAACAACGAAGAAACCGGGCCTTCACCAAGATGCGATTTAGATGGATTATGAGGGTGAACAAGAGTACTCGACTATTTGCTCGCTAAGCAAGGTTTGCCGGTCGGCCTCGATGATGGTATCGACGCCGACATCAACACTAACGGCGCCCGGCACCGACGGCGCCAAGCACCGATGGCGGCGCCGAGACCGTGGGGAAGGTATCAAGGAAGGTACCGCCCCGATGCCGATATCGAAAAGAGGAAGCATAAGAAGCAGAGAATACGAAAATCTAACAAACTAGGGATTGGACGACTTGTGATCACAAAGATGGCACTCGCAAGTTTGAGTCATTAGAGCCGAAGAACCTCGCAAGTGCTATGGGAACCAAGTAGGATGCATCCTACGGAATGCGCGAGCATCAACGATTTATGACTTAAGGAGTAAAGAACATTTGACACAGTTGCTCCTAACGGTTGCACAAGATATTCAAGTTCCCGACCGATGATAACATAGAACAACCGTGGATGATCCAAGATGAAAAAGATTAACAATCACGCCATGGGCATGTTCAACAATGATTTGGCCTCCTGGAAAGGGAGGGTGAAACGAGCTATTGAGGCTGATGAACCCCTGTCCAAGATTCTGGAGGAAAATTCGACACTTACGGAAGAGGAGTTCGAAAAGTTCAAGGACACTTGTGCTACCGAGGAAGCCAAGGCTAAGGCTGCGAAATTCAAAAGCCTTCAGCAAAGGAACACGGGGAAGCATCACCTCGGAAGCCGTGGCTACCTCGGTAAAAGGCCCATATGGGATAAGGAGGACGCAGAACGTGAAGCCGCTGGTCTCCTGCACCCTTCGCTGAAGTTCACCAACCCCTTGGAGCATGACTTCATCAGGCCCGCTACAAGTGGGACAAGGAGAAAAGGTTTTTACACGGACAAGATCACGAGGAAATTGATTAGACTATCGAGAAGCAACACCGCTTGCAGCTGAAAGCCCTATTCGATGAGGCCCAAGTGGGACACCCTCTCAACCGGCCTTGAACGAACTTAAGGGACTCCCGCTGGACCAGCGGCGCAATATGGTCGTGTGCACGGCGCCGAGACGGCGCCACGTGGAAGGTGTTTACAACGACGGCCCGGAGGCCAAGAAGCGAAAAAGAAGTTTAGTCAGCGGACATCAATGCAAAGGTGAAGCTTGCGGTCGAGAAAAAGCAGCCGAGGACGCGAAAAAGCAGCAGAGGACAAATATGAGTTGCTACAGCAGAAATAATGCAGCCAGAATCGCCGCAAAATGATTTCGCTACTAACTTGGTTCCAGTTATCATCAATCGGGCGAAGGAAAATCCGCACAAGACGGTACATGATTTCCCAATGCCCGCTTCATCGCGAGCAACTCCATGAACAACAACACCATCGCACCATCACTTGCTCAAGCAACCGGCCTCCTCTCGCAGCGCGCTCCGCCATAGCAGCCCGCCCTCGCCTCAAAGCGCTAGGTGGGCCTTCGCCTTTGGCTGAGCTCGACGCCACACGGTAATTACATGTCGCACCAACATATATATATATATATATATATATATATATATATATATATATATATATTCCATTTTGTTGCCTTTTCGTTGTTTTACGCCACGCACATATGTGTTTGCAGCGAAAGAAACCCCATGCACCATACTCTACTTGATCAAAGGCCGAAGGTGGACGGGAAAGGGATGATAATGGACCCTCTCAACGCACATTCCACAACCAGCCGATCTCGCTGGGCACTTCAGGTTAGCTTGACCAGTGTGAAATCGGGCACGAGGATTTGCCTCCTCCAAGACAAAGATGTGGGAGCGGACGACGAGACCCCGCCGTGGATTGACGCTGCAAGGGTTGGGTGCTGCTATGGTCGAAGAATCTTATTCGTCTGGAGCCGCCGAGAGCACACCAATAACTACCACACATCAACAAGCATGTGCGGAGACCACCACCCCACCTACGCAATTACCAGCTCCTAGTAGTGCCGGGTGAGAGCGGCGGACGACATGATGAAGGGGGTGCAATAGTACTGGCTGATGTAATTTCTCCTATAGAACAGAGAATGGATGATGAGACGGAGGTCGACCCTATGGATTACCTCAATACAAACGCGTATGACTGTGACATAGATATGATGAGTCAACCATATGACGAATCGGGCTATCAGCTTGCTAATGAGGATATGGATGATATGCCCGGGCAGGGTCGTACCATGGATTGCAAAAAGTCTCTCTTCATGAAATCCTCACAGGACACGCCTGAAGATGCCGCCTCAACACAGGCTCAACTAGCCGGGCGCGAGGGTCGTACATTACTTAGCCCGGGAACACTTGGGCAGGGGTTAAGGAAGGGTCTGGAAGGTGTGCCCAAGAAAAAGGAGAGGAAGAGATCGGGGAAGGTAACTGCCTCCAAACAAGCCAGAGCACACAGCAGCCAGACGATGCATTCTGAAGAGCGTGTACCCGTGAAAGGTGCGGTCATGTTCCATCTCACGGGCGAGCCGATGCTACCGCCGAAACCGTTGGAGGCACTATTAGGGGATCTCAGGAGACCGCACGACCATGTGCTGTTGACTGAGAAAAGCCTACTAGACTCAAAGGATCCATGATATCCGACATACGCGGCTCGTGTGCCTGAGGGGAAATGCTACATCGACACACGGCCCGCGGAGGTGTTCTTCCTGCGGTTTGACCATATCTTTGAGATGTTTCTAACAAGGCGGCTTGATTTTACTATCGTCCGCCTTTTTGCGCTACATATGAGCTCCGTCATGAAGAGTCAAGAAGTCTCGCAAATCTGTGTGGCGGATCCGTACTACATGCACGAGTCTTTCTTGAGTTTCGGCGACTTTGAGCGTGAAACTGCTAGGGAGTACCTCCAAAACTTCATGGTACAGAATAAGGACCGGGAAATTGTATTCGTGCCTTATCATCCAAAGTAAGTCAGTTCGGACAACCCTTTCGTACATTTCAATCATTCCTTCTCTCTCATATGGGGAATAATTTGAGGTGTCTTTTCCTCGCAGCAACGGGCGCCGTCCTTATCGTTCTTTACCCGCAAGTCTACCACGCCGTATTTTGACCCTTCTAGAGACTACGAGAAAAGGACTACACCCACATAATGAATATTCTAGATGATGCTCTCCAAGGCTTCAGCTTTAGAGGTGGCCACGTGCATATCAAGAAACAAAGGAACAAGAAGATGGGTTTCGCGCATAAAACTAACTTCTCCTGCATCCATGTCCCAAAACCAAGCAAGAAGGATGGATTCTACACCGTCCATCTCATGATTCAGTTCAACACGGATCACCAAAAGCTTCGCATTAATAGCAGAAATGATGATCACATCCACAAGTGGCTAGAATCGCATGGAGAAGCGAATTATAAACTTAGAGATGACTTCTTTCGCATCCAAAGCGACATTGCGACGATCATCATGAAAGAAGTCGTTGATGAGAAGGGGATGTTCCACCACGGCCTTATATCGCGAACTGACGTCCGAACTCGCATAGGCATGCAACGTCTAGACCTCACGCCGTTCAAGAAGCTAGGGTACGTCCTCGATGATATGGAAGGATGGAACTTCTAGTGATTTATGATGCTGATGATGATGATATGTGTCGGTTGAACTTCTATACTTTTTGTAGCGATGAAACTTTGTGATGTCCACGGTCCCTGCCGAACTTGCGTAACGCTACTTTGTTAGTTTGCGTACGATGACCTGCGTACCTCTAGTTAATTAATTTGCATACTGTATATGTTGCATCTAGTTGCTAAACTTTCTTTTTTGGTGTTGCTCTAGTATATTTTGTTGCATATATATGATTGTACATCCTCTTCATGAACATGCATCTCTAACAGGTACCTAGTTTCTTGATGGCGAGATGGAAATGCTATGTCGTGTACAAAGGGAAGGTTCCGGGGGTGTACAACGAGTGGCATGAGTGTCAGGCGCAAGTGAATGGGTTCACGGCGCCAGCCATAAAGGCTTCAAAAGGCATAAGAAGGAGAAGCTAGTTACTTGAGGTTCACGCTAGCGAGAGAGGACTCAGAATCACCACCTCATGTATCGCATAGTTCCGCCTCACTCATAGTGATAGCACTTCTTGCGATACCTTTGTTTAGATGGATGACGTTGTTGTAGTTGCAAGTATTCGAGACTTGCATGTATTGCTATTTTCGAGATGATGACAAGATATCACTTTGTGTTGATGATGATTATGAAGAGACTATTTGTATGTACATGCTATGATTACATTTGTGGTCTCGCAGCATTTGTATGTGTATCATGATGACATTTCTATGTGCTAAAGATTCTTCTACAAAGCCGTTCAAATACAAAACAAATATGCCAAAAAACTACTTAAATTAGCAGAGCGAGTGTATAAAAGTTAGCAGCAGCTCCTCAATAGCAGAGCGTCGTCCAAAGAGCGCTTAGCGCTACTAGCGGTAGCGAAGCTTCCCATAACAGCGCTGTTGCTACACTTGGTAGCAATGAGCTGGTGCGCGCGCTACTGCTATGAGTTAGTTGAAGCGCCAGATAGTAGCGCTGGTACCCGCCATCGATACATCTAAAACCCGCGCTGCTGCTAGCCTTTTCCCTAGTAGTGTCCATACACCGCTAAGAGCGACCAACGGAACCCATCCAACTTTGATCTCACCCAAAACTTTACCGCGAAGTCCCCAAGAACCACATTAATCACCTCTAGCATTTCGCACCTAACCCCCAACAATATCCCACCGGATCTTCCTCAAGGCGGCAAAGAGTGTCAATCAAAATCAATTACGCTAGACAAAGTTCCAAGGAACTGTGGCGTGAAATTATCTCTTCCTGTTTCGAGAAGTGCAATACAGTCTAGTTTTTGCTCTGTCGATGTCTCTGCAAGGAACCTTCTTTTAGCTAAGTCAGCTAGACCTCTGCCATTCCATAAGATACCTTTCATAGATCATCATGAGTTTTCTTCTTAAGCTTAACCCTAGCACTTCTACGAACAACAGAAGTACGATAAACCTTCCTTTTCCAGGAACGCTTGGGCTTATCCCCCTCACCTGTCGTAACCTCATTACCGGAATGACTTAGGGCAATACCTTCTAATACTAGAGGGTGTACATTGTCCTCAGTCTCCGACCCTTCTATTTAACCTTCGGCTTCTGAAGTAGGAATGAGTTCATTACATGAGATTTCAAGGGCTGAGATCCCTAAATTTTTCATATCGGTCTCATTCATAGGTCTAACGATCGCGATATTATGCATAAGTTCAGAAGCCCACTCGACTTCTAAATCTAAAAGGCCATTAACAAATTTCGCAACTTCGTTCTCATTCGAACCAAGTGAAACTCCTAAGACATGTCACTTGTCAATAATTTCATGCTCAGAGAAATGCAAAAGTGAACAACTCTTATTAAAGGACATACCTGTAGTTTCCTCGACATCACGAAGCTTGGCCGCCCTCATGGCATGCCCTAACTACAGGTTTTCCGCATTTGGTTGCTCCTGGATCCGGTTGTTGACACACCTGCCAGCTGACACCGGGTCCATGATCCCACCAAAAGCGACAATCTCCTCCATAGACCTCTCCCGGGGTGTCTGCTCTCTGATCTAACACCCTTCCCTCATAGCTGGTGAAGATGAGGAGACCACGATGGAGTTAGCACCTCTAGTAGGTACTGTGGAAGAGGAGGACTGCAGAGCCTCCTGCTCGGCAGCCCCGCTCCCTACCATACCGGCAGAGTAGCAAGGAGAGAGGGGCATGAGGGCCTCCTGCCTGTGCCCCTTCCTCCCTCGGCGGCATCCACGGCGCCCCGAGCTCCTGCATCTGAGGAGGGGTCCTAGTTGCGCCCCCTCTCAATGACCGGCACGGTGCCTAGGCGGCTGCAGTAGGGGAGACGGGAGTGAGGGCCTCCTGCCCCTCCGTTCCGACTACCACGCCGTCAGCATAACATGGTGGAATCAGCACTAGCTCGAAGACCTCCCGAGGTGGTGTGAGAGAGGTCGGCGATATGCGATCCTCAAGTATCATGGGCGGTAGCTCATGTTCAGCCGCATCGTCCGTCTCGACTCTGTTACTCCATAAGCTACTAGGAGCCAAAAACGATCCAAAGGAACCAAAACATATGGTATTCATCGGTGTCGTAGATGATGCAGTCCTTTTGGAAGACTTGTTCGCCTTATCAGACTATGGAGTGGGCCCCTTGGCCGCCTCCCGAGATGTATGCTCAATCCCCTTGTTCTGATTCCCTTGGGCTCCATCCCCCTCTGTCGAGTCCATAAACTGCTCCTTGTCAACCTCCTGGAAAAGCGGTGTATCCTCGAGTTCAATATCTAACTCGTATGTGACCCTCGCATGGGTCCACTTGTCCACATTAGGCATGAACTCAATGTTGACCACACTCACAAGTAACCTCGCCACACCGTGTGCACGGGTAAACAACATATCAACCTATTCTGTCTGACCAATGAGAGATCCCAAGCTCCAGGTAACCAGAAAATTGTTAAGTGGCTTAGGTGGTGCACCTGAAAAACGTACCCATATCTGAGCTAAAGGTGTCCCCTGTGCTTCTTTCTGCTTCCACTCATCGAACTCCATGATGATGCTAGTACATGGAACTCTTCACATCCTGAACCTAAGAATATGAAGCTGATCCTCCGTAGTGGGAAAATCTACCTTGTAAGTTTGATCCTCCAGCTTGACAAGGTTCCACTGAAAATTGCCCAGAGCCAACTCACGCAACTGCTGCACAATTTGTGCTTCCATCATGAAACGATTAGTCACCCGAACTACTGCTGGATAGATCCATCCATCACGTGTGTCGATGGTGCCACATCGGGTGACTCAAAGAATATCAACTCCTGACAGAAAACTTCGTAAATTGTGACCACCGGTGTAGGTACCGAAAGAAGAGGACACTCACCGGACACATGGTGCGACTTAAGGCAGTAATCGCAAAGCTCCTTAGTGCATTCTGCCACGAAGTGTCCCAAGTCGCCACATCTATAACATGTCAACTTTTTCTTCTTAATAGCCCACTTAGAAAAATTTTCACCATCTAACTTGTTCGTCCCTTTATTAGAAGCACCGTCCCCGGTCTTAGCAGCTCCTGGACCGGTGGCCAGAATGTTAACAGTCGCGAGCGCCCAAACTATATCTACAGCAATCTTGGGCAAAGCCGGAGAGGACGTTGACACAGCGGGCATGACAATAGCTGGCTCGACTTGAGCCTCTTTAGCAGGCTCAACAGGAGGCAGGTGAGGTCGCAGTGGGGGTGGACGCCGTCCCCCTCCTCTCCCGTTGCGGAAAACATGGTTGACGGAGTCCTGGATTAGGGGTTCCTTGGACAGCTAGACTATATACTTTGGCCGGCCTGTTGGACTATGAAGATACAAGATTGAAGACTTCGTCCCGTATCCAAGTGGGACTCTCCTTTCAGTGGAAGGAAATCTTGGCAATTCGGATATGTAGATCCCCTTCTCTGTAACCGACTCTGTGTAACCTTAGCCCCCTCCGGTGTCTATATAAACCGGAGGGTTTAGTCTGTAGGACAAGAACAATCATGCTAACTTCTAGGGTTTAGCCTCTACGATCTCGTGGTAGATCAACTCTTGTCATACTCATATCATCAAGATCAAGCAAGCAGGAAGTAGGGTATTACCTCCATCGAGAGGGCTTGGACCTGGGAACACATCATGTCCCCCGCCTCCTGTTACCATTAGCCTTAGACGCATAGTTCGGGACCCCCTACCCAAGATCCGCCGGTTTTGACACCGACATTGGTGCTTTCATTGAGAGTTCCACTGTGTCGTCACGATAAGGCTTGATGGTTCCTTCGATCATCTACAACGATGCGATCCAGGGTGAGGTTTTTCTCCCCAGACAGATCTTCGTATTCGGCGGCTTCGTACTGCGGGACAACTCGTTTGGCCATCTGGAGCAGAAAAATAGCTACGCCCCTGGCCATCAGGTCAGGTTTGAGAGCTTGAACTATGCTGCCGACATCCCCGGAGACTTGATCTTCGATGGATTTGAGCCCATGTCAGGTGCGCCGAACTGTCATGACAAGCACGACTTAGATCTTCCATCGGACGGTGTTCGGGAGATCACACCTGCGGCTGGCCCGGCCCTCAAGCCAGAGCCGATCGTTCCATCTGAGGATGGGTGGATGGACCCCGCCACGAAGGCCCCGCACTCAGTGTATATAGAGCCGAACACAGACTCCACCTCCTTTGAGGCTGGTGTCATCGGACCCCCGGACTCGTCTCCGGCCACAGGCTCCGAACCGCGTGCGTCCGTGCCTATCGAATCTGATTGGGCATCGATCATGGAGTTTACCTCCGCGGATATCTTTCAACACTCGCCCTTGGGCGACGTGCTAAATTCATTGAAGTCTCTCTCTTTGTCAGGAGACTCTCGGCCGAACTATGTCCGGCTTGAGTGTGAAGCAGACGACGAAGAAATTCGTTCCCCACCCACCACCCACTTGGTAGCCATTGTCGATGACTTAACCGACACGCTTGACTTCGACTCCGAAGACATCGACGGTATGGACGACAATACAGGAGAAGAACAGGAACCACCGCCTAAAGGGCACTGGACAGCCACCTCATCATATGATATATACATGGTGGATACACCCAAAGAAAATAACGGCGAGGAACTGGAGGATGCAATGGAGGGTAACCCCCTTGAGAAGCAACCAAAGCGACAGTGTCGGCGATAACACCGCAAGAAAGAATAATACGCCAGTCGACTCCAAAGGAAACGACGTGTGACGCCCGGATAATCATGCTACAGTAATCCCACGTTAACGATGCCACGTCACCACGGTTACTATTGCTAACCTCACATTGATTTGAAACCCCTTCAAATTTTAAATTCAAAATATGTCAAACAAAAAAAATTTCAAGAGTTGAAACAAAAATGTTCGGTGAGTGCCGAATATTACAAGGGTAATTATAGTAAAGAAAACATATTTTTAGAAAGGTCCTAAATATTTTAAAATGAACTAAAACAGAAAAGAGTAATAAATAAAAGAAAAGGGAAAACACAAAACCAGAAAACAAAACTAAAAGGAAAAGAGAGGAAGAAAACCCCCCTGGGCCGTGGCCCAACTGGGCCAACCCACTAGGCCCAGCCGGCCACCCACCCCCACTCCTTATCCACTCACCGCACCCCTTCCACTCCACCGACACCCCCACTCCCCCCACGAAAATATATCCCCCTCTCCCCCGATTGGATCGGGATCAAGGGGCAACCGCTCACCGCCGCCGCTCTATGCCGTCTCGCCGCGACGCCGCACCGCCATCGCCATCGCCGTTCACTGGAGCAGCCTCGCCGGAGCTCGTTCGCCTCGACTTCCCCTACTCGTCCCCGACCCGAACGTCGCCGACGCCGTCGACGCACGCCGCTGCGCCTCGTCATCACGTCGCCGTCGTCTTCGACCTCCTCCCCGAGCACGCCGCCTTGTCCCCTACGAACTCCTGTGAGCTCCACCGCACATCCCCTCCCTTCTCCTCTGTTCCGCGCTGCTGCCCTCGACCCCACCGCCTTTTTTTTTTCTACCGGCTCTGTGAGCTCCCTCGCTTCCCCTCTCTGTCCCGCGCGGCCATCACCGCGTCCGGGCTGCGCTCACCGCACCCGGCTGTGTCCCGTAGCTTCATGCCGGCGCGCCGCCCGCGCCGTGCTCGCGGCCACCACGACCCCGCGCGCCCACTCACTCTGGTGGCCTCGACACTCGCCAGATCCCTCCTGCCGCCGCCGGGCTCCGCCCCGCATCAGCTGGCGCTTCCCGTGGCACCAGGCCGCCATTGACGGCCCTGGCAGGCGCTGCTGCTACCTCTCCGCCACGCCATGGCCACATCCCATCCGCCTCGCTCCAGCCAGCGGGCAAGCGCCCTCGTCGCCGGAGTCAAGGCCGACTCCTCGTCGCTCGGGCAGTGTGGGCTCGAACACGGCACCGCTCCAAGAATCGCCACCCCACGCTACCGTTAAGCGCCAAATACCATTAAGACCCCCTTGTGACACTGACAGATGGGGCCCATGCCCCAGAACGTTTAAAAAAAGAGCAATCAAATAAAATAAATAAAAATAATATAATATAATTAAGTAAGATAATTAATTAACTTAAATAATCCTGTTAATTAATCTAATTAAGCCTAATTAATTAACCTAACCACATTAATTAAATTAACTAATCATGTTTAGTTAACTAGGTCAATGACCAGTGGGTCCCACATGTCAGTTTGACCCAGTCAACCCCTTGTTGACTGCTGACGTCAGCAAACACTATTCTGGATAATGTTAGTTTAAATTAATTAAATAAATTCTAAAAATGATTTAAAATTTTAGAAATTCGGATGAAAATAAACCATAGCTCAGATGAAAATACTTTGTATATGAAAGTTGCTCAGAACGACGAGACGAATCCGGATACGCAGCCCGTTCATCCGCCACACGTCCCTAGCATAGTGAACCTGCAACATTTCACCTCCGGTTCATTTGTCCGGAAACACCGGGGATACTTTCCCGGATGTTTTCCCCCTTCGCCGGTATCACCTACTACCACGATTGGGCACACCTAGCACCGCGCATTGTCATGTCTTCCATCGTCATGCTTATGTTTGTTTTTATATTTATTGTTTCTTCCCCCCTCTTCTCTCGCTAGACACTAAGACAGACGCCGCTCTACCCAGTACGACTACGATGTTGACGACCCCTCCTTGCCAGAGCAACCAGGCAAGCCCCCCACCCTTGATCACCAGATATCGCCTATTCTCCTCTATACTGCTTGCATTAGAGTAGTGTAGCATGTTACTGCTTTCCGTTAATCCTATTCTAATGCATAGCCTGACATTGTTGCTACATCTGTTGATACCTTACCTGCAATCCTAAATACTTAGTATAGGATGCTAGTTTATCATCCGTGGCCCTACATTCTTATCGGTCTGCCTTGCTATACTATCGGGCCGTGATCACTCGGGAGGTGATCACGGGTATATACTATACATATATACATACTATACAGATGGTGACTAAAGTCGGGTCAGCTCGAAGAGTACCCGCGAGTGATTCACGGATTGGGGGCAGAAAGGACCTTTGTCCCGACGGCCCTCTGTGTGGATCTTTGTGGCGGAGCGACAAGGCTGGTTGAGACCACCTAGGAGAGAGGTGGGCCTGGCCCTGATCGGCGTTCGCAGTTGCTTCATAATAACACGCTTAACGAGATCTTGGTATTTGATCTGAGTCTGGCCAACTACGCGGGAAAGATATGGGCACTCGACGTCGTGGTATCAGCCAAAGCCTTCTAGACGTCAGCGACTGAGCGGCGCGCGCCGGATTGGAACGTAAGCCTGCTCTTGTATTAAGGGGGCTAGTTCTACTTTCGGCCGCCCACACAACGTGCAGGTGTGCAATGGGCGATGGGCCCAGACCCCTGCGCCATAGGAGTTAGACCAGCGAGCTGACGTCTCTGTTAGGCCTAGGTGGGGCTACGACGTGTTGATCTTCCGAGGGCGGGCATGACCCAAGAAAGTGTGTCCGGCCAAATGGGATCGAGCGTGTTGGGTTATGTGGTGCACCCCTGCAAGGAAGTTAATCTATTCGAATAGCCGTGTCCTTCGGTAAAAGGACGACCCGGAGTTGTACCTTGACCTTATGACAACTAGAACCGGATACTTAATAAAACACACCGAGACAAGTTCCACAGACATCCCGATGATCGCTTTTCCACAGGGCGACGAGGGGAGGATTGCCGGGTAGGATTATGCAATGCGATGCTACTTGGAGGACTTCAATCTACTCTCTTCTACATGCTGCAAGACGGAGGCTGCCAGAAGCGTAGTCTTCGATAGGACTAGCTACCCCCTCTTATTCTGGCATTCTGCAGTTCAGTCCACCAATATTGCCTCTTTACACATATACCCATGCATATGTAGTGTAGATCCTTGCTTGCGGGTACTTTGGATGAGTACTCACGGTTGCTTTTCTCCCTCTTTTCCCCCCTTTCCCTTCTACCTGGTTGTCGCAACCAGATGCTGGAGCCGAAGCGACGCCATCACGTCGGCGGCGACTCCTACTAATCGGAGGTGCCTACTACTACGCAAGCAGCCGACGACCACTGTGAGTAGTTTAGGAGGACCCTAGGCAGGAGGCCTGCGCCTTCTTCGATCTGATCCAGCTTTGTGCTAGCCATCTTATGGCAACTTGTTTAACTTATGTCTGTACTCGGATATTGTTGCTTCCGCTGACTTGTTTATGTCGAGCACTTGTATTCGAGCCCTCGAGGCCCCTGGCTTGTAATATGATGCTTATATGACTTGTTTTACTTTTAGAGTTGTGTTGTGATATCTTCCCGTGAGTCCCTGATCTTGATCATACACGTTTGCATGCATGATTAGTGTACGATTGAATCGGGAGCATTACACGACGACCCCATGGAACCAGCGATAGAGCAGGATGAGCCAGGGGACGGCGAACATAGTCCGTAGCCACTGTCCGATCACGACGAAGCCAAGGGTAAAACTCATCAACTTGTCTCCGGAGAGGAGAATAGTCCAGAACGGCACACAGCATCCCGGAAAGGCACTTGGAACAAGAAAACCTCCATAGAAGGCTTATTGCCACCGCAAGGAGCTTGAAGCAAAGGCTTAAGGCCGCGCAGGATACGCTCAACCGCAGATGGAACAAAGTGCTTGACACAGAAGAAAAATACGATGGCGATCGCCACACAAAGAGCTATCCAAAGCGCAAGCTGCTGCCCGAATTCGATGACGAGGCTATAGAGCCCCATTCAGCGGAAAAATAAAATGACCGATCAGCCGGACCGACCACCCCGTGGCCGTGACAGGGCGGCTAATGACGCCGCACATAAGTCAGCACACGATTTACGTGAGCACCTGGACAAAAAAGTTGGCCAGGTTCATTCATGGATCTAGGAAGCGCACTCTGGCATAGGATCATGGCCGCCAAAATGACTATACCGACCGAATAACAGCTCGGAATCAAAACCGAACTCTACACCCGTCAGAAGAATGCCATGACACATCCAAATACAAGGGTGCCGCACACCCCCTGTGCTTCACCGATGAGGTGTTAGATCATGAATTTCCAGAGGGATTCAAACCCGTGAACATAGAGGCATACGACGGAACGACAAATCCTGGGTCTGGATTGAGGACTTTATCCTTCACATCCACATGGTGCGCGGAGATGATCTCCATGCCATCAAATACCTACCCTACAAGTTAAAAGGACCAGCTCGGCACTGGTTGAAAAGTCTCCCCGAAAACTCAATTGGTAGTTGGGAAGAACTTGAGGATGCTTTTAGGGCCAATTTTCAAGGGGCCTATGTCCGACCTCCGGATGCCGACGATTTAAGTCACACAATTCAACAGCCCGGAGAGTCAGCTCGAAAGCTTTGGAACAGATTTCTCACTAAGAAGAAACAAATCGCCGACTGCCCGCATGCCGAAGCCTTAGCGGCTTTCAAGCATAGTGTCCGGGACGAATGGCTTGCCAGACACCTTGGCCAGGAAAAGCCGAGGACAATGGCAGCCCTAACAAGCCTTATGACCCGCTTTTGCGTAGGCGAGGACAGTTGGCTGGCCAGTAGCGGCACCAGCGACCTAGGCACATCCGAAGTCAGGGATGGCAACGGGAAGCCGCGACCCAATAAAAACAAGCGTCCAAACAATGAAGACCTGATAACACGGCGCTCAACGCCGGATTCAGGGGCTCTCGACCCGGTCAACAGAAAAAGCCATTCAAAGGCAGCAGAGATGGACCGTCCAGCCTAAACAAGATTCTAGACAGATTATGTCAGATTCACGGCACCCCCAAAAAACCTGCAAATCACACCAACAGAGAATGCTGGGTTTTCAAGCATGCCGGCAAGCTAAACGCCGAACACAAAGGGAGGGAGACGCCAAGTGAAGACGAGGATGAGCCTCGCCAGCTGAACACTGGGGGATAGAAAAAATTCCCACCAGAAGTGAAAACAGCGAATATGATTTACGCAACTCACATACCAAAGAGAAGACGCAAACGCGCACTCCGAGACATATACGCTGTAGAGCTCGTCGCCCACAAGTCCAATCCTTGGTAGGCCTTCCCGATCACTTTTGATCGTAGGGATCATCCGACTAGTATCCGGCACGGAGGATCGGCTACCTTGGTGCTCGACCCAATAATTAACGGATACCATCTCACCCGAGTCCTTATGGACGGCGGCAGTAGTTGATGGATTCATGTACCTAGGGTAGGGTCATAGGCCTGACCTAAACGTCCTACCCAAGGGTACTCGTAGAAGAGATCATCTTCCAGTCGACCAAAGAGGAATCCACTCGACCAGACTGGAAGGACTCGACCATGGAAGACTCACTCGACCATGAAGACTCACTCGACCACCGTAAGGTCGAAGACACTCCATCGCAAGAACGGTGTGCTATTGAATAGACTTAATGATAGTTAAGGCATTTTATGAGGGCGCACAAGAACTCCCCTAGCTTAATGCACTTTAATCCCTCTCATTATGTGGGCTGGCTGGGGTCTTGGCGCACTCTATATAAGCCACCCCCCTCCACAGGTAGAGGGGTTCAGACTCTTGTAATACTCATACTCATAATCCACTCGACCGCCTCAGGGCTCCGAGACGTAGGGCTGTTACTTCTTCCGGAAGGGCCTGAACTCGTACATCCTTTGTCTCCACAACTGCTCCATAGCTAGGACATCGCCTCCTTAACCTACCCCTACTTCTACTGTCAGACTTAGAACCACGACAGTTGGCGCCCACCGTGGGGCAGGTGTTCTAGCGATTTGTGGAGGAGTTGCTGTACTTCCGAGTACCTTCATCACGATGACTTCTGGAGTTTTGAGCGCGGGGCACGAGATCCGCTTTGGTGCTCTCACTTTTATCGCCGACGACCAAGATGGCTCCAGGAGGCCCTCTTGACGCCGAGGCGCTCCCGTCCATGCTGGGCGACGCACTTTCGCGCAGTGTTCGGGCGCTTTGTCATGGCAACCGCCGACCAGATCGGTCGACACCTTTTTCATCACCCGCCAGCTCTCCCACCAGCGCAAGCGCCTGGTCGGTCTAGGCTTCAGCGGTGGGTGAAGCACGCGGTGGCTCGCCAGACAGCCACCGCCCAAGTCGCGCTATCGAGCCCGATGAATCCCTCTGGCCTGTTCGACTGCCGACCGCTCCGAGAAGCTGCATCCGAATGTGATAGCAGTGATCCGGCGGCGGAGATTCTCATGGTCGACGGCCCTCGCAGTCCTCCCGAGCCACCACGGCGGGAGCCACCGGAGGAGGTGACCTGTGCATGAACACGAGGAGTACCAGCCCGAGACACTCGACTCTCTACAGAGAGGATCTTCGTCGCAGGAACATGGATGCGCTACATACTCCCATCGTCGGAGAAACCCCGAGGCTCGTGCCTTGGAGGAAGCACGCTTGGCAACGTGGCTGAACGCACTTCGCTGGAGAATCTTCAGCGAGCACTTTCGACGAGCCCAAGGCAACAACGGCTCCCGAATCCAGTCGACGCCGGCTCTTCCCGCCGACTCGTATACCGCCGCGCCTATTCAGAATTTAGCAGCTGCAACTCGCGATAGCGAGTCCATCCAGCCGTCCCAATCGGAAGTGGAAGAGGTTTGCAGCAGATCGAGATTTACTCCGAGCAGCAGTGACGAGAACTCAGCCGTGTCGCAGATCAAGCAACAGATTCACGATCGATCCGTCGCTGCGAACACTGTCCATCGGCTCACAGCCCGGATCGCCTCCAGCGGCGGGAAGGACGCGACAACCGGGCGGAGCAGCTTGGGGACCGATTCGACCGAGATGATAGGCGCCGAGTGCCCCTTTCCTCCGAGGGAAGGGTCATCGCCCTCGGCGACAAGACGACGAAGACAGTTCAAGATGGCGAAGGGTTCGGTCGACCCGTGGAACCAGTGCTTTGATCGCGGTCCATTATCGTGCAAGGCCTGGTCGACCGAACAGGCCCATCGAGGAGGACTCGAGAGGATGCACCCACCAGCAATCGAGTGCATGTCTCCGGTCCAGAATGTTTTAGCAGGGCTATCAGGGCCGCAGTGATTCCCCCCAATTTCAGATTGGCAGCAGGAGTCTGCAAGTTCACTGGAGAATCTAAGCCTGAAACTTGGCTTGAAGATTACCGAGTGGCTGTTCAGATTGGTGGTGGAAATGACGAGGTGGCCATGAAACATTTGCCCCTCATGTTGGAAGGTTCGCCGAGCATGGTTGAGTCAATTACCTCACAGAGCATATATACTTGGGAGGATTTGTCCCGAGTATTCGTCAGGACTTTTGAAGGAACTTGCAAGCGACCAGCTGGTTTGACAGAGCTGCAAGTTTGTGTGCAGAAGACCAATGAAACTCTCCGAGAGTACATTCAGAGGTGGATTACCCTGCACAATACCGTGGAAAATGTGTCGACCATCGGGCAGTTTATGCCTTCAAGGACGGGTCAAAACAGAGAATTGAGTCTGAAGTTCGGTCGAACCGGGACATGACCTTGAGTCGAATGATGGAGATTGCTAGCAACACGCCAACGGCGAGGAAGAAGACCGACTCGGAAGCGGCAAGTACAAGCCGAGTCAGTCGGAGAAGGGTAATTCCAGTCGGAAGCAAAAGCGCAAAGCCGAGCCAGCAGCTCCTGGAGAGGCCCTGGCCGTCACTCAAGGGAAGTTCAAGGGAAACCCAAAGGATCCTGGAATCCGAAGAAAGTGAAAGATAAAGAAGGAAATGACGTGTTGGATATGCCATGCCATATTCACACGAAGAAAGATGAAGAGGGCAACATTATTTACCCAAAGCACACCACACGCCAGTGTCGACTCCTGATCCAGCAGTTTCAGGGCAAACAGTCTAAGGACAAGGAGAAGGAGCCAGACAAGGCCGGAGATAAAGAGGACAGTGAGGAGGAATACCCGCATGTCAACTCCACTCTGATGATCTTCGCAGATGTGGAAAGCAAAAGTCGACTGAAAGTCATCAATCGAGAGGTGAATATGGTTGCCCCAGTTAAGCCAAGTTATGTGAAATGGTCCCAGACACCCATCACATTCGACCAGTCTGATCACCCGACTCACATTGCCACCCCTGGGCGGCAAGCGCTGGTGGTCGATCCAGTTGTCGAAGGCACTCGACTGACAAAAGTGTTGATGGATGGCGGTAGTGGGCTGAATTTGCTGTATGCGGATACATTGAAAGGGATGGGCATTCCGATGTCCCGATTGAGCGCCAGCAATATGAGTTTCCACGGAGTCATACCGGGGAAGAAGGCCAACTCACTCGGCCAAATAGCCCTTGACGTGGTTTTTGGTGATTCCAAGCACTTCCGCAAAGAAAAGTTGACCTTTGAGGTTGTAGATTTTCAGAGTGCATATCATGCCATTTTGGGGAGGCCCGCCTATGCACGATTCATGGCTCGACCATGCTACGTGTACCTCAAACTGAAAATGCCAGGACCCAAAGGAGTGATCACTGTCACCGGCGATAGGAAGAAGGCAGAAGAGTGCTTCCAGAAGGGCTCAAAGATTGCCGACTCCCAAGTGTCAGCGGCCGAAACATTTGCCAACCTCCGACGGTACGATATCAAGCTCAATCCGTCAAAGTGCACATTCGGGGTTCCCCGTGGAAACTACCGGTTTTCGCGTTTCGAACGAGGAATCGACGCTAACCGAAGAAGATCGGCACTATTCTCCGAATGAAACGCCTGTGCGAGTGCACGACGTCCGAGCTTCTTGGATGCTTGGCGCTTTAAGTCGATTCATCTCACGACTTCGGTGAAAAGGCATTGCCTCTTTACCGATGATGAAGAAGGCTGACAAGTTCGAGTGGACTCCGGAAGCTGATGCAGCGTTTGCCGAGCTAAAGCTCGCTCTCCACCCAGCCGGTGCTTGCTGCTCCAACGACAAAGAGCCTCTGTTGCTTTACATTGCAGCCATCGGACAAGTTGTCACCAGTGCTTACTGGTCGAGCGGAAGAGGAAGGAAAGGCCTTCAAAGTTCAACGCCCGTGTATTATTTATCTGAAGTTTTGACTCCATCCAAGCAGAGATACCCTCATTATCGAAGCTTGTGTATGGCATATACATGACCACGAAGAAGGTTGCTCACTATTTCTCGATCACTCTGTCACGCGATCGTCGCCGACGCCCTTTATCGTGAGATCTTACATAACAGAGACGAACCGGTCGAGTGGCAAAGTGGGCGATTGAACTTCTTCCCTTGATATCAAATTCGAGGCAAAGAAAGCCATTAAGTCCTGAGCTATAGCAGATTTCCTTGCCGAGTGGATCGAACAACAAAGAACCGATCGAAGTTCACTCGAGCATTGGACCATGTTCTTTGACGGCTCCAAGATGCTGAATGGTTCTGTGTCAGGTTGTTCTGGTTTCCCCGAGGAGATAAGCTTAAGTATGTGCTCCAGATTCACTTTGATTCCTCCAACAATGAGGCGAGAATACTGAGGCCCTCTTATATGGATTGCGCATGGCCATCTCACTCGGCGTCCGTCGCCTGATGGTTTATGGCGACTCAGATTTAGTAGTCAATCAAGTGATGAAGGAGTGGGACGTGAGAAGCCCGGCTATGACCGGATATTGCAATGCAAAGGAGGAAGCTGGAAAAGAAGTTTGAGGGTTGAACTCCATCACATCCCCGATCGAAAAATCAGGCTGCAGATGACCTGGCGAAGATAGGGTCCAAGAGGGAAGCCATTCCGAGTGGCGTGTTTTTGGAACATATACACATTCCGTCACTCAAGGAAGATCCTTACACAGAGGAAGCCCCACAACCCAAGAGTGCCACAGACTCGACTGAAGTTGAGGTCCCGGCGGTGGTCGACTTGGTCATGGAGGTTTTAGTGGTCACTCCCGATTGGACAATTCCATACATTGCGTATATTCTGAGAAAGGAACTCCCAGAGGATGAGGAAGAGGCTCGGCAGATCGTCCGTCGATCCAAAGCCTTTACCGTTATCAATGGGCAGTTATACAGAGAAAGCCCAACGGGAGTCGGACAAAAATGCATAACACCTGAAGAAGGTCGAGTCATACTCAATGATATCCACTCGGGGACCTGTGGTCACCATGCGTCCTCTCGGACCATTGTAGCCAAAGCATACCGAGCAGGATTTTACTGGCCAAGAGCAAATGAGATGGCGAAAGAAATAGTGGATAAGTGCGAAGGATGTCAGTTCTACTCTAATATGTCACACAAGCCCGCGTCAGCCTTGAAGACCATTCCGCTCGTCTGGCCTTTTGCAGTATGGGGGTTGGACATGATCGGTCCCTTGCGAACGGGTCGGAGCGGCTTCACGCATGTACTGGTAGCAGTCGACAAGTTCACCAAGTGGATTGAGGCTAAGCCGATCAAAAAACTTGACGCTGGTACTGCTGTTTCCTTCATCAGAAAGTTGACGTTCAGATATGGAGTCCCGCACAAGATTATCACGGATAATGGGTCGAATTTTGACTCGGAAGAATTCAAGGGTTTCGCAACTCCCAAGGCATACGAGTCGACTACGCTTGATTGCCCATCCACAATCGAATGGACAGCGAGCGAGCCAATGGATTGATCCTCAAAGGTCCGAAGCCCGCTTTGATGCGAGATCTCAAGCATGCGGCTGGTACTTGGGTCGATTTAACTTCCTTCAGTGCTTTGGGGTCTGCGGACCACGCCTAATCGGTCGATCGGAGAACTCCTTTTTCCTGGTCTATGGGGCGTAAGCAGTTTTACCGAGTGATCTCCTTCACAATGCTCCACTTAATTGAACTTTATAATGAAGCGAAGCTGAGCAAGCGCGTCAGATGCAATCGACCTCTGGAAGAGGAAAGGAAATGGCTTTGATCCGCTCGACCATTTACCAAAGAAGACTTGCGCCGCCAGACGCCGAAATGTGAGAGGTCGAGCCTTCCAGAAGGGATCTGGTCCTTCGGTGGATCAGCGAAGCAACATAAGCTTGCTCCCTCCTCGGAAGGTCCTTTATCGTTACCAAGGTTCTCCACAATGGGGCATATCGTCTCTACAATGTCGAACACGATATCGATGAGCCCCGAGCTTGGAATGCGGATCTACTCCGCCCGTTTTACACTTAAAGTTTTTCACTCGGAAGAATTGTAATAAAGCACTCTTGTAGCGTTTTGAAGCAATAGTGTCATAATTCCTTCATAATTTTTGTCACTTTTTACTTTGAGTCAAGTACAATTTTCACCTCCCCCAGTGGGTGGCTTAGTCGCGAATCCGTTCCGCCTAAGTTATTAAAAATCCTACCGAGTGGTAAGCCAGACTTCCACTCGGAGGCTTAGCTGCAGCTCAGTGCTCGCCTAAGTGTTTTACAAATCCTACCGAGTGGTAAGCCAGACTTCCACTCGGGGGCTTAGCTGCAGCCCAGTGCTCGCCTAAGTGTTTTACAAATCCTACCGAGTGGTAAGCCAGACTTCCACTCGGGGGCTTAGCTGCAGCCCAGTGCTCGCCTAAGTTATTAAAAATCCTACCGAGTGGTAAGCCAGACTTTCACTCGGAGGCTTAGCTGCAGTCCAAGGACTCGCCTAAGTATGAAGTATATTCGCAAGGAAAGCGAGGTGCAGGCCGATCATGACCCTCTTCTCCGAGCTTCGACACAAATACAACGTGTCGATCATGACCCTCTTCTCCGAGCTTCGACACAAATACAACGTGTCGATCATGAAATCCTACCGAGCGGAGAGCAAACCTCCCACTCGGGGCTTAGCTGCAGCCCAGTGCTCGCCTAAGATAAAAGAAATCCTACCGAGTGGAGAGCAAACCTCCCACTGGGGCTTAGCTGCAGCCAGTGCTCGCCTAAGATAAAAGAAATCCTACCGGTGGAGAGCAAACCTCCCACTGGGGCTTAGCTGCAGCCCAGTGCTCGCCTAAGATAAAGAAATCCTACCGAGTGGAGAGCAAACCTTCCACTGGGGGCTTAGCTGCAGCCCAGTGCTCGCCTAAGATAAAGAATCCCTCCGAGTGGAGAGCAAAACTCCCACTGGGGCTTAGCTGCAGCCCAGCGCTTCGCCTAAGTTATTTAAATCCTACCGAGTGATAAGCCATGCTTTCACTCGGAGGCTTAGCTGCAGCTCCGTGCTCGCCTAAGGAATAAGTCGATGCAGTCAAGATCCCGCTGTTGACCAGCAAAGAGCAATTCAAGCCAAGAGCAATCATACCCAAACATTCAATCCAAATTTAGGTCGGTACCTAAAATAACCGAGAGTGCTCAGCACCAAGCCTGTTAAGGTTTTATCGGTTATAACTCCACTCGCATACCGAGGCAAATTTAAGGTCAAATAAAGTTTTTACCCCTCTGCGGGCTGGATGGAGCAACGAACTCGTCAAGATCGATCCGTCAAGAATTCTCGTGGCAGCAGCGATGAAAGTCTCCATGAAAGTCCTGAAGTCATGCTTTTTTGTGTTGGCCACTCGGAGAGCCGCCAGCTTATCTTCTCGAGCTTCCTTGCAATGGACTCGCGCCAGACACAGGGCAACGTCCGCACCGCACCGAGCCGAAGATTTCTTCCACTCTTGCACTCGGTCAGGGACGGCGTTCAGTCGAGCCATCAATGACTCAAGGTCATTTTGGAGTGTCTCATTGGGCCAGAGTGTCGAGTCGATACGGGACGTAGCCACCTTCAGTCTTGCGAGGTAATCCACAACAGCGAAAGAACGCTGACTCGAATCGGAAGACACTCATGGCAGTTTCATCGCTCACCGGGAATTGATCGGATCAAGGTTCGCCTCGGTGGCTGGTCTCTTCCTCAAAGTTGCGGCGAACTCGCAAAAACAAAACTACGAGTCGAAAAGCAGTCAAATGAAAACATAACAGTTGAGGAGATTGGTCGAGTGGAAAAGGTTACCTTCGAGCTGGAAACAGCTTAGCAAGGCCGCCCAAGAAGCTTTCCATCTCGCTTCTTCTTCCCAGCCAGTTGGAGGATCTTCTCGGTCAGATTTTTCTTGTCAGCTTTCATCCGTTCAGCATCCTTGCCGGCAGCGGCCAGAGCAACCTTCAGATCGGCGTTCTCTTGTTCAAGCTTGGCAACGGAGGCCAGTTTTTCATCAGCAAGTTTGATCTTCTCGGACAACTCGAGCTCCTTCTTCCTTTGAGCCTCCTTCACCTTGCCTGTAAATCACAGCAAAGTTAAGCTTGAAACAAGTGGGAGGAAGACAGAGTCGTCGAAATCTCACCAAACATACCTTTGGTCTCCTCCTTCGCCTTCATCAGGGTTCTCTTGCACCAGCTTCAAGTCCAACTCCAGTGAATATGTTTCGCTCCAATTCGATTAGCGTGCACGCAAGATCACAAGATTTCGCGAAGAGTCGATTGCGAAAATATCGAGAGATAATCCACTTCCGAGTGAATCAAGAAAAATGATGTTTTTAAGACTACGGTCGAATGCAAGCATTCAACCGTAGTCTCGGGACTTACACCCGATGGGTGCACTCAGCGTGCCCCCATCGGGTCTTATTTCAGACATAGTCGACCATCAATGACCAGATGAAAAGAGCGAGTCGACCAAATACCGGTTCCATTCTTAATAAGCCTAAGGCAGCGTCGACGACCGACCACCAACAAAAAAAATGTGTCGATCGACGACCAGAATCTTTCAGATCGTAATCAATCGCCAGCAATCGATCACAGCCTCGGGATTACACCCGTGGGTGCACTCAGCGTGCCCCACTGGTCTCGTAAACACATTCGCTTTCATTCGAAAGTGATGATCAATATTTACTTATGAAGTTTAAGACCGATTGCCAGTGATCGACCTTAGCCTTGGGGACTACACCCGGCGGGTGCACTCAGCGTGCCCGCCACACGGAGTTTTTTATCGACACACCTAGTGGGTGATTGCTATTGCTATAAATTTCAGAAAGAAAAGTCTCGATAGCATATCCTAACAGAACAGGTGGTGGTCGACTGACCTGAACATTGCTCTGAAGGGCAGAGCTGGCATCGTAAGCTGCTTGGCTCGCATCCCGAGCGATCTTCACCTGCTCCATCATGATCCCTGCTTGACGGATCGCCTCCTTAGCAGCATCGCCTTGGTCCTCCGGGACGTGGTGCGTGGTGAAGATCGAAGGTTGTCCAGCACTCGACGAAGTGGGTCGAGCACTGGTCAGCGGCACCGCGAAGGTCACGGTATGTCGAGTGCCGCCCTCCCCTTCCGTCATGATGGTCTCGGGTGCCGTTGCTCCTTGGGTTTCTCTGCCAGCGGTTGCCTTCCTGCTCCTCCTAGCCTTCAGTGGCTCCTCATCCTCATCATCGTCATCAGGGAGAGTGATGATGTTATCGGCTGGAGCTTCAAGAAAAAGTTGAGATTAGGAATCTTGAGTCAGTCGACTGAGAACAGGAATTAAGGATATAATACCAAGATTTGAGGTGGCAGCGTCCTCCATCTCATGGTCATCAACTTTAACTGAGGTTTCAGAAGTCGCAGCGCTGAAACTCCAAAGAGTCAGTCGACCAATTCATATATCAATCAGAGGCAAAATTTGTTTGAAGCAAGAAGACTTAAGCAATGTGTTTACCCTGAGATGGTAGGGATGGACACCTTCATTTTTGGCAAAGGCTTGGTCGTCCTCGGCGGAACTACCTTCGGTTGCTTCGGCGCCTTCTCAGTCGGCACCGGAGAAGCGGTCCGAGGGCGTTTGGTCGATTCGCGAGGCGATCGCGATCTCCTTACGCGTTCAGCCGAAAGGTCATGCACAAGCTTTGACCGCCTTTCCAAGCGCCGTGGTGCGACTTCCTCCTCTTCATCCTCGTCGTCCTCGTCGTCCTCGTCATCGCCATCGTCGTTGTCGCTGCGTCTCCTGCGTCATCTGAATTCCACTCTTCTTGGCTCTCACCTCCACCGGCTTCCCTTCCTCGGTCGAACACAGGCGCCGTTGGGCATTGAGTACAGCTCGTGAGGGCTGGAGATATCAAAGCGAGTTGATCGACCAAATTACGAAGCACACTCGGCGGACATACAACAGAAAAATGTAACAAGTGTACCTTATCCGAACGCTGTCACGATCGGCGGAGAAATCCTCCGGGATCGCGAGATTGTCCTTGTTTCGATGATTGAAGCCATCCATCTTTCCACAACAGCATCGCCGACGCCTCCGGGTGGGCGCGAGTCTCGCCTTGATGCCGCAATACAACCACATACAAGGTGGCTCCGGGCTGAAGGGGCTGGATCGCCTCGAAGAAAAACCTCCGGAAGGTCCATGCCGGTCCACACGTCCCTAACCAGCTGCACCACTCGGTCCATCAGCATCTTCACTTCAGCTCTTTCTTGAGAACAACCTTCGGGAGGAGGGCTTGTTCACTCGACTCATGGTAAACTCGGGAGGCGATCGTCTGTCGAGCGTCGTCTCGTTCGCAATAGAACCAGTCGATTGCCAACCTCTCGACCGACTCGGGAAAATGCATAGCTGGAAAAGTGCTTTTGCTCCTCAACTGGACTCCTAAACCACCGACATCTCTGGACTACAGGTCTTCTCGTCACGGGACTTGCTTTCTTCACGATCGAGGCGACATGTGAAGATGTACTTGAACAAGCCCTAGTGCGGTCGACATCCCAGGAAGTTTTCACACATAGATACAAACGCAGCAAGGTATGCAATGGAGTTTGGTGTGAAATGGTGAAGCTGAGCCCCAAAGAAATTCAGAAAACCTCGGAAGAATACACTCGGTGGCAACGAGAAACCTCGGTCGACGTGGGTGGCCAAAAGCACACACTCACCCTCTTCTGGTTGAGGCTGCCACTCTCGGCCAGGAAGTCTTGCGGCGTTGTGAGGAATCAAACCATCGTTGACCATGTCAAGGAGATCCTTCTCCCTGATCGTCGACTGGATCCAGTCCCCCTGGACCCAGCCTTTCGGCAGCTTGGATCTCGACGAGGAACCGCCGCGACCGGTGGATCTTCCCGCCTTCTCAGCCACGGCGCCTTCTCCGCCGCCGACGCCTTCTTCGCATGCGCTCCAGCATCGTCGTCTTCTCTTTGCCCATAGGCGCCGGCGAATGCGCAAGGAGAGATATGGCAAAAGAGCAGCGGCGGAGGTGGGGAGCGAGACGGAGAGAATGGGGAGAAAGAACAGATATCTTGTGCACGAGCCTCCGGAGTTACATTTATAGCATCTCTTCCGAGTGGATGACATGTGGACCAGCGATCTAATCATATCGGCGGCCGCGCGCGCGATACGTGGCGGAGAAAGCGGCGAAAATCGAGCGCCTATTCGTCCCATCCAAGCGCCGCGATCTGTTCCGTTCGCGCGTCCCCAAATTCGTACCCGCGAGATCCGCAGGCGACGGATCGGTCTGTCAAGCGCGAGATTCTCTGCGATTTGTTACTCCGGTATAGCAGAAATAGTCGCTCGACTAAAGAACAAGAATGGATCAAGTCGACTGAAGTAAAGTTTCTTGTTGTCAGCAAAGAAGATCTTGATCCGAAACGACACGTTGCCAGAATGCAAAAACAGTCAGAAACGACTTCAACTCCTCCTTCACTCAAGCCTCAATCCATTCGGGGGCTAATGATGGATTCATGTACCTAGGGTAGGGTCATAGGCCTGACCTAAACGTCCTACCCAAGGGTACTCGTAGAAGAGATCATCTTCGATCGACCAAAGAGGAATCCACTCGACGGTGGAAGGACTCGACCATGGAAGACTCACTCGACCATGAAGACTCACTCGACCACCGAAGGTCGAAGACACTCCATTTGCATAGCGGTGTGCTATTGAATAGACTTAATGATAGTTAAGGCACCTTATGAGGGGCGTTACCAGTAACCCCCCTAGCTTAATGCACTTTAATCCCTCTCATTATGTGGGCTGGCTGGGGTCTTGGCGCACTCTATATAAGCCACCCCCCTCCACAGGTAGAGGGGTTCAGACTCTTGTAATACTCATACTCATAATCCACTCGACCGCCTCGGGGCTCAGGGGCGTGGGGCTGTTACTTCTTCCGGGAAGGGCCTGAACTCGTACATCCTTTGTCTCCACAACTGCTCCATAGCTAGGACATCGCCTCTCCTTAACCTACCCCTACTTCTACTGTCAGACTTAGAACCACGACAGTAGTCTCAATCTGATATATCAGGACACTGTCCGCAAAATGGGGATAGACCCGTCAAGAATCAGCCAAAGTTATACTACCTTTAAAGGAGTAATACCGGGCGTAGAGGCCCCCTGCACGGGCTCTCTAGTACTAGAGGTTGTATTCGGTTCTCCCGACAACTTCCGAACGAAGAATTAATCTTCGACATCGCTCCATTCTAAAGCAGCTATCACGCACTACTCGGAAGAATGGCCTTCGCTTGTTTCAATGCAATACCGCATTACGCTTATCTTAAACTTAAGATGCCCAATCCATGTGGTGTCATCACAGTTAGTAGAAATACAGAGCGCTCCTTGCGCGCGGAAGAATATGTGGCGGCTCTAGCAGCCGAACACTGAATGGCCTCCCCAAGTAGAATAAATGATCGGTCGTCAAGACCGCGAACACGGTTAGACGAGTCCGGCGCACCACTAGTTGTAGCAGCCCAGATAAACCTTATCTTGGGTCGATTGATATACCCACATAGGTGGTGCTAGGGGCTGCCCGCACGTAAAAAGGCCCATAGTCCGGCTTGACCCTATTAATACAATAACAGATTGCATTTTCATGGTTCATTTAGAATAACCAACGTTTCGCACGAAGTCTTTCACCTGGGTTTTTCTTTTTTACAAATGATCACCGTGCTACACCCTTCCATGATACGACACAACAGAGACAAAGGTGCAGATGTGCAGCAGGGCCCCGCCCAAAGGTTTCTTTTTAGATTAAGACCCTGTGTAAACATTTTTTAATTTCTCTTGTTGCTTCATACCCCCCGGGCAGTTAACACACCGAGAGGGATACTGGCGTTATTGACATTTCTTCACGCCAAACTAATGCATGTACCTGGAAATTTAGGGCTCATTATCGAGGGCGTTACTCAGCCCAGTATATGTTACAAAGTCCGAATACCTTAGGGAGTGTTCGACGTCGCGTGTTTGGCCTTATATGCATCAGCTTCGAATCATGTCTTTGGTCAATAGTTGGGTTTGCCCGGCTGCCGTGTTTTGCTACCTTACGTTCCGCTATATCGGCTAAGGTGGCACCGGGAGAACTACTGCGATTGTGCCCTGGTTCATCTGGATGAGCAACTCAGAAGAGAAATCCGAAAATTGACTGTCATGATATAGCGCGAGACTGGTCAACCACTCAATGACTCAGTGGAATCTTCGCGATTCCTCTGCATTAATGAAGGACCGGTTTCCCGGTCATGTACGTACGCGCACCGTATTCAGATGAACGCGGAAGTACCAGGGGCTATATAGTAGCCCTACCGTCAAACTCCTATGGCTAAGTGAAAGTGTTAAAGCTATATAGTCCGATTTCCTTGTTCGCCATGCTATCACCTCCTTAATGGACGAAGACGTTGGATCAAGTGTGAGTACGTGCTTTTCCGAACACCCCCGCATTACATGGTGGGGGCTGAAGCCGACGACTGCAAACTTTCAAGTTATATATATATATACATAAACGGCCACACAGGAGGTTCTATAATACTTTCGGGCAAAAGTATAAACACAGCCTTTATATCTAAATAGCATTGTTTTTACAATCAAGATACATGTCACTCGAACATGGTACTCTTCGAGCACTGAGCCTCTATTAAACGGGCGCCTTCTAGGACTTCTTCAAAATAGTGCTCGGCCGGGTCCTGGCCTCCCGCCTGACCCCGGGTTGCAATAGTGGTGGTCTCCATCCCTGCCCAATATGTTTTAACACGGGCAAGATCCATCCGCGCACCCTCTATGCACGCCGACCTCTTCATAGCGTCGATATGCGACACAACATCAACGAATCGTTGCACTAAATCAAAATAACTGTCCGGCCTTGGTCCCTTCGGGCAAAGATGATCCATGACAGACCTCATAGCAAGCCCAGACAATCTATGGAGCTCGTCCCACTCGGCCATTTGTTCATTCAACTGCAGCGGACATGTCGGAGCACTGAACTGCGACCAGAACAACCTTTCCACCTCATGATCTTTCTGATCTTTGAAAAACTCAGTTGCATCAGTAGCATTCTTTGCCAAGTCCGAATACGCATCTGCAGCACTCCATAATTGATCCAGAGGGGCATACTTCGGATCTCCAAACTTCATCCGCAACAAAAAGGGCCTCCCAGCCGCGATATCTCCGGCTTCACGAAGCTCCTCCCTTACCGCTCTAATTTCAGAGCGAGTTTCCTTGGTTGCTTCCAAGGCCTTCTTCAGGTCAGCCGCTTTCGCTTGGCTTTCCTTTTCAAGGAGCTCATATCGACCGGCGGCATCTTTCAGCTCAACAGCCATCTTGGCTATTTTATCTTCACTCTGGCGATGAGCAGCCTCTTCGGCTCATAACTCTTCGGCGCATTTAGGGCGGCCACATCAGTTATCCTGGTTTGTTCCTTGGCTCGGGCAAGTTCCGCCCGAAGGGTCTCCACGGCAGCAGCTCCATCTGCAGTCACAACATATTATAGATACTAGCATCATGCTCCTCTTAATATTTGATGACCACCCGAAAATACATACCCTGTGCCTTGTCAAGCCGCTTGTTCACAAGCGCGATGTAGGCATCTGCCACGTCAAGCTGCCGCCTCAGTTCGGCAATATCAGCAATCCGGCCAGCCGCCGGACCCTCAGCCGCCTGCAAATGAAAGCAGCGTGATCATTACCCGGGACTATGATCCTCTGTTTGCCGCCTCTGATGGCAACCAGAGTCTCAGGGGCTACTATCTATACAGAGCACACCTAGCGTGTGCGGTACCGTCAAAAATACACATATATATATTACTTGGCGTACCTCAAAGCCTCTTAGCAGGCTCGTGAAAGCTTCATTCAACCCGCTTTTGGCAGATTAAATCCTCTCATCCACCGCACCCATTAAGGTACAATGCGCCTCTGAGATGGCCGCTTGCTCCTGAAGACCCATCACTGTGTCCGGTTGTGCATCGGACAGTCCCAGACTCTTTCTATTGCTCTCCTTAGGAGCCGAATATTCCGGACTTTGGGCGGCCGAAGAGTTAACTTCTGGCCTTGGCGGATCAGGAGAAATCCTCCGTGAAGACACCTCAGGGTCGTCCGCCCCATGAGGCAGGGAGGCAGGAGGAGGCGTTTCGCTCTCCATCATCTCCGGAAGAAGATCCCCCGAAGACGAACTCTGTCGAGAAGGGCTGCAAGCCGGACTGCAAGATATATGTCTCGGTTATTGTTCTCAGAGATAAAAGCAGGATATATTTACCAAAGTACTTTTGTTCACTTACAGCTCGGTTGAGGGATGTCCCCCTTGCGGGTGCTTTGCGGAAAGGACGCCCTCTGGGGCAGGGCCCCATGGCGAAGGTTTCTTCCCTTGTTCGGAAACCTCCGTTTCCAAGTCTTCAGAGGCGGCCCTTTTCGTTCCTCGGGGAGAGGGATTCTGGATTCACCTTCCCGATTATCCTCCTTCGCTGAGACACTAATTCCCCTGGTTTGGATGTGTAATGTGTGAAGCCCACTTTCGGCTTCTTTATTCCTCCCTTCATCTTCTCCTGGTGGCACTTGATAAGGTGCGTGCTTAAGCATCCTGGTTAGTACAGGATCCGGTGAGCCTTCGGGAAGGGGGGCCGAACACCTGATCCTCTCCGCCTTTCTTATCCAGTCCGGGCAGAGAGCAATTTTTCAGAGTGATGTTGTGACAAATAAAAAGACAGCATGTTCGGTCGCGGAATCACTTACTTGAGTATCTGGACGGTTGCAGTTGAGATCCGCATCCTCGGTGGTGTCCGGACACATTATTCGTGATCCGAAGAACAATCCATACATCTCTTAGAGCGTCACGCCGAAGAATTGTTGAATAGTTCGCGGTCCTTCCGGGTTGAACTCCCACATGCGGAGAGATCGACGTTGGCATGGCAGGATCCGATGAACTAGCATAACTTGCATTACCTTGACAAGACTGACATCCCTCTTGAGGAGATCTCGGATGCGGCTTTGCAATGTCATCACGTCATTAACTGGCCCCCAGTCCAACCTCTAGTTGACCCATGACGCCAGTTGGGGCGGAGGGCCCGGGCGGAAGGTGGGGCGGCCGCCCGCTTTGTACCTCGGGGAGCTGTGATGTAAAACCACTCCCGTTGCCATAAATCGGACACCTCCGGGAAGGAACCCTTTGGCCATGGGGCGTCGGTGCCTTTGCTTATTGTAGCACCTCCGCACTTTGTGTGTCGCCCATCGATCATCTTCGGCCTCACATTGAAGGTCTTGAGCCATAAGCCGGAGTGTGGGGTGATGCGGAGGAAGGCCTCACACACGATGATAAACGACGAGATGTGAAGGATGGAATCTGGAGCTAGTTCATGGAAATCTAGCCCGTAATAGAACATGAGCCCTCTCACAAAGGGATCAAGACTAAAACCTAGCCCTCGGAGGAAGTGGGAAACAAATACGACACTCTCGTTGGGTTTGGGAGTGGTGATGACCCGCCCTTGAGCAGGCAGCCTGTGCGGGATTTCGGCGGTGAGATATCTGGCCTCCCTAAGCTTCTTGATGTCCTCCTCTGTGATAGAGGAGGCCATCCACCGGCCGTGAAGGTTGGATGCGGACATGGTTGAAGGTCCGAAGCGCTTAGCCTGAGCCTTGAGTGTTGGAACTCGAGGTGGGGGAAGGGAAGGATCGAGCGTGGGAAGAAAAGGACAGGCTTTGGCCCCTTTATAAAGAGGGTGAATATCAAGCGTCCCCTGCGTGTCCGTTTGGAATTTGCATAAAATCAAGGAGTCATACTAATAAGCGCGGTTGGGTTACTCACACCCGTATTGATGTGAATCGCGTGATAAGGGGAACACGATCTCTGCTTCGACAAGACGTGCCAATAAAACCGCCTCGCAACACGTGCGGTGGCAGGCTGGGAAAAACGGTTCGTAATAACCGGGCCGCGGTGTGATGTCACGCTATGAAAAGTTGTCAGAAGATTAGATTTGTGAAATATTGTACTCTCTACAGTGGTATCTGGAAATTGTTTTGCACAACCGGACATGACCCTTGTGTTCCAAATCTTCTATGGAGTATTCGGAGAAGGAACCCGCCTTGCAATGCCAAAGACAATCTGCGTGTCAGACTCATCGTCATTGAAGCCTGCACTAGTGCAGAACCGGGCAATAGCACCGGTTCGTAAGGCCCTTTAGTGCCGGTTCCATAACCGGCACTAAAGTGTGGGCACTAAAGGCCCCCCCTTTAGTACCGGTTCGGCACGAACCGCCACTAAAGGCCCACCACGTGGCGTGAGCTCGCGCCGTGGTATGGGGGACCTTTAGTACCGGTTAGTGTTACCAACCGGTACTAAAGGTATTTTTTTTGAAAATTTTGTAAAAAATATTTGATTTTTTTTATTTTCAATTTTTTGAATTATTTTAACCTCTAATCTCTAATCACCCCTCACCACTGCTCAATTTAATATATAATCTCTAATCACGCCTCATCATTCCAAATCATCTAACTTCCCGGACGGTCACCCATCTTCTCACTACTCTAGCTTGAGCACGCTTAACTTTCAGATTCTATTCTCCCTGGTTTCCAAGTCTGCAATTGTTGTTTTCCTGACAAATGTAAGCTGTCAATCCTATTAACCCTCAGCAGTTTAGCTTGAGCATTAGGTCAGATGCCTCACCGTTTTAGTTTGGAACTATTATTCTAAAAAACATTCAGTAACTCTAATATTTCTTGAATAAGTTTGACCACAGTTTGACCATAGTTTGACCACAGTTTGACCATAGTTTGACCAGATTTGACCAAAATTCAAAAAATGAAAATAATTATTTAGTAACACTATTATTCTTTAATAATTATGTAGCAACATTAATACTTCTTGAATAAGTAGTTTGACCATAGTTTGACCAGATTTAACCAAAATTTAAAAAACTGAAATTATGTAGCAACATTAATACTTCTTGAATAAGTAACACTAATATTATTGCGTAATTATTTAGTAACACTCTATATTTCTTGAATCAGTTGTTTGACCAGTTTGACAAGATTTAACCAAAATTTTAAAAAACATAAATTAGAGCATATCTTTTTCTCCTTTTACAATTTTGTCATTTCAAAAATTGTCCTAAACCCTAAACCCGGGACATAAAACGTCGGAAACTCTATGCTAAACAGTAAAAACTAAGGGTTTAAGCCATAAAACCTAACCCTAAACTCTGAAATATAAACCCTAGCACTAAAGGCACAAAACGTCTAAAAAACGTCCAAAAACTCTATTTTCCCCAGTAGGGGGGCGCCCCCCACCCTCCTAGCCAAGGTGTTGGCCCCTAATGTATTTCTTTTGCTCAATAACTTTTATTAATTCCAAAAACATTTTTCATGGAGTTTTAGGATTTTTGGAGCAGTGCAGAATAGGTTTTCAATGTTTGCTCCTTTTCCAGCCAGAATTCCAGCTGCCGGCATTCCCCCTCTTCATGGTAAACCTTGTAAAATAAGAGAGAATAGCCATAAGTATTGAGATATAATGTGTAATAACATCCCATAATGAAATAAATATTGATATAAAAGCATGATGCAAAATGGACGTATCAACTCCCCCATGCTTAGACCTTGCTTGTCCTCAAGCGGAAGCCGATATCGAAAAATATGTCCACATGTTTAGAGATAGAGGTGTCGATAAAAATAAAATACGGACATGAGGGCATCATGATCATTCTTAAAACAGCAACATATATAGATTTTATCATATGATTTCTCATGCTCAAGTAACAATCAATTCACAATGTCAAGTATGGTTCAAAAACTTCATTGGGAACTAACAAACTATAATCTCAGTCATTGAAGTAATGGCA
Source organism: Aegilops speltoides (assembly GCA_021437245.1). Taxonomy (NCBI): domain Eukaryota; kingdom Viridiplantae; phylum Streptophyta; class Magnoliopsida; order Poales; family Poaceae; genus Aegilops; species Aegilops speltoides. The sequence goes on from CM038146.1 coordinate 70,653,960, forward strand.
ATTTATCATAACATCAGAAAGAGTCAACAATAGAGCTTTTCAGCAAGTTCATATACTCAACTATCTTGTAGTCTTCTATAATTCCTAACACTCACGCAATACTTGTGGTTATGGAGTTTCAGCCGGACACTGAGAAAGATAGGGGCTTATTGTGTTGCCTTCCATTGTATTCACCTTTAGGTGATGTCAACAATAATAGCCCATGCTAACTTACATCCAATTGGAAATATATATCATGATCTTTCAAACACAAGGAGCTTGCCAAAGGATAAAATGAAAAAGGGAAAGGTGTGGATCACCTTGACTCAAGCATAAAGTAAAAACATAAAGTAAAAGATAGTCCCTTCGCAGAGGGAAGCAGAGGTTGTCATGTGCGTTTAGGGTTGATGCACAAAATCTTAATGCAAAAGAACGTCACTTTATATTGCCCCTTGTATGTGGACCTTTATTATGCAGTCCGTCGCTTATTACTTCCACAACAAGATCGAACAAAGCTTATTTTCTCTGCACTAATAAGTCATACATATTTAGATAGCAATTTTTATTGCTTGCAACATGACAACTTACTTGAAGGATCTTACTCAATCCATAGGTAGGTATGGTGGACTCTCATGGCAAAACTGGGTTTAAGGATATTTGGAAGCACAAGTAGTATCTCTATTTGGTGCAAGGAATTTTGGCTAGCATGAGGGCAAAAGGCAAGCTCAACATATTTGGAAGGTCAATGACAATATACTTTAACTGAGATGTGCGAAAACATAAACCATTACGTTGTCTTCCTTGTCCAACGTCAACTCTTTTAGCATGTCATACTTAATGAGTGCTCCCAATTATAAAAGGTGTCCAAGATAATATATTTGTATGTGAACCCCTCTTTCCTTATCACTTCCTATTAATTGCAACGGTGACCAAAACTACGTTTATCAATCCTCAACAACTTTTATGCCTCATACTTTCTATATGTGAAGTCATCACTATCCATAAGATCAATATGAACTCTTTTATTCTTTCTACTTTCTCAAGATCATAGCAACATAGCAAAGCCCTTGACTCAACACTAATCTTTATTATAGATAGCTCACGGACTCGATTACAAAAAGAGATCACAAAGCAAAACTCAAAACTACTTGATATCAAAACTTCAACCCACTAGGTCAAGATACTACTAAAAGGATCGAACTAAATAAAACGGTAAAGATAGGAGTGTGATGGTGATACGATATCGGGGCACCTCCCCCAAGCTTGGCGGTTGCCAAGGGGAGTGCCCATACCCATGTGATTATGTCCTCGGAGGTGATGGAGGTGGTGATGATGATAGTGAATCGCACATTGAGCGTAAAAGCTCCTCCAACTTGCGGGTAATGCCCTTGAGTCCGGCGGTATGGTCCTTCAACAGAATATTCTCCTGTGCGAGATACTTGTTCTGTATGCGAGCTAACTCAATCATCTTGAAAGCTTCAATCTCTGTTCGAGTAAAGAGGTTAGGTAAAGGTTGAGGGATGTCTTCTTCTTTCACTGCCGGAGCTTGAACCTCAATGGCATTCTTGATCCCTTCATCCTTGTTGATCTCCTCCGGTTCTGCTCTTTTCAGCTCTATCTTCAATAGCCAGGCATCCTTGTATTCGTTGTTGAAGGAGGGCGACGTCATGGTGCTCTTGATCTGTAACAGAAACAGCTCGAAACGAAAACAGAGGATATTTGCGTGATATGGTGGTCAAAACCTTCGGGAGTATATATAATGAATTTTTACCGACCAAAATACGTAACGTGCAAGAATACGGAGTCCGGGAGGCACACGAGGTGTCCACGAGACAGGGGGCGCGCCCTCCACTCTCTTGGGGGCCTCGTGTCCCTTTCGGACTACTTCTTTCTTCCCAAAATCCTTAAATATTCCAAAACTGATAAAAATTGCCATTGGAGTTGTTTTGGAGTCGGTTTACTTACCGTACCACATACCTATTCCTTTTCGGAGTCTGGAACATTCTGGAAAGTGTCCCTTATGTATTCCTCTAGGGTTATGGTTTCAATAATATTAGTTTCAACATTGATAGGATTACCTGAAATATAATGTTTAATTCTTTGACCGTTTACCACCCTCGGACTTGTGCCTTCGAAGTTGTTGATTTTTATGGCACCAGAAAGATAGACCTCCTCGATAACGTAAGGACCTTCCCATTTGGAGAGAAGTTTTCCTACAAAAAATCTTAAACAAGAGTTGAATAATAACACATAATCTCCTACGTTAAATTCACGCTTTTGTATCCTCTTATCATGCCAGCGTTTGACTTTTTCTTTGAATAACTTGGCATTCTCATAGGCTTTGGTTCTCCATTCATCAAGTGAGATAATATCAAATAACCTCTTCTCACCAGCAAGTTTGAAGTCATAGTTGAGCTCTTTAATAGCCCAATATGCTTTATGTTCAAGTTCAAGAGGTAAATGACACGCTTTTCCATAAACCATCTTATAAGGAGACATACCCATAGGATTTTGTATGCAGCTCTATAGGCCCATAATGCATGATCAAGTTATGTGGACCAACTCTTCTAGATCTATTCACAATCTTTTGCAAAATTAATTTGAGCTCTCTATTGCTCAACTCTACTTGACCACTAGACTGTGGATGATAAGGAGATGTGATTCTATGATTAACATCATACTTAGCAAGCATCTTACGGAAATCACCATGAATAAAATGTGAACCACCATCAGTCATAAGATATCTAGGGTCTCCAAACCTCGGAAAAATAACTTAAGCACTTTAATAGAAGTGTTATGATCAACACTACTAGTTGGAATAGCTTCTACCCACTCAGTAACGTAATCAACAGCAACTAAAATATGTGTATAACCATTAGAGGCAGGAAAAGGTCCCATATAATCAAAGCCCCAAACATCAAATGGTTCAATAACAAGAGAATAATTCATAGGCATTTCTTGATGTCTACTAATGTTACCTATTCTTTGACATTCATCAGAAGATAAAACAAACTTACGAGCATCTTTGAAGAGAGTAGGCCAATAAAACCAGATTGTAGTACCTTGTGTGTAGTTCTATCTCCACCATGGTGTCCTCCATAGGATTCAGAGTGACACTTACGTAGGATCTGGTCCTGTTCATGCTCAGGCACACAACGTCTAATAACACTATCTACTCCTTCTTTATAAAGGTGTGGGTCATCCCAGAAGTAATGTCTTAAATCATAAAAGAACTTTTTCTTTTGCTGGTATGTGAAACTAGGAGGTATAACTTTAGCAACAATGTAATTAGCATAATCAGCATACCAAGGAGCAGTACGAGAAGCATAATAAACACTAATTGTTCATCAAGAAAGCTATCATCAATAGGTAGTGGGTCATCAAGAACATTCTCTAACCTAGACAAGTTGTCTGCAACGGGGTTCTCGGCTCCCTTTCTATCAATAATATGCAAATCAAATTCTTGGAGCAGGAGAACCCATCTAATGAGTCTAGGCTTAGCATCTTTCTTTTCCATAAGATATTTAATAGCAGCATGATCAGTGTGAATAGTAACTTTGGAATCAACAATATAAGGTCTAAACTTATCACATGCAAACACAACTGCTAGGAATTCTTTTTCAGTAGTAGCATAATTTCTCTGGGCAGTATCAAGAGTCTTACTAGCATACTAGATAACATTCAATTTCTTATCGACTCTTTGTCCTAGAACAGCACCTACAGCATAATCACTAGCATCACACATAATTTCAAAAGGTAAATTCCAATCAAGTGGCTGACCAATAGGTGCAGTGATCAAAGCTTTCTTAAGTATTTCAAATGCTTCTACACAATCATCATCAAAGACAAAAGGAATATCTTTTTCCAATAAATTAGTTAGAGGCCTAGAGATTTTAGAAAAGTCCTTAATGAACCTCCTATAAAAACCGGCATGACCAACGAAACTTCTTATACCTTTTATGTCCTTGGGACATGGCATCTTTTCAATAGCATCAACTTTGGCTTTGTCAACTTCAATACCTCTCTCGGAAATCTTATGCCCCAAGACAATGCCTTCATTAACCATAAAGTGACACTTTTCCCAAATCAGGACGAGACTAGTGTCTTCGCATGTCTGCAAAACTCGATCAAGGTTGCTCAAACAATCATCAAAAGAGGATCCATAAATGGAGAAATCATCCATGAATACCTCACAAATCTTTTCACAAAAATCAGAGAATATAGCCATCATGCATCTTCGAAAGGTAGCAGGTGCATTACATAAACCAAAAGGCATACATCTATAAGCAAAAGTACCAAAAGGGCAAGTAAAAGTAGTTTTAGATTGATCCTTCGCTGACACAAGTATTTGAGAGAAACCAAAATAACCATCTAGAAAGCAGAAATGTGTGTGTTTGGATAGTCTTTCTAGCATTTGATCAATAAAAGGTAAAGGGTAATGATCTTTCTTAGTAGCTTTATCTAACTTACGGAAATCAATTACCATCCTATAACCTGTAATAATTCTTTACGGGGTCAATTCATCTTTATCATTAGGAACAACGGTAATACCTCCCTTTTTAAGAACACAATGGACAGGGCTTACCCATTCACTATCAGCAACGGGATAAATAATACCTGCCTCAAGGAGCATTAGTATCTCCTTTCTTACCACTTCTTTCATCTTGGGATTAAGTCGTCTTTGAGGATCTCTAACTGGTTTGGCATCTTTTTCCACTGTAATTTTGTGTTGGCATAATGTGGGACTAATGCCCTTGAGATCATCCAGAGTATATCCAATAGCTACTCGGTGCTTCTTCAGAGTTTTCAATAATCTTTCTTCTTCTTGCTCTGAAAGGTTAGCACTAATAATAACAGGATATATTTCCTTTTCATCAACATAAGCATACTTAAGATTATCAGGTAATGGTTTGAGTTCAAACACGGGATCACCCTTGGGTGGAGGAGGATCCCCAAGAATTTCAACGGGGAGGTTATGTTTCAGCATAGGTTCCTGTTTAAGGAACACTTCATCTATGTCCCTTCTTTCCTTCATAAACATATTGTTTTCATGGTCAAGCAAATATTGTTCTAACGGATCAGTAGGAGGCACGGAAATGGAAGCAAGACCAATAATCTCATCCTTACTAGGTGGTTCCCTATCACGAGGTTGTCTATGAAACTTAGCAAAAATAAACTCATAGACATACCATCTATCCCAGCGGTGACAGTATCTTTTTCACAATCAATCTTAGCACTAGCTGTATTCAAAAAGGGTCTACCAAAAATAATGGGACAAAAATCATCTTGTGGGGAGCCAAGAACAAGAAAATCAGCAGGATATTTAACCTTCCCACACAAAACTTCAACATCTCTAACAATCCCAATTGGTTTAATGGTATCCCTATTAGCAAGCTTAGTAGTAACATCAATGTCTTCTAATTCAACGGGTGCAATGTCGTGCATAATTTCTTTATATAGATCATAAGGTATCGCACTAGCACTAGCACCAATATCACATAAGCCATGATAACAATGATCTCCTATTTTAACAGAAATAACAGGCATGCCTACGACAGGTCTATCAATCTTAGTATCTGGTCTAGCAATATTAGCAGATTCATCACAGAAATAAATAACATGCCCATCTAAATCATCATCCAAGAGTTCTTTAACCATAGCAATACTAGGTTCAACATTGATTTGCTTAGGAGGTGTATAAGTCCTAGTATTACTCTTACGAACAACAGTCGAAGTTTTAGCATGATCCTTTATCCTAACATGAAAAGGAGGTTTCTCAACATAAGTAGTAGGAACAATAGGATCACTATAGTGATAGTCTTTTCTTCAACTGTAATAGGTGCAACTACTTTCACTTCAACAGGAGGATTATATTTAAACCACTTCTCTTTAGGGAGATCAACGTGAATAGCAAAAGATTCACAGAAAGAAGCTACTATCTCAGAGTCAAGTCCATACTTAGCACTAAATCCACGAAAAGCATCGGTATCCATAAAAGATTTAACACAATCAAACTTAGGTGTCATACCTGACTCCTTACCATCATCGGAACCCCAATCTTCAGAGTTGCATTTAATTCTTTCCAATAAGTCCCATTTGAAATCAATAGTCTTCAGCATATAAGAACCAGCACAGGAAGTATCGAGCAGGTTGCGATTATGAAGAGAAAGCCGAGCATAAAAGTTTTGAATAATCATTTCCCGAGAGAGCTCATGATTGGGCATGAATATAACATTGACTTAAGCCTCCCCCAAGCTTGAGCGATGTTTTCTCGTTTGCGAGGCCAGAAATTATATATGTAATTACGATCACGATGAACAAGATGCATAGGATAGAACTTCTAGTGAAATTCCAACTTCAATCATTTATAATTCCAAGATCTCGTATCATCACATAGCCTATACCATCTCAATGCATCTCCCTCCAAAGATAAAGGGAAGACCTTCCTTTTGACAACATCATCAGGAATACCTGCAAGCTTAAATAATCCACAGACTTCATCCACAAAGATAAGGTGTAAATCGGGATGCAATGTTCCATCTCCTGCAAATGGATTAGCTAGCAGTTTCTCTATCATACCCGAAGGAATCTCAAAGTAAATATTTTCATAAAGTTCAGTAGGTTGAGGAGCAACTCTTTGCTCTTCTGGTCGGGGTGAAGATACCCCGAACAAGCCCCTCAAAGGATTAGTTTCCATAGTGACAAGTAACAGAAAATTTTAGCAAACTATATAAATGTTTCCTTACCAAGTTCCACTCACCAAAAGCGCTACACTCCCCGACAACGGCGCCAGAAAAGAGTCTTGATGACCCACAAGTGTAGGAGATCTATCGTAGTCCTTTCAATAAGTAAGAGTGTCGAACCCAACAAGGAGCAGAAGGAAATGATAAGCGGTTTTCAGTAAGGTTTTCTTTGCAAGCACTGAAATTGTAGGTAATAGATAGTTTTGTGATAAGATAAATAGTAACGAGTAACAAGTAAATAAAGTAAATAAAGTGCAGCAAGGTGGCCCAATCCTTTATGTAGCAAAGGATAAGCCTGGACAATTTCTAATAATGAGAAAGGAGCCCCCGAGGACACATGGGAATTATCGTCAAGCTAGTTTTCATCACGTCCATATGATTCGCGTTCGGTACTTTGATAATTTGATATGTGGGTGAACCGGTGCTTGGGTACTTCCCTTACTTGGACAAGCATCCCACTTATGATTAACCCCTATTGCAAGCATCCGCAACTACAAAAGAAGTATTAAGGTAAACCTAACCACAGCATTAAACATATGGATCCAAATCAGCCCCTAACGAAGCAACACATAAACTAGGCTTTAAGCTTATGTCACTCTAGCAACCCATCATACACTTATTACTTCCCAATGTCTTCCTCTAGGCCCAAATAATGGTGAAGTGTCATGTAGTTGACGTTCACATAACACCACTAGAGGAAAAGACAACATACATCTCATCAAAATATCGAACGAATACCAAATTCACATGACTACTAATAGCAAGACTTCACCCATGTCCTCAGGAACAAACGTAACTACTCACAAAGCATATTCATGTTCATGATCAGAGGAGTATTAATATGCATTAAGGATCTGAACAAATGATCTTCCACCGGATAAACCAATTAGCATCAACTACAAGGAGTAAACAACACTACTAGCAACCCACCACTACTAGGGAAAAGCCTAGCAGCAGCGCGGGTTTTAGGCCTATTAGCAGCGCGGGTACCCGCGCTACTAATAAAGCGCTACAGCTAACTTATAGCGATGAGCGGGTGCCACCAGCCTACTGACTAACGATATAGCAGAGGGCGGGTTTAAACCCGCTACTACTAATTTGTAATCTCGGAAAAAAAATTGAATTTTTTGGAAAAAAATTTTTGATTTTTTTTCAAATTTTCAAATTTCGAATTATTTTAACTCAAATCTCTAATCACCCCTAATCGCTGCTAAATTTAATCTCTAATCACCCTCATCATTCCAAATCATCTAACTTCCTGACGGTCACCCATCCTCTCACTACTCCAGCCTGAGCACGCTTAACTTCCGGGTTCTATTCTCCCTCGTTTCCAAGTCTGCACTTGTTGTTTTCCTGACAATAGTGAGATGTCAATCCTATTAACCTCAGGAATTTAGCTTGAGCATGAAGTCACACATTTCACTGTTTGAGTTTGAAACTATTGTTCTAAAAAATTAGTAACACTAATATTTCTTGAATAATTAGTTTGACCACAGTTTGACCAGATTTGACCACAGTTTGACCAGATTTGACCATAGTTTGACCATAGTTTGACCAGATTTGACCAAAATTCAAAAAAACTAAAATAATTATTTATTAACACTAATATTCTTGAATAATTAGTTTGACCATAGTTTGACCAGATTTAACAAAAATTAAAAAAGACTATTTTTTTTTGAATTTTTTTGCCTCCAGATCTTAAAAGCCCCGTAACTTTTTTTCTGTTAGGCTTTCGAGGATTTTGAAAACGTTTAACAAGGTTTCCCCGGTTAAATTCGGATGTAACTTTTCGATAGATGCTTTTTCATATAAAAAACTTTTTCATCCGAGTTCGTATGCCAAAGTTATGGCCATTTTCATACAAATTTCCAGAGAGATTTTGCAAATAAAGTCGAAATTCATATTTGTAAATTTTCCCAACAACTAGACCACATATCACATGGGAAACTTATTTTCTTTTTTTGACATTTTATCATTTTCTTTTATTTTTTAAAACTGAAAAGGCGGTCGAGGGGGTAGACTTTGCCAAATAGGCCGAACCCAGCTACTACTATGATGACGATTAGCGATGGCGGGTTTTAACCTCGCTACTACTAAGTTGATAGCGATGGCGGGGGTTAGTAGTAGCGAGGTTAAAACCCGCGCTCTGCTATGAACTTAGCAGCGGCGAGGTTAAAACCCTCGCTACTACTATGGCATATCCCGGGGGCGCAGTGCAGACAGCTTAGTAGTAGCGAGGTTACAAACCCGCTTGCTGCTATCAACTTAGTAGTAGCGAGGTTTAAAAACCTGCGCTGCTAGTAAGTAGCAGTAGCGAGGGTTTTTAGCCCTCGCTGCTGCTAAGATTTTGTGTATAGCCTTTTCCCTAGTAGTGCACAGGTACCAATCTGAGGTTTGGATACAAAGATTGGATACAAGAGATGAACTAGGGTTTGAGAGGAGATGGTGCTGGGGAAGATGTTGATGGAGATTGACCCCCTCCCGATGAGAGGATCGTTGGTGATGACGTTGGTGATGATTTCCCCCTCCCGGAGGGAAGTGTCCCCGGCAGAACAGCTCCGCCGGAGCCCTAGATTGATTCCGCCAAGGTTCCGCCTCGTGGCGGCGGAGTTTCGTCCCGTAAGCTTGCCCATGATTTTTTTTCCAGGGTAAAAGCTCTCATATAGAAGAAGATGGACACCGGAGGCCCACTAGGGGGCCCAGGAGACAGGGGGTGCGCCAGTAGGGGGGCGCCCCCCACCCTCCTGGCCAAGGTGTGGGCCCCTGATGTATTTCTTTCGCTCAATAATTCTTATTAATTCCAAAAACATGTTTCGTGGAGTTTCAGGATCTTTGGAGCAGTGCAGAATAGGTTTCCAATGTTTGCTCCTTTTCTAGTCAGAATTCCAGCTGCCGGCATTCCCCCTCTTCATGGTAAACCTTGTAAAATAAGAGAGAATAGCCATAAGTATTGAGATATAATGTGTAATAACAGCCCATAATGCAATAAATATTGATATAAAAGCATGATGCAAAATGGACGTATCATGGCTCCCCTAGACTGAGTAAGAGACAGGGCGGAGGCAGTCTTCCACGGCTCTGCGGAGGCTCCCAACACATACACCCTAAATATTCAGCTTTGACCGTTTTTTATAAACAGGAAACAGTAAAAGCATGGCGGAACTATGTAATTTTCATTGTTGAAGTATAAATGCATAGTTTACCTTCCTCCATCAGGTTGAGCTCTTGGATGAACTGGCTGGTGCGTGCAGTTCTACATGGTACCAGAGTCAACATGTCTTTATTTCAAGACCGGGCTAGTGTAATTTAAAATAAAAAAATGCAGCTCACCTTTTCTAAGGGAGACACACGAGGGGGTGTTGAAGTATAAATGCATAGCCTACCTTTCTTCATCATCTTGAGATTTTTGGTGAACTCGCTGGTGCGTGCAATTCTACATTCATTGCATGAAAATAATTACAAAAACAAGGAAATATAAAAAGGAGATAGAAGAGCGAAAGAAATAAAGGTGAAAACTAAGAAAAACAAGCTACCGTGGGTTACGGAGAGAGCAACTCAAAGATGATAGTCGATCCAGTTCTGGAGAAGATTCAAATATTTGTCATGTGCCTGCATTAATAGTAAATGTATCCTTAAGTCATGTCTACAAGATATAATACACCAAGGAGGCCAGGAAAGAAAGGACATAAAATCAATTATCATCCTAATATCTTGGGAAATGTGACAGAAAAGGAACAACTGCACATTCAGGGGGAAAACTAGTCGGGGTGCTGATGTTCTCGGCCAAATTAGCTCAAATTTAGACCTCTGGTGCCTGGCACGGGGAAGATGTTTTGAGCACCCCTTTGGGGATATAGTTATCTGGAATGCTTTTAGGACAAGATTAGGGGAAACTACTGACACTTCAGACACACTCAACTTGATTGACCTCATTCAGAGGATAGATTGCTTGGAAATCTTGGAAAGACATTTCTCTAAAAAGGTAATTGACAATGTAGTCAAAAACTTGCCATCAGAGAAAGCTCCTGGACCATATGGATTTAATTGTGACTTCATAAAAGCCTGTTGGGGTATTTTGGCCAAAGATTTTTATCAGTTGATTTAGGACTTTCAAGCGGGAAACATTCCCTTGCAAAGCATTAATGCTTCTTTCATAACCCTTGTCCCATAGAAAGATACTCCTATGAACGCTAATGGTTATAGGCCTATATCTCTTCTCAACTGCACCATCAATATCATCACAAAACTCCTAGCAAACAGGCTACAAACAGTGATTTTAAAGCTAGTTCATACAAACTAATATGGATTTATCAAACAGAGAACTATACAAGACTGCTTGGGTTGGGCATTTGAATATCTTCATGAATGTCATTAGTCAAAAGAAGCCATTATAGTGGTCAAACTGTACTTTGAAAAGGCTTTTGATCTAATTGAGCATAAAGCCATCATTGCAATTTTAAGAGCAAGTGGTTTTGGTGAAAAATGGATCAACTGGATGAATATGATTTTCTCCTCTGGTAGCTATTCTTTGATCCTATATGGTGTACTAGGTAAAGTTTTCTTCTGCAAGAAAGGTGTAAGACAAGGGGATCCACTGTCCACTCTTCTATTTGTCCTGGCAGCTAATATTCTCCAGTCCATTCTCAATGAAGCCATGAGAAACGACCTAATCTATCCACCAATTGCAAGTCAATCTTGCCCTCAATTTCCAGTGATCTAGTATGCTGATGACAATACTCTTGTTCTACCTGCTCAGCCAGTGCAACTTGCTCATATCAAAAACCTTCTTTTGCATTTCTCTGCATTTACTGGACTCAAAGTGAATTATGAAAAATCTATTATGGTCCCAATCAATGTGCCTAAAGATGCTCTGCCCAATTTGCTAACTTTGCTTGGCTCCAAGCGTGGAAGTTTCCCTTTTACCTATCTTGGACTTCCAATGAGCACCACAAAACCAAAAATTGAAGACTTTAACCCAATCATGCAGAGGGTTGACAGAAGATTATCTGGGTGCTCAACTTTCTTTTTCTATGATGGACGGCTGCTGATGATTAAGTTAGTGTTTGCTTCACTACCAATTTTCTATATGAGTACCCTTGCATTGCCAGCAGGAGTTGTTGAACAGCTTAACAAGTTCCTCAGAAACTTCTTCTGGAGAAAATATGGCATGGAGGATAGGGGCACTGTACTCATTGCTTGGAGAAAAGTTTGTAGGCCAAAAAAGCAGGGAGGGCTTGGCATTCTAGATATTGCAACTCATAACAAGGCACTTCTTATGAAGAATCTGCATAAGTTCCTAAACATGACAGACGTTCCTTGGGTCAAATTAATTTGGGAAAAGCATTATCAATATGGGCCACCCACTGATGCTAGAGTTGGTTCCTTATGGTGGAAAGCACACATTGCACTTCTGGCTGAATTCAAAAATATCTGTAGGTGTAGGATTACTTCTAGTGCATTTGCTTTATTCTGGGTAGACAAGTGGACAGATGAACCACTACACCTCAAATTCCAACAACTTCATTCATTCTCCACCAACCTTTCAATCTCTGTCTAGCAATTCTATGAGGCCCCAGATAGAACTGACCATTTTCATGTGCCACTGACAACTCAAGCCTTGAGTTAGCTTCATCTGTTGGACAGCCTGATTCCACAATTGTCAAAATCTACAAAAGATTAATGGAGTCATGGGGGGCAGTCCAAATTCTCCCTCATCCAAATATATAACAGCTTAATTGAAAGCACAGAGGAGCACCCAATTTTCAAGCTGATATGGAAAAGTAGAAGTAGACTAAAGCACAAGATATTCTTCTGGCTAGCTATTCATGAGAGATAAATACTAGAGCCTTACTACAGAGGAAAGGAATGCATCTGGATAACCCTCATTGCCCAAATTGCAATCAGAATGCTGAAGAGACTGTCATGCATCTTTTGTGGGACTACACTTTTGCTCAAAGACTGCTGGAATACACTATTTCCTGGCAAGAGGAGGGGTACTTCACTCTATGAGGAGCTCATTCTTGCATCAAAACACCTCCCTAAAAAATTATCCTCTGAATTTATCATTCTTGGATGCTGGAACATTTGGACACAAAGAAATGGAAAGATTTTTAGGGGACAACCACAAACCCTCCAGGGATGGAGATTCTTCTTCAAACATGATCTGAATTTACTTCAATTCAAAATCGAAGAAAAGCATATTCAGGACTTCAGACAGTGGATTAGTAATAATTTGTAATATGAGGTGTTATTTTCCTAGGGAGGGTGTAGGTTGATTTGCCTGTAATACTTTGGCCTCTTGGAGGCTTGTATTTGATCTTTTGACTTAATATAATATACCATAGAACTATTGTTCTACGGTTTTTCTGGTAAAAAAAATGCAGCGCTCAGAAATCTGTCGTTTGAACATAGACATATGCGATCGAATGAATCACAGCCACGTAGGACAGGAGTACGTACTCCTAGGAGTACCAACCCATTTTCCTATGTGTGTGTGTGTGTGTGTGTGTGTGTGTGTGTGTGTGTGTGTGTGTGTGTGTGTGTGTGTGTGTGTGTTTGCTCTGTCATTATAAAGCTTACTGCTCTCGAAACAGGCTTTCCTCATGCTTTATAAATAAAGCAACCAACATGTCCATACAACATGTTCAAGTGTTGCACTGAAAATAAAATAGCCTAATGGGGTGAACAACATAAACATGCCCAAAATAAAGAGGACAACGGACAACAAATGACCACTCTACGGTCTCCATGAGCCCAAATGTCAGTTGGAACAAGATGCTCATATGGCCATTGTGGGCCGCCATGGATACCAACACCATCGGGTCGGAGTAGATAACAAAGATGTTGGGGAACTCCATACAAAACGGAGACTTGCCCACCAACAATCGAGAAAGAGGATCCACTCCATTTCTAATAGAGATAGAAAGGCCAATGTGAATATCATGCTTGACCTGCCGGATGGACATCTGGAATTGTGAACCCTCCCGACGATCACATGCAAGGAGGGGTCGTCCCTGGAGATACTTTGCTTCAGTAAGCTGCAACCATAAACCCCCATCCCGAGGAAGGATCCGTTAGAACGATCTTAGCATAAAGGCCCAATTCATTTGGCGGGACACAAGCATACCTATCCATCCCAAGTCCTTTGGCACTTAGATATCATTCAACTTGACCATATGATACTTTTGCCGGTCGTTGCTTGCCAGAAACAGGGGATTTCCTTACCAAATGAGCTATACACCCCTTCCGGCAGGAGATACAAGCCCACCAAATACATGGAGACACTAGATAGGGACGAGTCAACAAGAACGGTCTTACTCCCTTTGGTGTAAAACGACTGCACACCATGGCACCGACCTAGACGCGACCTGGCCCATAAGTGGTCCAAACTCAATCAAGGGTACCCTCGAATTAGATTGTGACATCCCTAAGTACGTAATGGGGCAAGGAGGATAACCTGCAACTCAAATTGTCCGCAATCCGCTAGTCGTCATCCGAGTACATAAAAAATGACAACTTCGCTCTTGTCGAAGTTGATCTTCAGACCAGACATGGCTTCAAAGAACAGAAGATGGAACTTGATGATGATAATATCAAGGTCCGAACCCTCCACCATAATCATGGTATGATCCACATATTGCAGATGCCTGACACCACCATTAGGAACAATATGACCAACCACATCAGAGCTCTGGTCGGCCATCCTAGCCTTATTCAGCATAGCCACAATGGCGTCGACCGCAAGGTCAAAGAGGAGGGGACAAATAACACCATCGTGCCTCAACCCACAAGAAGACCGAAAAAGGAGCCCGCCTCCCCATTAACATTAATCATGATGCTACTGCCCCTAATCAATTGCATATGAACAACGAGCACCAGCGTTAATCGAGCCCCCTTCGCACAAGAACTAAGCGAATGAAGGACCAGTCTACGCGTTTTGGAAATCTAATTTGAGGAAAATGCCTTTATGTGAGCGCATCCTAACTTCATGAACTATTTCATGAAGAGAGAGAGAGGATTCTGTCATGGATACTACGGCTCTTCGGGAAAGCAGACTAGTATGAGTGTGATAGGCCTTCCACCGTCGGGGCAAAGCGTGTTGCACAAACCTTGGAAAGAATCCCCCTTTTGAAGTTTCTTGTTGTGAGATGGTTGAATCAATGAATTTATTTGGAAGAGGAAGTTGAGTTATCTTAGTCAATTAGTTGTGAGTTGTGACCCTAAATGCATTCGGAAAATAGATCAAAGTATTTTTATGTAGAGTAAAATTATCTTTTAAGTCGCAAACTTATTTAAAAGTTAAAATGGATGCAATATATATCACGTGCTTAATATTGGATTGTTGGGTACAATTGATATTTAGGCACATGCATGTATGTCCTTCCTTCCACATACCCTCGCTGGATGCTCTATGTAGCACAACTTGTTAATTTGTAGTAACCTTACAAAAGGGAGAAACCGTACGCTACGAAAAATCTGGTACTCTATATCTGGTAGCAATTTGTTAATTACCTAAACTGAAAAGTAAAGCCGGAAACACATGAAATATATATCTGTCACCTGCTAATGTAGATTTTCTATAGCTTTCCGGTGAAAAAGGTCTTACTTTTCTGTACTAGCAAGAACAGTTCTAATGTTATCTGTAATTTTACTTGCGAATGGATCCTAGAATATCAAGTACCATGTTTTTGCAAGAGTACCCAAACACAAGCATACACCATACTAAATTTTGTTAGGCTGGTGCTAGCGCAATAGATAAGAAACATGAGTCAGAACAGAGCACATGTTGAACAATATATGTAACAATTTAAGCCTGGATGCACAGTCACTTTAATAGTAGTTTCATTTTTTCATCGAATCTAATGAATGCAAGAATTCAAGTGAATAACAGTCACTCTAGTTGTAGTTCCATGACATGAGTTTCATTCCATGGAAAGAACCTGATGAACATGTATTGATTAATTTTATCGGTCCTCTGTGTACTGAGTTCACTTATTGATCTCTCTGTTTCGGAGGTTAGGCTTGCGAGGCAACGTTGAAGTAAGGCGTGCGCTCAGCTAACAATATTGAACAGCCTATGAATGCCCCCATTGCTATGGAGATCATCATCTTAGTTTCTTGGGCTATTTGGACTACAAGGAATGACTTCATCTTTAAACGCATCACCCCAAGCTTATATACTTGTAGGAAAAAAATTCAAAGAGGAACACAAATGGATCATTTACAGAGTAAAGAGGAAGGAATGCGTTCATTTGAAGACTGGATCAAGGCTCGTACTCCCTCCTTCCATCTATATAGGGCCTAATGCGTTTTTCAAGACCGCCTTTGACTATTGCCAAGATTAATAGTACATGCGATGTATAATGTGAAAATTATATCATTGGAAACTCCTTTGACATACGAATTTGACCATATGCTTTGTGTAAGTTGCATCTCATATATTATTGCTCTAACATTTGGGCCAGCTCCCTCATCAACAGACCAAGAGAACCAGACTAGGAAAACTTAGTCCAGGAAACGGAGATGACATGTCCACCTACTGGAGGACTGCTCATGTAAAACTGCTGTAAATTAACTTTAACTACCCCCCAATATCAATGAAAAGCTGCTCCATCAGCATTTTCGTTAAAAAAATATTTGGTCAAAGTTAACCTCGAAAAACGCATTAGGCCCTACATAGATGGAAGGAGGGAGTAGATGAATTTTCTCTTGTTGTTGTATTAAATTCTTTTTCTTTTCTCAGGTTCCTTCTTCTCTACTTAGGGCTTGTATAGTTATTCTTTCGTTCTTGTGGACCTTACCATTGTATTATTTATTTGAAAATAAGTAAAAAAAAATACACAACAAAGTCCTGTTGTTTCCCTCAAAGAAACTGACTCATTTGCATCACGACTTACAGTAGGGGGCAAGTAGGGGTAAGACGCCCCCCTTCCCCTTGGACTGGCCACTGGCAATACATTCGAGAGACGACCAGCAGTGCACACGTAGCGGTTTGGGTTAATTATGGGCTAGCTTCACACATCCTAACAATACGTATGTTGAATTCAAAGTGGGCATGAGTGTTAAAAGCCTAGCTACTTCACGCTTGGTGTTATTGTTGGAAATATGCTCTAAAGGCAATAGTATTGTATTATTATATTTTCATATTCATAATGAAGTGTTTATATTTCATGCTATTACTGCTATGATCCTGGAATATGCCATCCAGTGGAAAACTCATATGCACGTGTGAAATGATAAAGGATAAAATAAACGTTTCTAGTCTCGCCTCTAAAATAAACAGATAAGTGTTGTTGGTGATCACATTTTTTGGATCATATGATATCAGTAAGTGTAAGGATAGTCCTAAAATAACATTGAGATTATGACGATGGAAGAAAGATCATATTGAATCGACCCAATCTTGTCTGTTATGAACTGAGTTAATATTGTCTGTAATCAATCGTCATAACACAGAGTGTTAACATGTTCTTTTACTCCTTAGACCACGGGAGTATCATGGTCACTTCTCAGCGTACGGTGGACTTTGGGGTTGCTCAAACGTCATCTCTAACATGGTGAATACAACGACAACTTACAGGTTCATTGGAAAGTTCGACAAGCAGCCGGATAGCTCCAGAGTGGGATTTGCTCCTTCGAGAGATATTCTTAGGCCCTCTTAGTGTGACGACATCCATCATCATCTGGAGAGACATAGGTGACTACGTTACATGGTTGCTGGAACAAAATAACGAGAAAGAAGAACAAAGCGGGTAACAAGGATTTCATATAGTGAGCACAGTGATGAACCGGGAGGACACTGATGCGTCCTAGGTTTTGTGAAGTATCACGAAGCAAAGGGAACATCACATGATAACCAAAGATTCACTCGAATATCATTCGTGTGCTCATGGGGATAGATATGGATGTCCACAGTCCCGCTATATAGGTCACTGAACAACGGAATTTCGTTCATGTCTATGACTTACCGAACCTACAGGGTCACAAGCTTAAGGCAATCACGACCTACTAAGTGTTAGTAGGGCGGTAGTGATGAGAATATATTTGTGGAATTGTTTCATTAACACTCAAAATAGTTTTCGAGATGATTCGGAAGCGTTTTGGAGTCACCGAAAGGGTTTTGGTGAATATCGAATAATAGTGGGATCACCGATAAACATATATAGATGAAAAATATTTCTATGGATGTTAAATTATATATAAAATGGTTGGAAGTATTTAAAACAATTTTATATTTAGTTTAATATCAACGGGGCTAAAAAAAGCCAAGAGGTGGAAGTCAACTTGGGCCACCAAGGCCCAAGTGGAGAGGCGCCTCCCTTTCCTAAGGAAAGAGGCTGAATAGGGGTAGGGGGGAGTCCACAAGGAGGCTTTCCCCCCTTGGTGGCAGCCCTCTTCCCCTCCAACCTATATATACTTGAGGTATTGACCACAATTGTATACACAAGTTTTGGAGTCTCCTCTAGTTTTTCTAGTTGTGTTTCTAGTTGATCCTAGTTGACTAATTAGGGCTAGGCTAATCCTCTTTTCCTCATAATTAGAAGTCATGTGTGGTTCTAATCTCCTCCCTCTAATTCCCCGACGATGATTAACTTTGGATGGTGAAGCGCTGCTGGGTCGTGAGGAATGCATGCTTGCAAGCAAGTAGAGGGGTCGTGCTTTTAGTCTTCAGTTCGAGGGACTGTTCGTGGGCGGTTCACGCGATCATTCATTGACGGTTCGAGGGACTCCAAGTACGATCTACACCGACACGTTCATGTTTCGTTGCAACTCGATGACCATAACGGTCGTGATGCCAACCCATAATGCATCTTCATATTGATCTTAGGTGTGCGTAGGCATAATTTTTTTTGTTTCAACTCCCTCCGTGCAAAAATAGTTGTCACCAAAATGGATAAAGAGGGATGTATTTAGAAAAATACATCTAGATACATCCCCTTTTATTCATTTTGATGACTACTACATTTTATAACAGTTATATGATCCAAATAAATAGATCGATATGAAGCGCTTGGATTTACATGTACTTCCTCCATTCCTAAATGTAAGTCTTTTTAGATATTTCACTATAAACTACATACGGATGTATATGGACATATTTTAGAGTGTAGATTCACTCATTTTGATCCGTATCTAGTCCATAATGAAATCTCTAAAAAGACTTATATTTAGGAACGGAGTCCGTATCTAGTCCATAATGAAATCTCTAAAAAGACATATATTTAGGAACGGAAGGAGTAGAAGTCATGCCCTACTACCACGTTAGCTGGTACATATGATCCGCCTCAGGTGTACACCTTCTTGACTCATATCACATTTCTTTTCTTTTCGAAAGATGGGTTTGGAAGGCCTCGGGATTAAGGGGTATGCTAATAAACCGAACCTAGGGGACATGACGCTACCATACTGTAGGTATCATGTCCTGCAACAGTCTACGGTGCTGGCTTCTCTCGCAGTTCACCATGGTGTAGGTGTAGCGGCCTCCCTACTCTTTACAGGTAGTTGCAGCCCGCCCCTCCGGCTAAAAAAATAGGCCAACTCTACTCCATGCCACCAATTTTCACCATGCACGTGCGACCTGTGCTAGTTCCCTTTAATGTACTCAGCATAATGAGTTGAACTTTTTATCTAAACCTGCACAAAACTAAAAAAATTACCTGGTATTTCTCCTCCTAACCTCCGAAGTTTGGATCATTTACAACAAAGCCGGCATTACATCAATGAAAAGTTCTAATTAAGAACTATGTGATGGGGCAGTAGTTAATATGTGTGCATGGAAATGATGCATCTCCAGAAAATTACAAGACCTAAATCTATCAAACTATGGGTGTTGGAGTAGTTATTCCAAAGCTAGATGAACAAGATAGTAGTTTTTCTTTTTCTTTTTAGTGATGCATGGTCGGAGTATTGAACTAAACCTGATGAACACAACTAGCTCATCTAAACTTTCATGTTGGCAACTGAATCAACTTAGTTTTGTTCATTCCTTAGCTATCAAGCCTTGGGACACATGTTCCTTTTACGATAGGGTGTTCTTCTCCAACACCGTGTTGGCACTTGGTACAAACATAAAGTTTCAGACTTTGTCTGTCAAATGTTGTTCAAACAGAAGCTTGTCTTCAGAATTACGAGCGAGAACACAAAAAAGAAACAGGAGCGACATATGTAATTGCGTGCCTCACTCTTGAGTCTTGACATAGCTCCACTCCTTGTTTTTAAAGGTTGATTTCTTCGGCGATGCATTAGCCAATGTGTAACTGTGAAGGACGAGGAGTAAGGCAAGAAATGGCAATTTTATTCCGTTTTATTTGTTCATGGGCTCTTGGCCAGTCGGACTTCTATCTTCCTACAATGGATCATCTTATATTGCTATGTTTTTTTTTTGGAAAAGGAGGATGATCCCCGGCCTCTGCATCTGGGAGATGCATACGGCAATTTTATTGATTATTCTGAAGGACCATCCAAAGTATAACAACAATATGCCTGAATCAGCCATCTTGACAGCATCTGCCGCTACTCCTATCCAAATGATGAAGGGGTGCAAGCTGGGTCACATACCCATACCTCTCACATAAGCCTAGCATCTAAAACCGGAGGCCCCGACCGAGCCATCTGCCGGGTCCGGGTCTCAAACCGGTCTGACACACTCACATGTGTAGGCGCCGTCATCTTCCACTTCAGATCAGATTGAGGTGACAACCTTGGCAGGTCATCTGCCATCGACGCCACCACGACGCCAAACGACGACCTCCACCTACGCGAGCCTTGGCAGGTCCTCCACCATTGACGCCACCACGATGCCAACCCACAACCTCCACCAATGCGACTCCATCTCCAAGCAACGGACGTAAATCCATGCTAGGAAAGGGACGCACCTCGCCGTTGCCCACAACCCACAAGCGCCACCCAACCCCAAGGTTTCCAGAGCGGCGCCTTCAAGAAGGGAACGGCGCCGTGAGCGTCGTCGCCGGCCAACAGAGTTAGGGCTTTCGCCCGGAAAACCTAGGGAAAGGTGAAGTGAGGAGATCAGTCGATACCAACGCCTCCAAGGAGGGATTGCTATGTGTGATCTGTTCGAGAGTAAATCCCGGGAACCACTAAAGTGCACAACATTATGAAGAAATTATTTCGTGATTACTCCATTTACTCATTTGGACATTTTGCCAAACTGGGATTCAGACCCCGCTGTTTGCAGCAAGGGGGCGTTGATTCTATTTTATGTCCAGTTTTTTGTTGTAAAGAAGATCAAAAGGCATTAGATGTATTTTATTATGTATGCTTAGAAGATGATGTTCTCAGCACCAGCGGTACTCTGTTACCTTCAAATAAAGCAGGGCCTTGAGGGCTCTTTTTCCGGGGGAAAAGCTACACCTTATTGGAGGACAATTTTTTTTTTCACATTACATTAATCTACAAGGGCCATATATAACCATTATGGGCTGGAACGCTGCGAAGCCCTCTAGACACTGACTCAAATTCATAGCTTGGTGTCGATGTCCATGTGCATTTCCAATCATTCCTAGTCGGATTAAGTATTTGGGTGAACAGGATAACACATATATACAAACAGTTTGTCCACACCTACATCAGTTAACTGCATCCAGTGCAGGTGGAGTCGTATGTTCATAGTATTATTTGGACAAAGCGATGCAGAATTCTGAGTGGGTCGATTGTAAGTTAGTTCGCATGGCACCATCCTACATTTAGGCTTGGGAAGCATCAGAAGCATTGGTATCTGAGCACGCAACGTTCGACTTCCTAGTACTCGAGTTCCTAGGACGTAGCTCGGAGGTCATCGTCGACTGCTCAAGTCCAATAGGTTGGCGTCCTGGTGCTGGCCATGCAGCCTGGTTTGTCCACTGCGACAAGGCACTGGAGGCGGCTAATCTCAGGGCTTGCAGGTTCTACACGTTTGGCGTATCCATTGCGGCCGTTCCTACGAAGCCTATGTTTGCCCCTGCCGCACAATACTACTCCCTCCGTTCCATAATATAAGGCGTTTTTTTTTTTGAGAGCTAGAGTAGGATCTACTCTACAGAAAGTACATATTCAGACACCATCAGAGGTCCGAGTCCTTCCGGTACGTTGGCGAAGATCTCCTGATCGCCTGTAGTTCTTGTGGCCGCAGCAAGCCCATGGGCTAGCTCATTGCATGATCTTCCCACATGGTTAAAACTGTAGCTCGCAAACACAGATAGAGCTTGTTTAATATCCTTGATCAAAGCATAGCATTGGGACCGAGGCTGTGCCCGTACTGCTAGTTCTTTTATGATTGCCTGGCAGTCCATCTCCAGGATCAGAGGGCCTCTGTAATACTTTGCTAGAGTAAGCAGCCCAGTAAGTGCAGCTTTCGCTTCGGCCTCCTCGACACATCGGCTAGTTGACAGGCTTCTGCAGAGTGAGACAACCACATGGCCTTTGCTGTCCCTGGCGACTGCTCCAGCAGCGGACTCGCCTGAATCAGCTTGGAATGCTGCGTCGGTATTCAGCTTAACCGTGCCTTGTACTGGTCCCGTCCACTGCATGCTTTGTCCCCGTATGTGGTATGTTTTATCCACCTCTCCAACCCTGGACTCATTATCAGTCATTGCCGCTGTAACTAACTCCTCGTCGTATTTCTTTAGGAATTGTACCGAGCCCAATATAGATTCTTTGCCGTTGTGTCTTAATATGTCCTCTCTCAGGTGCCAGCACCTCCACAACAGAAGTAAAATTTTTGACCGCATTTCCGCAGGTTCTCTGTCCAGCAGGACCTGCAGCCAGTCAGTTCCTGTATTTCTGAAGGATTTCTCTGAAGGTAGTGTCCACTCCTTTCTCATCGCCTCTCGGAGGGCCCTGCTCTTTGAGCATGTGATCACTGCATGATGTTCATCCTCCACCCCGTTGCCGCAGATATTACACGTCGAGTCCACCTCGAGCGTCCTCTTGAATTTATTACTTTTTGCGGCCAGGGTATTTGTGGCTACTCTCCACCCAAAAATTCTGACTTTCTCCGGCACCTTGGCTTTCCAAATAAGATCCCAAATACTCCGGTCACCCGCATCCCTAGTCGAGCTTGAAGGGTTTGAGTTTTCATTTTGGGATAAGGTTGCTGCCAATTTGTACGCACTTCTGACTGAGAACACTCCATTCTTTTCACCATGCCAAGCTATGCAATCTCTTGTGTCCGTCCTTGGGATGGGTATCTTGCATATTTCTTCAGCATCAAACTGGTGGAATATTTGTCGAATCAAATTTACATTCCATTCCTTCCCATCCTCTTCCATGAGTTGGTTCACCCATCGGAGCCGAGACCTTCTAATAAACGCTGCAGTCATGAGGCCTTCTTTTCTAGGAATCCATTGATCTCGTTGAATCTGAATATTTTTCCCATCGCCCACTCGCCAGATCAAACCCTTCTTCAGCAGTTCTAGGCCAAATTCAATTGCCTTCCACACCGGGGAGGTATCCGAGGCGAAGACGGTGTCTAGAAGGTCACCATTCGGGTAGTACTTTGATTTCAGGACTCTCGCGCATAAGCTATCCGGGAATTGGATTAGCCTCCAAACTTGTTTAGCAAGGAGGGCTTGGTTGAAAAGATGCATGTCTCTGAAGCCTATACCACCGGCCCGTTTAGGTTTAATCATGCGCTCCCAAGCCATCCAATGTACCCTTCTATGGCCTTCTTCGTCCCCCCACCAGAAGTCCCTAATCATTCTTACATATTTATCATAGAAACCTTTCGAGAGCTTGAACACGCTCATTGTAAAGGTTGGGAGCGCTTGGACAACTGATTTGACGTGGACTTCCTTAGCTGCATACGACATGAACCTCTCAGACCAGTCGTTGCATCGTTTCCCAAATCTATCCATGATGGGTTGGAAGTATTCATCCTTCATTCTCCCTTCCGGCATGGGCAGTCCCAAATACTTGCTCTCAAAAACCTCCGACTGTACCCCAAGAACTGTCTTAATTCCGTCTCTTGTTTCGGCCGGACATAGTTCGCTAAAAAGGATCGAGCACTTGTTTGCACTTAGCAATTGTCCCGTGCACTTCTGGAAGGTGTCCAAAACCTTCTTGATCGCCTTGGCCTGCTCTATGGATGCCTTGAAAAATAACAAACTGTCATCGGCAAAGAGAAGATTAGAGATTCCAGGGCTGTTGCGAGCAATCTTGATAGGATTCACCCTTCCGGCCACGATCTCCCGATTTATAAGATTTACTAGACCTTCCGCCACAAACAAAAAAAGGTAGGGGCTGAGAGGGTCCCCTTGCCGTAGGCCTCTTGATGGGCAGAATGGTTCCAGAAGCTCACCATTACATCTTACTGAGTATCTCACTGATCGGACACACTGCATCACCCAATTTGTCCATTTGCTGCAAAAACCACTCTTCCGTAGTACACCTTCCAAGAAGCCCCAATCCACCCTATCATAGGCTTTGGCCAAATCCAACTTGTACGCACAATATGTATCACGCGAATTTTTGCTATGCTGGATTTTATGGAAGCACTCAAAAGCAATGATCGCGTTGTCCGTAATCAATCTGCCCGGGATGAAAGCGCTCTGGGTTTCTGAGATGATTTCATCCAGGATAGGACGTAGTCGGTTCCCCAGGCACTTCGACACCACTTTGTAAATGACATTGCATAGACTGATCGGACGGTAATCTTTCAGGGATTGAGGGTCCTTTCCTTTTGGGATAAGTACGATAACAGTGTCATTTGTGCCCTCAGGGAGTACCCCACGATCAAAGAAATCCATTACCGCCTTGGTCACATCCTCCCTAAGGACAGCCCAATTCCTTTGGTAAAAACGTGCTGGAAAACCATCCGGGCCGGGTGCCTTTAGCG
The DNA here is from genome assembly GCA_021437245.1 of Aegilops speltoides. Lineage (NCBI taxonomy): Eukaryota > Viridiplantae > Streptophyta > Magnoliopsida > Poales > Poaceae > Aegilops > Aegilops speltoides. Next base: position 70,678,512 of record CM038146.1, read on the forward strand.
GGCCAATTTGAAACAAGGCATCACTGATTTCCAGTGCAGAGAAAGGTTTGGTCGGCATATCATTCATTTCTTGTGTTACTTTCACATCAAATAACTCCATTATTTCATGCGGCGTGACCCCGTCCTCCTTCCCATACAGCTCTTTGAAGAAAGACTTTGTCATCTCTTCCAGGCCTAATCTGTCCTCTATCCAAACCCCACTAGGGTCTTTCAGCTTTATTATATTATTCTTTTTCTTCCTCCACGTTGCTTTTCTCTGGAACCATTTGGAGTTTCTATCACCTTCTCTAATAAAGGTCACTCTTGATCTTTGCCTCCACATTAGTTCCTCCCGCAGGAGAAGTTCATCCAGGTCCTTTGATAACTTGTTTACCTCACGCTGCTGTTCATGGGAGTATGGAAGGTTCCACAAGCTGCTCAAACGTTTTCTAATTTCTGCAGTTTGTTTCAAAACCGACCAAGTCCTACTCGCCAGATTCATAAATCACTTTGCAACGAGAAAGCTTCTCTCCAACTTGCCGCAGATTTCCAACTTGGCCTCCCTTCTTCCATGAATTCTCTATTGCCGACTGTAACGTGTTCACCCTTTCCCACATTTGTTCATATCTGAAAATCTTTGGTCCATTCTCTCTTTTTGGTCTCCATTCCTGCCTCTTCCCAAGGCGCAGCAGGATGGGCAGGTGGTCGGAACGCGACGAGCATATATGTTCCACCGTGGCGTTTACAAGTGGTCCGACCAGTCCGGGAGGCGACCGCTCTGTCGATCTAGCTCGACATTCTTCCTACCCTCTTGTTTGTTGTTATATGTCCACACCGGTCCTTTGAAGCCCACATCAAACAAGTTATAGTCAGCAAGAACCATGCGAAAGTTCTCCATATTCTTCTCCGATCTATTTGAAGCAGAGAAGTGTTCAGACTGCCACATGGTTTCGTTGAAGTCACCAATCATAAGCCACGGCATATTCGCTGAATCCTTTATTCTCCGCAGCAAGGACCACATGTGATGGCGCTCATGAGCTTTCGGCTCCCCATAAACAAAGGTGGCCCTCCATTGGCAGCCAAGAGGGTTTAACCGGATCAAAACATCGATGTATCTCGCTCCCACGGCAATCTTTTTTATTTCGATACTCTCATCATAAAAGAGGGCAATGCTGGCACCTTTTCCGATGCCGGGTTGCACGATACAATGCCGGAGGCCCAGCCTCCACTTGAGGTTTTTGACGGAGTCTCGGAAAGGAAGACGATTTTGGGCTTGTAGGTGTGCACAAGGCACACGAGTTCCTGAACTGTGCGAGGTTGCCCGAGGCCTCGACAGTTCCAACTTAGCAGCGTCATGGCTCCTGGCGGGCGCCTTCCTCGGCGTCCGCCAGTTGACCGGTAGCCCCTATGCCGGTTGCTTCCTCACCGCTGCCTGCTCCTCCTGCTGCACTTTCTTCCTCAGATTCTGCACCTTTGATCTTCTTCTTCAGCTCACTGTTTGCCCCATCCTTATTCTTCCCATTTTCTGCCTTCTCATCCCTTTCACGGTCACCCCTCTTGCCCAGTACTGATGCTGATTTTTCAGGAGCCTTGACATGCTTCTTTGCCCCCTTCTTTTTCACAGGGAACACCGGGCCATCCAAGGTGAGGCTCAGTCCAGTCAATGCAGCATTCTGCATGGCGTTCCCCATTGCCTTTGCTGCCACCAAGTTCAGAGTGGAGGCTACAGCTGCGTCATCGATCGACTGATACCCCGGTTCAAAACCCGGCGGGTACAGCGGGTCCTCAACATGCGTGTCCTTTGCTATCTGCACCTGCTCTGTTGGCTTCATGCTAAGAGGTGGCGTCTGAAATGAAACATCTGCCATGTTCTGCTGGAAATCCTTCGGAGGGCTCGGGTCCAGCTTGTCCTGTATCCCGGTCCCCTCTCCATTCCCAGAAAGGAAAATAGCAGTAGGCGCCACCGGAGACACCTGCGTATTAGTGCAAGACCCGCCATCCGAGACCCGCAGTTTGCTCACTGCAGCAATAGCCGCCTGCACCATTGGGTTCGCCAGGATCTCGTCGGGGACTCTCTCATACTCAAACCTGATGGGGCTATCTCTGTCTCGAGCCACCTCCTTCCCAAAGCTGAGAAGACGACGAGCACTGCTAGCTACCGGGGCAACATATCCCCCTCTACTGTTGCTTTTCTTATACGGGGAGGCACGCATTGTTGCGGTGTACCTCATCTCTTGGAGGTCCACCGGCAACTTACAATCGCGTTGTCCATGCCCGAGAAAACCACAAAAACCGCAAAAACGCGGCACTCTCTCATACTTCAACTCTAGGAAAAACAACTCATTATTTGCCCTATCCTGAGAAGTAAGCTTATCTCTGAGAGGTTCATCTACATCATGTTCCACACGAACCCGAATGAAATCACCCCAGACCTTACCACAATTGTCTGTGTCAACCTCCAGAACCTTGCCGAGCTTTGCACCCAGCTTCCATGCTACCCCCTCATCCAATATGATCGGGGGGACATCGTGGATGCGGACCCATATTGGCATATAGGCCACCTCCACGTCGCCCGGGGGATGACCGCCATCCACCGCAACCATCAGGAAAGCATCATCATTGTAGGTCCACGGACCGTTGTCGAGGATGAAACGCCGTCCCCTCCGCTCAAACTCGAGGAGGAAACGGTTGTTCTTGAGTGGCTTGTAGCTGAGGTGACCACGAGACCCCACTTGTTTTTAGGGCGCCGATCAAGCCCTCGTGCTGTAGGGCGTGGCGAGAAGTAGAGCCCTACAGCGATCCACATGCACCGCATGGCCTCCCTCTCCTTGGTGAGGTCCAGCTCGACGACGCCGTCGACCCGAGGTGCAATGTTGACAGGGAACCTCGGGCAACAACATCGCCGCCAGCCCGTACCTTCTCATGTTCGCACGACCATCTTGGTTGCGGAGGATTCCCCACGGAGGAGCACCACGGAGATGTTGCCACCACCGCCAGAGTCGCCCCATCCTTGCCGGCCTCCCGGGAGGCCTTGCCCTTCTGGTTCTCCTGGTTTGCCATCGATAGAGCAGCGCCTTTGGCGAGACAAGGCTCAAAGGGTTGTGTGCTCCTCTCATCCGCCTTGGGGCCTTTTAAGTCCATGATTTCTTGATCTGGATCCGATTGCTTCGGTCGATCGATTTGATAGCAGTAATTTTCCTTTATGATGATCCCTTTCTCCATCTCGGATCTTGAGTGCCCTCCTCCTTTATCCGGTGGATCCTCGTCCGCGAGTATGAGATCGATATCCGATTTGGTTTGTCTTTCCTCTCCCTAGTCCATGGACCAGATCCTCTCTCATTGTAGTCATTCTATCCTGATCTTGGTCACCACATCATTTGCTGGATCGATGGATTCTCCTCGAAACCTTCCTTGCCCGGCGATCTGGTTCCTTTCCACCGCGATCCGCATGATCGCTCTCCTTGTCCGCATCCATGCCTCCCGCAGACCCGGGGTCGCCTTCCTTCTGCATCTCCGATCTTCCATCACGCTCGATCTCTGTCCTTCCACGTCGTATGATCTTCCCGTCTTGAGGGCGGCGGGATCTCGCTCAAGAATCGCCTCCCGTCATTGTGGCGCCCGATTCAATCGTACACTAATCATGCACGCAAAGCGTAACGATCAAGATCGAGGACTCACGGAAGATATCACAACACAACTCTAAAACATAAATAAGTCATACAAGCATCATATTACAAGCCGGGGCCTCGAGGGCTCGAATACAAGTGCTCGATCATAGACGAGTCAGCGGAAGCAACAATATCTGAGTACGACATAAGTTAAACAAGTTTGCCTTAAGAAGGCTAGCACAAACCGGGATACAGACGAAGAGGCGCAGGCCTCCCGCACTGGATCCTCCTAACTACTCCTGGTCGTCGTCGGCCTCGCACGTAGTAGTAGGCACCTCCAGTGTAGTAGTCGTCATCAACGGTGGCGTCTGGCTCTTGGGCTCCAACATCTGGTTGCGACAACCAGAAAGAAAGGAAAGGGGAAAAGGGGAGAAAGCAACCGTGAGTACTCATCCAAAGTACTCGCAAGCAAGGAGCTACACTACATATGCATGGGTATATGTGTAAAGGGCCATATCGGTGGACTGAACTGCAGAATGCCAGAATAAGAGGGGGATAGCTAATCCTGTCGAAGACTACACTTCTGGCAGCCTCCGTCTTGCAGCATGTAGAAGAGAGTAGACTGAAGTCCTTCAAGTAGCATCGCCATGTAGCATCTCCAAGTAGCATCTCCAGTAGCGTCGCATAGCATAATCCTACACGGCAATCCTCTCCTCGTCGCCCTGTTAGAGAGCGATCACCAGGTTGTATCTGGCACTTGGAAGGGTGTGTTTTATTAAGTATCCGGTTCTAGTTGTCATAAGGTCAAGGTACAACTCCAAGCCGTCCTGTTATCGAAGATCACGGCTATTCGAATAGATTAACTTCCCTGCAGGGGTGCACCACATAACCCAACACGCTTGATCCCATTTGGCGGACACACTTTCTGGGTCATGCCCGCCTCGAAGATCAACACGCCGCAGCCCCACCTAGGCACAACAGAGAGGTCAAGACGCCGGTCTAAACCTAAGCGCCGCAGGGTCAGGGCCCATCGCCTGAAAGCACACCAAGACGTTATGGGCGGCCGGAAGCGTAACTAGCCCCTAATACAAGCGCAGCTTACGTTCCAATCCGGCGCGCCGCCGCCGATTCTTGACGTCAAGAAGGCTTCGCCGATACCACGACGTCGGGATACCCATAACTACTCCCACGTAGATGGTTAGTGCGTATAGACCAAATGGCCAGACTTAGATCAAATACCAAGATCTCGTTAAGCGTGTTAAGTATCCGCGAACGCCGAGCAGGCCAGCCCACTGCCTCCTAGGTGGTCTCAACCTGCCTGTCGCTCCGCCAAAAGTAACGATCGGGGCCGTCGGGAACCCAGGCCCACCTCTACCGGGATGGAGCCACCTGTCCTTTCAGCCCCCTCATCAGAATCACTTGCGGGTACTCAATGAGCTGACCCGACTTTAGTCACCATCTGTATAGTATGTATGTATGTAGTATATACCGTGATCACCTCCCAAGTGATCAAGGCCCGATAGTATAGCAAGGCGGTCGACAAGAGTGTAGGGCCAATGATGATAAACTAGCATCCTATACTAAGCATTTAGGATTGCGGTAAGGTATCAATGAGACGTAGCAACAATGTCGGGCTATGCATCGAATAGGATCAATCGAAAGCAAGAACATGCTACACTACTCTAATGCAAGCAGTATAGAGGAGAATAGGCGATATCTGGTGATCAAGGGGGGGGCTTGCCTGGTTGCTCAGACAAGGAGGGGCCATCTTCGGTGTAGTCGAACACACGGACATCAGCACCGGTCTCAGAGTCTACCGGAAAGAAGTAACGGAGGGGGAACACAATAAATAACAGAGCAATCAAATGTAACATAAAGCAAGACGCGGCAATAAGCGGTGCTAGGGGTGACCTAACGTAGTGGTAGGTGATACCGACGAAGGGGGGAAACATCCGGGAAAGTATTCCCGGTGTTCCGCATTTTCGGGCAGAGGAGCCGGAGGGGGAAAGTTGCGTGTTCGATATGTTAGGTGTGTGTGGTGGATGAACGGGCTGCGTATCCGGGTTCGTCTCGTCGTTCTGAGCAACTTTCATGTAGAAAGTATTTTTATCCGAGTTACGGATTAAAAGATATGATTTTCTAAAGATTTAAATCATTTTCTGATTTTAATTATTTATTTAATTCCAACATTATCCAAAACAGTGTGTGATGACGTAGGCATGACATCAGCGTGATGTCAGCAGGTCAACTGGTCGGTTGACCAGTCAAACCAGACAGGTGGGTCCAGTGGGACCCACATGTCATTGTCAGGGACATTAACAGAGTATTGAAACTAATTAAATGGGTTAATTATCAGGTAGGGCCCAGTAGTCAGTGAGACATTAGGTTTTAATTAATTTATTTAATTAATTAGCAGTTTATCTATTTGTTTTTATTTGATTTATTGGATGGGCCCGCATGTCAGTGCCACTGGGCTGCCCAGTCAGCATGTTGACCCAGTCAACAGGTCAACAGGGGGGGCCCTGGACCCACCAGTCAGTGGCCCGAGGCGGTGCCACGTGGGTGCCAGCTCGGCACCCGCCGGAGACGCGCCGGGTCTAACTCCGGCGACCATACCAACGGCGGAGCGATCGGGAGAGCTGCGGGATTCGTCCACCCCGCACCGTTTTGGGCGCGGCCGGGCTCGTTCGAACGGCAAGACGGCGACGGAGCGATCTGTGACGGTGGCGGAGGCTGCGGTGGCCGGAGCAGAGCGCATCGAGCTCATCGGCGGCGAGGTTCTTCGGGCGAGGTACGGGAACGGGGCTACGGGGCGCAAAGCGAGCTGCGCGAGGTGCCTACGGTGCCTACTCGACGCGTGAAGCGGAATGTTGGCACGCACGAGACCAAATGGTCGCCGTGGCCACGCCGGCGGCGAGGTCAAGTGGCGGCGCGCTCGGGTGGCGTGGAACGATCGCTACAAACGAACAGAGGAGGCAGGGGGGCGATCCAGCAGAGGCTCACCGAGGGAGCGTGGGTCCAGGCGAGAGGGCTCGGGAGGACCGTGGCGCAGATCAAGGACGAGGACGATGCGGTGGCCGAGTCGAAGAAGAAGAAGAGTGCGGCGACGCGAGGGGCTTCGGGGCTCGATCCAGCGGTGTAGTGGAAGCAGGGGACCACGGTGGAGCTGTAGGACTTGCCGGGGCGATGAACGGACGACGGTGGCCACAGCTACGGCGATCGACGGCGACGGGGGCGCTCGGGCATCTCGAACAGAGGCGAGGAAGGGGACGAGAGGGGGATTGCGGGCGCACTAGGGTTTCGGGAGGCGAGGGGCAAGTGGGGTGCGGAGACGAGTGGAGCCCGTGGCTTTGCCCTTATCCTCTTGGTGCCGCCGGGCGAGGTGGTCTCATGGGAGCGCCGGGCGCTCGGTCGCTCTGAGAAGAAAGGGGGAACGACCCGAGGCGCCGCCCACTGGCTGGGCCTGCTGGGCTAAGGCCCAGCAAGGTGGGGGTTTGTTTTTTTTTTTGACTACGTTTTATTTCCTTTCTTTTTATTTATTCTTTCCTATTTTATTTTAGTTACATTTTATTTAGTTTTAGTAAAATTCATCACTAACACCTAAATTGGTACTTTAAAAAACTACTAGCACATTAATTCTTATCCCAACTAAAATAGTTTAATATTTTATAAAATTCAAAAGGCATTTATTTTATTATTTAACCTACAGTTTTAATTATTTTGAACACTCAAACATTTTATTTAATTTAGGTTTCTCCACCATAATTACTCATGATTTATTTGACCCATCTTGAACATTTTAGTTTTAACTTTTGAAAACTTTATTTGTTTGACTCGATTTTGAATTTGACTTTGAACGAGATTTGAATCGTCGTGAGATTAGCAACAGTAATCGTGGTGACGTGGCCCCGTTAGCAGAGGTTTACTGTAGCTTGATTATCCGGGCGTCACAATTCTCCTCCACTACAAGAAATCTCGTCCCGAGATTTAAGAAGGAAGTAAAGGGGGAAGGTTCGGGTTATGAAATTCTAAAGAATCTTCTCGGTCTTGGTTGCTCTTCTCGAAGTGGTCGATCCATTACATTGATGTCTTAATTTCTCTGCTTCAGGTCATCATGATGAAGTCAGCGTCCTTTCTTCAGGAACTCCATCATACTTATGAAAGAATAAAGGGTGGGCATTCTGGGAGAACGGACCTCGGCAAGGTTGACTATCGGGTCGACAACATCAAGGAAGGTGGCGGAAAGTAACTCTCGAATCGAAACTTAAGAAAATATCAAGAGCAAAGTAAGGAGGTATCCTAGGAAGTTTCGAGCGGGCAAGCAATCGTTCGATGCCTGTTATAGGGCGTGAAAGGGTCAAAACAACGGGAATAAGTATTGTGTCCGATATCAGACCTGAAGGTGGCTCATGAATTACATATGAGGCAACGCGCGAGGAACAACCTTGGGAATAGGGGGTGTACAGGAGAGTCAGGTTTCGATCCTGTGGAACTTGTGGGTTATGGGCCCACCATGTAGGAAGGGCGGTGACATCTTGCACGATCATGATGGCAAGGCATGTCAGAGGGTAGCCTGTCAGTTATGTTAGCAACAACGTCGGTACCAAGGGCGAGGGACGAAGAGAACCATTTTCCCGCTCGTTGAACGAGGTGGGCCAATAGGCAAGGTTCTCGTCCATCGGTGGCTATCGAAATGTTATCAACAATAGTAACAGGGTTTTGCTGACGGAATTGTGCACCGAGGTGTTTACATAAGCAGTGAATCATTACTGCTTAGATTATATAGATCACAAGAGAGGTCAAACAAACCAATGGAAAGGAAAAGTGATTATCAGGTTTAAACAGAACAATGGAAAGGAAAATGTGTTAAAACACATATTTCGGGGTATTTCCTTCCCAAGGACAAACAGAGCATGATATCCATGACAGGATATAATGTAGAAAACTCTTTAGGTAGGGGAGAAAATTTTCACGACATTATCCATACAGCGGTGTTTGGATAATTGATCAAGAAACATTTATCATTGGGCTTTAAATGTTCTTGTTGAAAATCGGAGTACCACCGACATGCTTCGAGACAGGATTGACATGGTCTTCAAGCAAAGGTCAGGCTTTGGATACAAAGGATCCATCAAAAACAACTTATAGAATAAGTCTTACAGTTTCCTCATGGAAGAATGGATAACCTTGTTGGAAAGGAATCTATAACAATAGGGCCTCCGGCCAGGTGTGCTAGGCACGACAGGCACCTTACCGGGTCACATAAAGAAAATTCTTATAACTCTTGGAAATATGTTCCAATCATCATATCTGACCGAGATTCAGATCTGATTGGTGTCAGGATAACTCAGACTCGGGATGCCTGAGAAGAAAGGTGCAACATAAATTGACGAGATGACATTGCAAGATTCTCGGGAAATTTACTACGGAAGCGAGTTCCGAAACAAAAGCTCATCATTAAGTCAAGGAGAGGATGAGGAGGTGGCTGATGGACTCAGCGATAATTCAACGAGGTATCCAAAAAGATGGATCTCCACAATTATGTGGTTAAGGACATAGCATTTGTCAGATCAAATGATATAATGAAGTATGCTCGAGGAAAACATACACAATTAAACATTGGGTGAAAGGTGCGCCCAAAATATGGTTGGGTTGCACGACCAATGTCAGAATGGTGATTCAATAATCAATAGTCCAAGAATGAACGGTCGACCATTAACTTCAAAGCAATTGGGTTGCGAGAAGAAAAGAATCCAAACAACACTGTTTACTTGTTGGAATCAACACGGGGACTAAGAAAGAATGGTGATGGCGAGAAGTATCACTATACCAAGAATTCTTAAGAGGTGGAGTAATCCTCATGACATTCTTGACATAAAAGATGGTAATACCCCAAGGTAAAGAAGAACGAATGCTGGATAGCAAGGATCTCAAGGTATAACACAAAACACGAAAAAGGTTGTGTTGAACGGAAGGCAATCGAGTGGTCGATGATAACAAAAATCATCGTGGGCAAGGATGGTATTCCTCATCATGAACTCAGTTGATATCCTGGAAGAGCTCGGAATGTTGATGATGATCACGACACATTTGTCGAGAGATTTCATGAAGATGTAATCAATCAGCGACGACATCAAGTCAAAGGAATGATGAAGCGGAAGGTTATTGGAACCATGGGTAGGACACAAACTCAAAATCAAGTTTGTTGTTCAAGGCAAAATGATATGATGAGGAAAATCGACGTAAGCTTAGCTCATCGTCGAAAATTGTGCTCCAGGAAGAAGGACCAGGTAGCACAGTTAAAAAGTTGCATGATAATATAACAACGAAGTATTAATAAACTTCTCAACAACGAAGTACTAGAAGTACTGAATCACAGTGTTCATTTGATTCGAAAATCGGTGTTCTCGGTTGACGACAACCCAAAACCTGTGGAGTGACCATGACGGGGAAAGGCACTACTTCATCAGAAATTCATAAGATGTAGTGTAATGGGTTGATATCCTCGAGATACTAGGGGGTTAGTACTCGAAGGTAGATCAAAATAGAGGTTGGATGGGTGCATTGATCTGTAGAGGACAAGTGGTTTAACTTGTCCGAGAAATGGAATCAAGTAGAAAATATGGTCGGATCCATGATTGCAAAGGATCAATTCACAGATTCCAAATGATATTATAACAAGGAAATAGTTATTATTACAAGAAGCTTCCATGATAGGATCTACATCGTGTCGATGGGCATGAACACAAAGTTCAAGGTCGACTCCCGCTTCTTCAATGTATAACCTTCCATTCACTTCTCGCTTTGATGAAGGCATTAGTGTTGAAAGTTTTTACCTGGTGAAATACCAGATGAGTATGACTCGTGAAAACTTCCGAGTTCACACATAGTAAGGAAGGCATAGGTTCAACCTATCAGGGCATCTTAGGAACATATACCACAAGCTTCAAGAGTAAATATCACCAGCTCGAAAGCAGAGCATGGTTGGCAAAAGGAGAGGATACAATTTTCCAAAGGCATTATGTATCGAAGAAAGAACTCACAAGGTGATTAATTATGAAGGACACTGTCGGATAATAATTCAACAGTGGATATGGCGATCCAAAATGGAGTTGATGTGAGTATCGATACCCAATCAAAGGAAGAAAGAATGCAAATGCATCGATTTATAGAACATTTGAACAATTCGATGCTTAGATAACAAAGGAATTATGATTCCCAAAACAAGGGATCAGAAGCAGACGCTCTGATCAAGGATGGATAAGTTGGATAGACCAGAGGCACAATCGACGACAAATAGTTTGGCCAAGAACCAGCTCATGTTCAAAAATGATGTCTGAGCCGGAAAGATAGTTTAAAAGGATCAACTGATGATTGCGTGCTTTCACACACATGTTGAATCGATAGGATCAAAATGATCGTGTCAAAGGATACTAATGAATATTGCTACACATATGGAAAGCACCCATATTGCAAGCAGACAAGTATTTGCCGAGCAATAGTTTGAAGAGGATACTCGGAAGATCGGGTAGTATTTCCAAGTAATTTGAAAAGCATATGAACAACTGGGGATAAGCGGATACTCGATAAGTGCGAGAATTATCTATAGGGGTATTCAGGTGACAAAGAACAGCAAGGCAATAAGCTCAAAGGATTATCGAAACAATGACGAGTATTCCGAGGTATCTTGTAATAACAAGACTAACTGGGGATGAATGTAAGAATAACAACTGCAAGTAGTTATCCATAAAGGTTGACGGTGGAAGGGGAATTGCAAATGCGATGAACACAAGTTCTCGGGTTAACAATGAGAGTATCTTCGTGGTCTTCACGCAGCAGCATTTATCATCGATAATAAGGGGCTCTCCGGGTGAAAGTGATAACAAGATCCTAATGTTAGATTTAGCAAAATTCATTTAATCCGAATAGAAGAGAGATCAGAGTCCCAGAGTATAGATAAGGAGTAAAAGATCCTAATACCACCCAATGGCGACGTGGGCCTATAGGCCACACAGCCATGTTAGTAAAGGTTTTGCAATGACTAGACTCAACTTCGGCCAAGGAGTTGGAAAGGGGATTCCTACAGGCAGTCGGCTCTGATACCAACTTGTGACGCCCCCGATTCAATCGTACACTAATCATGCACGCAAACGTGTACGATCAAGATCAGGGACTCACGGAAGATATCACAACACAACTCTAAAAACATAAATAAGTCATACAAGCATCATATTACAAGCCAGGGCCTCAAGGGCTCGAATACAAGTGCTCGATCATAGACGAAGTCAGTGGAAGCAACAATATCTGAGTACGTACATAAGTTAAACAAGTTTGCCTTAAGAAGGCTAGCACAAACCGGGATCAGATCGAAGAGGCGCATGCCTCCCGCCTGAGATCCTCCTAACTACTCCCGGTCGCCATCGCAGCACTGCGCACGTAGTAGTAGGCACCTCCGAGTAGTAGTCGTCATCAACGGTGGCGTCGGCTCTGGTTTCCAACATCTGGTTGCGACAACCGTAAAGAAAGGAAAGGGGAAAAGGGGAGAAAGCAACCGTGAGTACTCATCCAAAGTACTACGCAAGCAAGGAGCTACACTACATATGCATGGGTATATGTGTAAAGGGCCATATCGGTGGACCGAATGCAGAATGCCGAATAAGAGGGGATAGCTAATCCTGTCAAGACTACACTTCAGCAGCCTCCGTCTTGCAGCATGTAGAAGAGAGTAGATCAAGTCCTTCAAGTAGCATCGCCATGTAGCATCTCCAAGTAGCATCTCCAAGAGCATCGCATAGCATAATCCTACCCGCAATCCTCTCCTCGTCGCCTGTTAGAGAGCGATCACCGGGTTGTATCCGCACTTGGAAGGGTGTGTTTTATTAAGTATCCGGTTCTAGTTGTCATAAGGTCAAGGTACAACTCCAAGCCGTCCTGTTATCAAGATCACGGCTATTCAATAGATTAACTTCCTGCAGGGTGCACCACATAACCCAACACGCTTGATCCCATTTGGCCGGACACACTTTCTGGGTCATGCCCGCCTCGAAAGATCAACACGCCGCAGCCCCACCTAGGCACAACAGAGAGGTCAGACGCGCGGTCTAAACCTAAGCGCGCAGGGTCCGGGCCCATCGCCTCGAGCACACCACACGCTATGCGTGGGCGGCGGAAGCGTAACTAGCCCCTAATACAAGCGCAGCTTACGTTCCAATCCGGCGTGCACCGCTCAGTTGCTGACGTCAAGAAGGCTTCGGCTGATACCACGACGTCGGGATACCCATAACTACTCCCACGTAGATGGTTAGTGCGTATAGACCAAATGGCCAGACTTAGATCAAATACCAAGATCTCGTTAAGCGTGTTAAGTATCCGCGAACGCCGAACAGGCCAGGCCCACCTGTCTCCTAGGTGGTCTCAACCTGCCCTGTCGCTCCGCCACAAAGTAACAGTCGGGGGCCGTCGGGAACCCAGCCCACCTCTACCGGGATGGAGCCACCGTCCTTTCAGCCCCTCATCGTAATCACTTGCGGGTACTCAATGAGTGACCCGACTTTAGTCACCATCTGATAGTATGTATGTATGTAGTATATACCGTGATCACCTCCCAAGTGATCAAGGCCCGATAGTATAGCAAGGCGGTCGACAAGAGTGTAGGGCCAATGATGATAAACTAGCATCCTATACTAAGCATTTAGGATTGCGGTAAGGTATCAACAGACGTAGCAACAATGTCGGCTATGCATCGTAATAGGATCAATCGAAAGCGTAACATGCTACACTACTCTAATGCAAGCAGATAGAGGAGAATAGGCGATATCTGGTGATCAAGGGGGCTTGCTGGTTGCTCGAGACAAGGAGGGCCATCTTGGTGTAGTCGAACACACGGACATCAAGACCGGTCTCGAGTCTACCGGAAAGAAGTAACGGAGGGGGAACACAATAAATAACAGAGCAATCAAATGTAACATAAAGCAAGACGCGGCAATAAGCGGTGCTAGGGGTGACCTAACGTAGTGGTAGGTGATATCGACGAAGGGGGGAAACATCCGGGAAAGTATTCCCGGTGTTCCGCATTTTCGGGCAGAGGAGCCGGAGGGGGAAAGTTGCGTGTTCGATATGTTAGGTGTGTGTGGTGGATGAACGGGCTGCGTATCCGGGTTCGTCTCGTCGTTCTGAGCAACTTTCATGTAGAAAGTATTTTCATCCGAGTTACGGATTAAAAGATATGATTTTCTAAAGATTTAAATCATTTTCTGATTTTAATTATTTATTTAATTCCAACATTATCCAAAACAGTGTGTGATGACGTAGGCATGACATCAGCGTGATGTCAGCAGGTCAACTGGTCGGTTGACCAGTCAAACCAGACAGGTGGGTCCAGTGGGACCCACATGTCATTGTCAGGGACATTAACAAAGTATTGAAACTAATTAAATGGGTTAATTAGCAGGTAGGGCCCAGTAGTCAGTGAGACGTTAGGTTTTAATTAATTTATTTAATTAATTAGCAGTTTATCTATTTGTTTTTATTTGATTTATTGGATGGGCCCGCATGTCAGTGCCACTGGGCTGCCCAGTCAGCATGTTGACCCAGTCAACAGGTCAACAGGGGGGCCCTGGACCCACCAGTAAGTGGCCCGAGGCGGTGCCACGTGGGTGCCAGCTCGGCACCCGCCGGAGACGCGCCGGGTCTAACTCCGGCGACCATACCAACGGCGGAGCGATCGGGAGAGCTGCGGGATTCGCCCACCCGCACCGTTTTGGGCGCGGCGGGCTCGTTCGAACGGCAAGACGGCGGCGGAGCGATCTGTGACGGTGGCGGAGGCTGCGGTGGCGGGCAGAGCGCATCGAGCTCATCGGCGGCGAGGTTCTTCGGCGAGGTACGGAACGGGCTACGGGCGCAAAGCGAGCTGCGCGAGGTGCCTACGGTGCCTACTCGGCGCGTGAAGCGGAATGTTGGCACGCACGAGACCAAATGGTCGCCGTGTACGCCGGCGACGCAGGTCAAGTGGCGGCGCGTTGGTGGCGTGGAACGATCGCTACAAACGAACAGAGGAGGCGGGGAGGGCATCCAGCGCAGAGGCTCACCGAGGAGCGTGGGTCCGGGCAGAGGGCTCGGGAGGACCGGTGGCGAGATCAAGGACGAGGACGATCACGGTGGCGAGTCGGAGAAGAAGAAGAGTCGGCGACGCGAGGGCTCCGGGCTCGATCCAATGGTGTAGTGGAAGCGAGGGACCACGGTGGAGTCAGAGGACTTGCCGGGGCGATGAACGGACGACGGTGGCCACAGCTACGGCGATCGACGGCGACGGGGGCGCTCGGGCATCTCGAACAGAGGCGAGGAAGGGGACGAGAGGGGGATTGCGGGCGCACTAGGGTTTCGGGGGAGGGCGAGGGGGCAAGTGGGGTGCGGAGACGAGTGGAGCCCGTGGCTTTGCCCTTATCCTCTTCGGCGCCGCCGGCGAGGTGGTCTGGCGGGGCCTTTCGGCGCTTCGGTCGCTCTGACGATGAAAGGGGAACGACCCCGAGGCGCTGCCCAGCCGGCTGGGCCTGCTGGGCTAAGGCCCAGTGGGGCGGGGGGTTTGTTTTTTTTTGACTTCGTTTTATTTCCTTTCTTTTTATTTATTCTTTCCTATTTTATTTTAGTTACATTTTATTTAGTTTTAGTAAAATTCATCACTAACACCTAAATTGGTACTTTTAAATAAACTACTAGCACATTAATTCTTATCCCAACTAAAATAGTTTAATATTTTATAAAATTCAAAAGGCATTTATTTTATTATTTAACCTACAGTTTTAATTATTTTGAACACTCAAACATTTTATTTAATTTAGGTTTCTCCACCATAATTACTCATGATTTATTTGACCCATCTTGAACATTTTAGTTTTAACTTTTGAAAACTTTATTTGTTTGACTCGATTTTGAATTTGACTTTGAACGAGATTTGAATCGTCGTGAGATTAGCAACAGTAATCGTGGTGACGTGGCCCCGTTAGCAGAGGTTTACTGTAGCTTGATTATCCGGGCGTCACAGTCGCCTCGACGGGGGCTCCGTGATTTCCGCTCATCTTCCTTATATTATGGGACGGAGGGAGTAACAAGCAACATGTATTTTGTCGACTGGTGAAGCTCCACGCGAGGCCCCATGCCACCCGTCGATAGGGCTAGGCCGAAAGGGGTGGCCACGTACACATGTGAAAACTTGCGAATTGGTTAGAGCTAGTATAGTACCGACAATTGGATGTCGGAGCTGTAGCTCAATGTTGTCATCGTTCCCATGATGTGCGCATAACCCTGAGCAACAAATTAAAAGGCGACCGAACCCATTGCCGCCGTTTCACATTTTGGCGAACTTCTTGTGGGCATCCGTGGTGGTGCATGTTTAAAATACCATGTTAAAAAGTTTAAGAGTGTTTTTTGTAAAAATACTAAGGAGTCTCCGTCAGGTGTGTACTATGTACAGCGAAACCTATGTGGCCTGTTTTTCAATTGATGAAGTTTCGTGAATAAAGTGCACCCACCGCAAGTTATGTGACCGCCAAGATCATTTATTTACTCCTATAACAATGTGTTTTCTTTCTAATCTTGTACTGTATATAGAAAGCCGGGCTTAAACCATTGGATGCTTTTTCTTTATCTATGCTAATAATCGTATTCCCAGTACCGGTAGGCAGCATCCATTAAAGTAGGCTGAGAGGATTCTGTATATAAAACATGCACTGCTTTGAATGATAGGGCATTTTCCACTTTCTATATAGTTCATTCTCGTAGGAACGAACATGTGTGAAGCACTATAATTTGAATTCCCAGTTTCGACGTGTCGACATCCTTATGCACGTGCTCCCTCCGTCCGGAAATACTTGTCCTCGAAATGGTTGTATCTAGACTTATTTTAATTATAGGTACATCCATGTCATTCATTTTGAGGACAAGTATTTCCGGACGGAGGGAGTACTACTGGTTATTTCTACTGGCAAATGTATACGACAATTCGTCCACCAAAATCAATAGAGCGATGCATGGAGTGCAGGTGGGGTGCCTCTGATCATGTTAGTCAGAAATACAGATGCGAAATTTCAAGTGGTTTGAGCAGAAGTTTGTTAGTATGGCACCCTCCTAGGCTTGGGAAACATCAGAAACATTGGCATCTCAGGATCCGTCAGTCTACTTCCTAAGAGTTGACTGTGTAGCCTACATTTTTCCCATGATACGCCCATGCCGACAAGCGACGTCGCGCTCATCAGTCGACGGGTGGAGCTCCATGTGCGTCCCCACACACCGACATATGCACTATAGTTCTACGTCCTGTCTTGTCTTGAGATCTGGTGATCAAAGAGCGAAGCACAATTTATTTAAGGTCATTTTATCAGCATTAATCATTGATGATCACTTCAGGATAGTAAAGATGTATTTTGTTATGATGCCCAAAGATTATCCACCCTTGATTATCATGCCCAAGGATCACCCGACACGTTGAATGTAGAAGTCACTGGAAACGTTAGATTGGAACCCAAAGAACACACACGAGACCTTAGTTTTCAAACACCTCACGCTGCCTTTTTTTAAGAGGGTGGATTTTACTAAGTCAAATTAAAATATCAAAGGGATACAAGCACAATGAGCATATGCCCTCCATCTATATGATTAGAATGCACACATCTAACATTGGCGAAGAGCAAAGTCATACATGACCGAGGCTATGTTCAAACGGAGGGAAAAAAAAGGAAGTTATCAACACGTCGATCGTAGAAATACAATAATGACCATCGACACTAACCATATCTTTACGTTAGAAGGAAAATGAGAAAGGTTCTCAGCAATGCCTCCAAAAAGGGAACGAAACGCAAGGATCGTCGCCACCTTATCCAACTATCAAAGGCCAAATCCTAGGTTTTCACCCTGAAGATTAAATCCGAGCAAATTCGAGCATTGTCTTCAACAAGGTAACGACAAAAAAAAATCGCCATTGTCACATATAACAAGAGTTGATTGCTGTAACAAGAGTAAATGGCACTAGCAGACGATAAGTTGGGGTGGCTCACTTAGGCCATGGAGCAACCGCACGTCCACATGTTTTGGAATTACTAGCACCATGTCGCGATACGGTGAGGGGTCATGTACTCCTGACTGTAAGACAACACCAACAACATCTTGATGGCGCTGCACAGAAAGATGGTGCACAACAAGGCATACTAAACTTGGAGGCTCTATGGAAGGTGTTAGTGTAGAAGACAACGACGCGAGAGTAGAGATGAACAGAGCACCTCAGTGGGAATGAGGCTGCCTAGTGCCTAGCAGGCGAGCTCCATATGCCGCCCTCATTGGTAGCTGGTTCTCGATATGGCCACGTAGTACCATGGTGACTTAGGATTTCTGGTGTACCTCAACGTTGTCATCGTTCCATTCATGCGCACATTCCTCTCGAGTAACAAGGTGACTAGACCCGTCGGCGCCCTTTCACGTTTTGGCGAACTTCTTGTGGGCATCCGTGGTGGTATTCTTCTTTAAAATAAAGCTATATTAGAAAGTTTAGGGGAATTTTGTTAAAACACTAAAGGAGTTTGTCGGTTGTGTCGTATGTGCAGCCAAACCTCAAGTTATGTGGCCTGTTTTTTTTCTTGAAGTTGTGTGACTAAAGTGCGCCCAAGGCAAGTTATGTGGCCGCCAATGTTGCGACAATGTGTTTTCTTTCCTATTTTTCTGTTGTGTACAGAAAGTTGGGCTTAAACCATTGGATGTTTTTTCTTTATGCATGCTTCTAATCATACTAGTGGTTGGGTTCCGTCATTGTGGGCCGCTAAAGAGAAAGTTGTGGGCACCTTACCTTCATCTTGAAATTTAAAAAAACATTCTCGCATCACACGGACATCTCAAAAGGAAAAAAGAAAAGCCTAGACAAACTGTTCTGAAAAAGAAAAGAAAACGTCTCACTTCCACCTTCCAAAAATAATCTTAAAAAATCAAAACTTTTTCACTGCGGCCAACCAGCATGCGTCAAGTGGCATAGCTGGTTGGCTATGCTTCTACCGCGCCTTAATGTGTTTAATTCCCAGCACCGGTAGGCAGCTTCAATAATAGCGAGGCTGAGTACAAACCTGCACTTCCTTCAAGAACAGGGCCATATTTTTTTCACTTCATATATACGTAGTTCATTCTCGCAGGGACAAACAGGTGTGAAGCACTGTAATTTGAATTCCCAGCTTGGACGTGTTGACATCCTCATGGATGTATTGCTGATTACTCCTGCTCGGATAAAGTATTTTGGTAAAGTAGCTGACACATCTGTACGATAATCTGTCCACTTAAATCAATTGAGTGCTGGTTATGATGTCCAACGATTAGCCACCCTTGGTTATCATGCCCAAAGATCACCCAGACATGTTGAGTGTACAACTCACTGGAAACCTTAGATTGAAACCCCAAGAACACACACGAGACTTGGTTCTCAACTGCCTCACATAGCCTTGTGAAACTTATTAACTCAAAATGAAGTATCAAAGTGATACAAACTCAACGAGCACACACCCAGTATTTGCATAATTAGGATGCACATAGCCAATATAAGTGCACAAACAAGGAATCACGTCAGCCAAAAGCAAAGTCATACGTGACAAAATTTATGTTCAGGTGGAGGAAAAAGGGAAGGAAACAAAACCGAAGCGACCAAAACATATATCAACGAACTACAACAACAACGACCATCCGAACAAACCATCTCTTGACGTGACAAGGAAAATGAGAAAGGTTCTCATGTCACAATGCCTCCTAGAAGGGACTGAAACTCAAGCGGTGGCCTCAAAAGATCCATCCATCAAAGGTCAGATCCCCAGTTTTTACACCAAAGATAAAGTCTGAGCAAGTCCGAGCATTGTTTTCAACAAGGCAACGACACTAAAACATGACCATTGTTAGGTATAACCTACTAGGGCCAGACCCTAACACTTTTACCTCGGAGCTTGAGATTGTGTAAGCGAGAAGTAGCTCCATGCGTAGCACAGTCCTACATGAGACACCGCGCGAGTGAAGACCATGCCTGCACGAGCATAAGTCAAGCCGCAACAAATTTGTGTCGCCACCAATGCCTTAGAATGACGAAGTCACTATTGTACATGCCATGAAGATTGGCAAGGGAGGAAGGTCAACGGCACCACCGAAATCCTAAATCGAGACACTCCAGCGGGCCCGCAACGTCCTTATGCTTCCTCGTCCTTGCCCATGGCGGCGAAATTAGTCGGCAAAACATATTCTTTGTTGGCAACAGATCTAGACGTCCTAGACCCACCGGACCATTGCGACAACCACCTAGCAGAGTAGGACCACAACGCCATTCGTGCGCCCAAGCGGAGGATCGCCCGCCTACCTGCTAGTGGGATAGCCGCCACCGACATCTCGCCAAGGGAAACCGCCGGTCCGACCAGGAAGGCAGGAATATCGCCGTTACAAACTCATACCCTCGACCTCAAGTTGACAGACTGTATACCTCATCTCACCACCAAAGGCTACCAGAGCAGAGACCTCTCCCTCGCCGCCTTAAATGACCCATGCCAAGATTTCGCCCATCCATCAGTCTCTAGCAACAGTGAGGGAAAGAAAGGGCGTGGGTAGGAAGCCGCGGCTATAGAGAAGGAAGGAGGCGGAAGATGTGGCGAGAACTTTCCTTTTATCCCATCCAATGCCACAAAACAATTTGTCCACGTGTGCATATATAGACCCACACGTATCTTCTATATCTAAATAGGGGCACCCCACTAGCTGATTTTCTTGCCTTCTCGCGCAGCCACGTCACTCCAATTATTATTGGCCATTGGATCAAGTATGGACGCAATCAGATGTCTATGCACTGACTCTCGCTGCGTTCCCCGTTTCCAGCGCTTGGGCTGTACGAAACCGCCTATTAGTGCAAATGGGCTACCCAAGCTGAGTAGCGTGGGCTGTACGAAACCGCCTATTAGTGCAAATGGGCTGCCCGTTGGTTTTTGCTGCGCTATTACGTCGAGTCAATATGTGGTATGTGGGCTGTATGGCCCATGGGTGTCAGCCGCCGCAGTATTTCGCTGGCGTTCATCTTCTCCGCTATGACTGTCATCCCCGCCGCTATCTCTTCCGCTGCCGCGACCGAACCTCTCCCAGGCGCAATTGCACATGAAATCGCACCATTAATCGCCCCTTATCGCGTCGCCCTCCGTTACGGGAAGAAAAAGCTATATTAAACTGTGCGGCAATTGCCCCCGCGTCTACAAACCCGTGTGTGATACCATCCTCCTGGAGGATTCCCCCCGCACCATCACTGGTTTGCCTCTTTCCGATGCCCCGCTGGTCAATGCTCGCGGTTCCGTTGCCGAACACCCACATCGTCGGGGAAGACACACCATTGTGCAAGTCATTGCTCTGCTCCAAATCACCTCCCTCACGCCAGTTGGTTTTCCTAGACTCACATCCGATGTCTCTCTGATTGTGGGAACACAGGACGGGCCGCCGTTCCGTTACCGGACACCCAGAATCCAAGATCTTCGACGAACGCACAACCGTTAAGATGCATCCGCGCTCCCGCGGCCGCCATCAACGGCAAGGAGAAGTGGGGAATCTGACACAATCAAATCGGTTTTCAAGGGACTCCACCTTTGGTGCTAGGCCGCTAGCACATCAGCTTATCAGGTTAGCACCTCCGCGCTGACATTCGAATAACATCGTTAAACTGCTTTGGGTTGGTCAGTCGTTCTGATTCTACCTTTCCGGTCACTTCCCAGTCCCTACTCTGCAATCTGCATCACATGCATCAGACACACTCAGGTCCAGGTTATGAGCTCCATGTGCTCCCACATGGATTTCATGGAGATGCTCTTTCACTAGGACATAAGATACTCCCTGTTATGAAGTAGCAGATATCAGTTTAGACTATACATGCGATTATGATTTTTTTTTTTCCATTTGTCTCATGCAAGTGTTTGATTGCAATACATGTCTTTTAATTTCTCATGCCTTTTCAGCAATGAAGATGCTCTTTCACCTGGACCTAAGTCAATATATATCATTATAGATTATACAGTGTGAGTTTAAAAAAATTCATTTGTCTTACACATGTGTTTGATTGCTATTTGATAATATATATGTCTCTGAATTTTGCAGCAGAGGGATTATCTTGCCTGCAGTTCCGTGCAGTCAACATGGCCACCCATTCATTATTCTTTTTGTGAAACCCTTCAGCTGAATTAATACTTTTTTCTCACTAATTCGTTGAAGGTTCTATGTGCAATTTTGGTGTTCAATGTAATTTCTCAATGCTTTAGGGTATGTCATCCTTCATAGCTGGAGCATGCTTCAGTTAGTTTTACTTAGTTTTGTGATAATACTAACATATAATATATGCATGATTGTTGTTATTAAGTCAATTCCACATTGTTTAATGTATGCAGTTGGCTATGTTGATTCCAATTAAGTATCTAAATGAACTTCCTTTTTTATACATAATAAAAATTGTTCACATTATTGATGAGGATGATATTTCCCCTGGAGTACTAGGGATCAGGACTAATTTTATCTCATAGTTTCTTATGCAGGTGATTTATTTTGCGCTTGCACCAATCAAGCAGTTCCAAATTAATTATTGTTGTTATTTGTATCAATTCCAAGTTTCTAACCAAAACTTTATTTTCTTTGTAGATAACAGAAAACTTTCAATTGACAAGAACGAATTTTTATATGGAGGGTGCGATGATTCAGGAGAAACTAACACCGAGCCACATTTCTTCAGTATTTGAACCACTTTGTTTATCTGGAATCATAGAGTCGTTTCCTATGTATCTAAGACATATGTATGGTATTCTTTTTGAGTCTACAGCAATCCACAAGTCACCCAGAAAATATTTTTCTTTATATTCCCATGTTGCTCAATATCTTTAATTGTTTGGTCTCTATAGTTGTATGAATATGGATCTTCGCATTTCTGGCCCGCAGCAACGCGCGGGGTATCATCTAGTATACTCAGTAAAGCGAGTTGAATTCCTTTTCTAAACAGACATAAATGTTCCATTCAGTGTTGGCATCTCAAACATGAAGTTTGAGACTGTGTGTTTGCTGCTGCTCAAGCAGAATCTTTAGAAGAAAAATGAGACCTGACAGGAATTATGAAGCGTCTCAACCCCCTGATCGGGAGACCACAGGGGTTATATTGATAAGTATACATGAGGTACAAGACAGTTCGGTTGTAGTAACCGAACAGGATAACAAGAGAGGAGGAGATTGGGATAGAAAGAGGTTTAACAGATGAAGGATTCTATCCCTAGCTATTCAGGTGTGAGGCGCAAGACAACCCTTGGCACCTCCACAATTACATGTTTAACAAGAGCATGAGAAGACAGAATGAGTGGCATGTGTAATTTCTTCGGCTTCATTGCATGACTCACTATTGAGTCAGCCTCTGTCCTTGTTTTAGATATCAATTTGTTCATGGATGCATTGGCCAATGTCTAATAGTGAAGGATGAAGATCATGTTGGGACAAATCCACCGGCGACGAACGTCAAGAAGCCCTCCGACGATGAACGTCGGACGGAGGTTGAAGATGAGGAACAAAACACACTTCCGGCGACGAACGCCCCGGCCAACGAACTGCTTGTATGTTGGCCTCTATTCATCTCAACTAACCAAACACATACATGGAGGCACACACACACCACAACCCCGAAAGAACTCTCACGTCGACCGGGCGCATACCACAGTCCCAACGGAGACTACATCTTTCTTAGGCCCCTCCCCTCCGGCTCGGCACATACCGTTATCATGATGCGGCAACAGACCGGCGCATTCCATCAGTTGACAGGACGGGGGTTTTATACCCGGGCTAGCACAGACGCGCGCGCGCACACACACACACAACTAACCCGGCCACCACTAGCACGTACTCATTGCCTGCTCACCCACGAACTCATGCATGACTATGCTATCACGCCATGAAGCTAGCTAACCAACTAACTGCTTGGACTAAGTACGTGCTGGACTAACCAACTATCACGGCCGAGAGTCCACGCGCATATTCATCTGATGCATGCACCACGTCCACCGGTCTCCACAACAGCACACCCGACCTGGCCAGATCAACACACGCACATGCATGAACTGCCGCACGCACGCGCTATGTCAAGATTATGGCTGACAGATCAGGGCAAGACAATGGACACTTCGGGGATACGAGATAATAAACTACTCCATCCGTCCGAAAATACTTGTCATCAAAATGAATAAAATGGAATGTATCTAAATGTATTTTAGTTCTAGATACATCCCTTTTTGTCCATTTTGATGACAAGTATTTTCAGACGGAGGAGTCTTTCCGGTCGCACCAACGGTCACTCATGGCGAGGATGAAGAGCAGGGGAAAGGCAATTGACTCTTTGGGACAATGGGCTCCTTGTTTTATCTAGTCTCTGTCTCTCAGTTATTCTTGGATTCCTTTGTCCACTTTAGCTTCTGTACAACCTGGGGGTTACTAAATCTCAAAGCATTATTCAGAAATTACTTTATTATTACTCCATTTATTAAACTGAAGAATGGATATAGATGTTCTTCCTAATTGCGCTGCATTTTTTTTTATAAAAGGAGGATAACTCCCGGCCTCTGCATCTGGGCGAATGCATACAACCACTTTTTTAATTATTCTCACAAGACCTTACAAAGTCATACAACAATGAGACTAAAGCCACCGTCTAAGCAACAATTATCGCTACACCTATCCAATTGATGAAGGGGTGCTGATAGCCTGGGCCTAATACCAAACAAACATTGCAGCCATACCTAACATCTAAGACCTGAGGTCCCAACCAGGACGCCTGCCGGGTATGGGCACCCACCAGTCCGGCGTGCTCCTCAACCAGGACGCCTGCCGGGTATGAGGCCGCCGCAGCCACTTGCCACCAATCCATCTTGAGAGCTATACTGCTGCATCTACCTTGCACGGTCTAGCTACCGTCGACGCCACCATGACGCCAGACAACTTCCTCCTCCTGCGCGAGTCCATCTTCGCGCATCGGACGCCGAGTCTCCACTGCGCCATGCCACCGAGACCCACTGTCGATGATACTATTGATGCCACACCGCTCCACCTACATGCCATCTCGCGTCGACTCCGAACTACCAGCAAGTCCACCACCATGAGCAGTCCTCAGCCGACGCCTTCAGGAAGGAACACGGCACCAAAGTGCCATTGTCGCCCAAACAAAGGAATAGAGGCTTTCGCCTGTGCTCATGGCAGAGGTGGGGGGCGTATGATCCACACTGAAGCCTCCAGGAAGGGAATCGGCACCGAGGCCGTCGACTTTGGTGCGGCCGTCACGCCAGCCTGGAGTTTCCTCCGGATCCATGCCCACCCGCCAGATCCATCCAGACAGTATTGGCGTCGACCATAGTGGCTACCGTAGCCAGCACGAACTGGAGTAGATCGAGTCAGAGACGACGCCTCCCACGAAACTCCGGTCGGCCATCGAGGAGCCTCCGTAGCGCCGCCGCCTCCACGCCGCCCACGCAGCCGTGGAAGGCCCCCCCATCTGCACCCGCGGGTGCCGCCCGCCAGGCAGGCCGCACCGCGCCACCGATCGAGGCCGCCGCCCCGAGATCCCCGCGCCACCCGAGACACCGGCGGTCAGATCTGAAACAGATCGACCACGGCCACCATAGGAGCGCCCCGAACGGCCCCCACACGACCACCGCGGGAAGCAGCTCCTGCCGTCGCCCCCTGAGTCCTCGCCGGCGCGCCCCGTCGCCAACCGCCGCCGAATGCCACCCGCGCCAGGTCCGGCCGCTGCGGGAAGGAGAGATCCCGCCGCCGCCGACGCCAATCAGGCTTTGGCCGGCGGCGCGCCCCGGCGGCAGCGGGCAGGAGAGGTGGGAGAGGGAGCCGAGGGCTTGTCGGCGCTAGGGTTCCCCCTGGTCGCCGCGCGGGGCGACCCAGGGGAGAGGTCACAACAAGTCTTCAACGTCTGTCGATCCTCTCATCAATTGTGCTGCATTTGCCAAATTGAAATTCTAATCCTGCTGTTTGGAACAAGGGGACGAGATGGAAGGGGCGGCTGAATTAGGGAATGTTGATTGTTGCATCGTAGTGTTTCCTATTTTTGTCTTGTTAGGGGGTTGCGCTTGAAACCATTTGGATGCGTCTTTCTATGTGTGTGTGCTTCTAATGACACCAGCATGAGCTCTACTTTCATTTTTTTCGAGGAGAGTGGTACTCTATTTAACCTTTAAATAAAGTTGGGCCGAGGGGGTTCATTCGTGAAAATACTCCACCTCATCGAAGGACATGTGACATTTTTTTCCACTTTACTTTCAGCTACAAGGACCATATATAGCTCATCCTCGTAGGGACAGACAGGTGTGAAGCACTCTAACTATTGTTTCCAGTTCACAGCTTGGACGTGTCCACGGCCTTGTACATCGCCAATCGTTTCTACTAGGATGAAGTATTTGGGTGAACTGGATGACACATCTATTCGACGGATTGTCTGCTTTAAAAGTGGATCGAGTAGCAAGAAGACAATTAGTACTGAAACCGTCCAGCATTTTGGCTTGGGAAGCATCAGGAACATTAGCATCTTAGTATGCAACCTTCCACTTCCTTTTATTCTCCGATCAACTGTTGTTCATCGACCAGGGGATCCTTCTCAATGATCAACAAACATGCGACCTTCCCCGCAAAACAAACAAACAAACAAACAAACAAACAAACAAACATGCGACCTTAACTGTGGAGACGGAGAAAAGGTGCGGATTTTTCATGTAGCTCCTAGTCCGTTGCCAGTGGCTGCTCGCAGCTGGCTGGACGCCATCATGTGACCATACAACCCGGTGTACCCAAGGTGCCCCAAAACGTTGGAGACATGCAATGCATGGCGCCTCGACTTATTTGAGACTTGGTTAGTGATACAATTTCTTTGTATTTACATATAAGTTGTGACATGCATATTTTAGGGAACACTGTATTGGACCTTACATATGTATTATTTATTTGAAAATAAGTAAAAGAGTACACAACAGAGTCCTATTGTTCGCCATGAAGAAACGGACACATTTTCATCACCACTTAAGTAGGGTAAGAACCCCCCCCCCCCCCACCCCCACCCCACCACCAAGTGTTCTGGCCACACGCAATACATTCGAGAGGGGACCCGCAGTTTGCACCGTAGCGGTTTCGGTTAATTATGGGCTAGCATCACGCATCCTAGCAATATGTATGTTTAATTCAAGATGGGCATGAGTGTTAAAAGCTTAGCTACTTCACGCTCATTGTTATGTGATCCAAATAAATAAATCGATATGTAGCGCATGGAATTACATTTAGAAGTCATGCCCTACTACCACTACCACCCTAGCTGGTACATATGATCGGCCTCAAGTGTCTACCTTCTTCACTCATATCACATTTTTTTTTCAAAGGATGGGTTTGAAAGGCCTCGGGACTAAGGGGTATATATGCTAATAAACCGAACCTAGGGGACAATGCGCAACCGTACTATGGGTGTCATGTCCTTCAATAGTCCACCGCGCTGGCTTCTCTCGCAGATCACCATGGTGTATGTGTAGCTGCCTCCCTGCTCCCCACAGATAGCTGCAGCCAGCCCCTCCGGCTAAAAAAAACCGGCCCGTTCTACTCCATGCCACCAACTCTCATCATGCATGTCCCAAATGTGCTAATTCCCCTGTACTCAGTATAATGAGTTGAAATTTGTATCTAAACCTGCACGAAACTAGAAAAATTACCTGGTATTTTTCCTCCTAGCCTCCGAAGTTTGGATCTTTTACAACAAAGCCGGCATACATCGATGAAAAGTTCTTACTAAGAACTATGTGATGGGGCAGTAGTTAACATGTGTGCATGGAATTGATGCATCTCTAGAAAATTGCAAGACCTAACTCTATAAACAATGGGTGTTGGAGTAGTTGTGGCAAAGCTGAATGAACAAGATAGGTTTTTCTTTTTCTTTTTAGTGATGCATGGTCGGAGTATTGAACTAAACCTGATGAACACAACTAGCTCATCTAAACTTTCATGTTGGCAACTGAATCAACTTAGTTTTGTTCATTCCTTAGCTATCAAGCCTTGGGACACATGTTCCTTTTACGATAGGGTGTTCTTCTCCAACACCGTGTTGGCACTTGGTACAAACATAAAGTTTCAGACTTTGTCTGTCAAATGTTGTTCAAACAGAAGCTTGTCTTCAGAATTACGAGCGAGAACACATACATAAAAAAAACAGAAGGAGAGACATATGTAATTGCGTGCCTCACTCTTGAGTCTTGACATAGCTCCACTCCTTGTTTTAGAGGTTGATTTCTTTCTGCGATGCATTAGCCAATGTCTAATTGTGAAAGACGAAGAGTAAGGCAAGAAATGACATTTTTATTCCATTTTATTTGTTCATGGGCTCTTGGCCAGTCGGACTTCTATCTTCCTACAACGGATCATGTTATATTGCTATGTGTGCTCTGTTGGAGAGTAAATCCCATTCTAGGTTCACTATAGCTTGTGCTAAAGCCCGGGAACCACTAAAGTGCACAACATTATGAAGAAATTATTTCGTGATTACTCCATTTACTCATTTAGTCCCTGGTGATTGCAGCAAGGGGGTGTTGTCCAGTTTTTTGTTGTAAAGAAGATCAAAAGGCATTAGATGTATTTTATTATGTATGCTTAGAAGATGATGTTCTCAGCACCAGCAGTACTCTGTTACCTTCAAATAAAGCAGGGCCTTTTTTCCACATTACATTCAGTACAAGGACCATATATAACCCTTATGGGCTGGAACGGTGCGAAGCCCTCTAGACACCGACTCAAATTCATAGCTTCGTGTTGATGTCTATGTGCATTTCCAATCATTCCTAGTCGGATTAAGTATTTGGGTGAACAGGATAACACATATAAACAGTTTGTCCACCTACATCAGTTAACTGCATCCAGTGCAGGTGGAGTCATATGTTAGTATTATGTGGAGAAAGCGATGCAAAATTCTGAGTGGGTCGCACCTCCTACATGTAGGCTTGGGAAGCATCAGAAGAATTGGTATGTGAGCACGCAACGTTCGACTTCCTAGTACTCGAGTTCCCAGCACGTAGCTCGGAGGTCATCGCCGACTGCTCAAGTCCAATAGGTTGGCGTCCTGGTGCTGGCCAATGGCCATGCAACCTAGTTTGTCCACCGTGCGGCAAGGCACTGGAGGCGGCTAACCAGAATCTCAGGGCTTGCAGGTTCTACACGTTTGGCGTATCCATTGCTGCCGTTGCTACGAAGCCTATGTTTGCACCTGCCGCACCATACTAACAAGCAACGTGTACTTTGTCGACTGGTGAAGCTCGACGCGAGGCCCCATGCCACCCGTCGATAGGGCTAGGCCGAAAGGGGTGGCCACGTACACATGTGAAAACTTGCGAATTTGTTAGAGCTAGTATAGTACCGACTAGTGCTTTGTCCATCTTGCAGAGCAAAGTGCGAGTTAATCTGTGTGTTATATAGGTTATTTTATCCAAGTAAATCCACGATCACTTCAAAGTACTTATCAATTTCACAACCTGCCAAAATAAAATTAAAGATATAGGCAACCTAGAGTTCGGAGAAACAAACTGTATTAATAATTAATGCGAGGGCATCAGTTAATGCATGTGTGTACTATGTATAAAGGATGTAGCTCTATAATTTGCCCAGCTCTATAAATTTCAAACAGTGGAGTATAGTTTCGGAAAAGCTAATGCAACCAGCTAGGAGTCCTTTTCTCAATAATGTTTGTCAAAGAATTAAACCAAACCGGATGAACGGAACGGTCTCCGCATTCCATGCTTGCGACCGCATCACCTTACTTTTGGTACATCAGTGCATTTTAGATCCAGATAGCTAGGCTTGGGAGGCCACTGGGAGCTTAGGTACAGTATCATGTTCCCATCAGGTGTTTAACTGCTGCTCCACTGGAGGCTCCTCTTTAGAAGCAACAAAAGAGCATCAACAAAAAGCAGGATAAGCACCCCAGGTGTATTGGTGTAGTCACTATAATCGTGTA
Source organism: Aegilops speltoides (assembly GCA_021437245.1). NCBI lineage: Eukaryota > Viridiplantae > Streptophyta > Magnoliopsida > Poales > Poaceae > Aegilops > Aegilops speltoides. Next base: position 70,708,140 of record CM038146.1, read on the forward strand.
CTGGTTGTGGACGCTCTAGACGAATTAAGCATTTAAGCTTTGGAGTTATGACATAGTTGTCAACACCAAAACCCTTCTAGCATATCAAAAGGGATGTTCCCCTCCCGAAACCACCCACCAAAGGCGACTCTAATGGAGATTTTCTTCCCTCCTTTGGAAGTCGCCGATGGCTAGCCCCTGAAACCGAAAGCTTAAGGAAATCAACCTCGAGGCCACTCCTTACATCCTCCTCCAACCAGACCCCTCCCTTTCCTCTCCTAGCCTATTTCAGAAGTTCTTTGCGGGCCATCAAGAGACTAAAGATACAACTCTCCTTAGGACGTATTTGGATATAATGACTTCGTGAGAGCCAAACTTCTGCCCCTTCCTAAAGAGGAAGGCAAGGAGCCGCTTGATCCAGGTCGTGATCCATGTTCAGAGTCTCATCCGATCCCCAACATGAAGGGCCGTGAAGAACATGAGCAATAATGGGTTCCATTTCCTTTTGAGGAGAAGAAACTGTACCCATCTGTGAGTTATATGGAGATTAAAGATGGTATTTACAATCCCCTGGATGATCTGCTATTTTGGCAGGTGCTAGTGCTGCGGATCCCATATTCCCATCCACCTCTATGAGAAACCACGACGGTTCCATTACCACACACAAAAGGTGTTCGTCCATTTGCTTGATGGCAGCGTCTGACTACCATTAGGGACAGTGACCGTGTCCACAAGGGATGTGTCGGGAACCAAGCATGTGGCCTGGAAGGGAGCTCGCCCTCGCTGTTGCGAGACCGGTGAAGAAAACCCTGATTACCGAAATATCCGGGGCTCGCAAAACTGTGCAGGTGGCAATTCCTGGTTGTCGGACTCTTACTGTCCATTAGCTAGTGAATTCCTGATCAACCACATGAAGGGTGTCTCGAAGGTTCGTATGGCGTTGGGTGTTGGGTGACCATCAGCTGCAGCCAAGGAAGGACACAAGTTTGTCCTAGAATGTTCAGAAGACGAAGATCTGCAACATATCACCCAAGGTTTTGCATTCTGAATGGAACATTTTCCTCGAAGGGGGGGGGGGGGGTAAACTCAGTTACCACGGTAACCACGAAATTTCGAAAAAAAAATCGAGCCAAAATTAAAATTAAATTTTGAATTCAATATTTTTAAGACACGAATAAAAAAGCCTTGAGCACAAAATGTTCTCACCACTAGTGCTAGCGCAGTGGTAAGAGGTCTGTTCCGAAGCCGCGCACTGCAGGTCGCGAGTTCGACCCACCCACTCTCATATTTTTTTTAGAAATTACAGCTTCATCAAAAACCAAAAAGGAAAAACAACTATGGAAGTATGGATGTCCTCGAACACATGACCTGTTGTTGTTTGTTAAAGATCCTTACCATTGGGACGCGATATGCTTGTGCTTTGGTTAGAGATATACCTTATTTAACTAGGCGATAGGATTTTAAATTAAAAAAATTCAGAAAGTTCAAGATTTTCTACCCGGTATACATGATTCTCGTGGGGGAGCGGAAAACGCGGTTACCGGGCGGTAACTGAATTTACCGCCCGGTGCCCAAAACCATGATATCACCAGGAGTCGCCCATGGCAGCACTGTGGCAACCCGTTCCTTGTTGCCAGCCTATAGTCGGGGTTGATCATGCATCAGCAGTGTCCTCTCTCGTGCCGATGTGAGTTCAATTTTAGGTTATTCCCTTCTATCTCCTTACAAAGGGGCTGGCCCGCAGCCTGGGTGAGCAGGTTGGGACTTTGGTGCTGATTAACCAACATGCGAGGGGCATCTGTGAAAACTTCCTCCATGTGAGATTGCAGCTTCTGGTGTACACTGCTGACTGCTCTGCTAAAGGAGATCACACAGTCGGCAAGATTACTCGAGAAGAGGTGACCGTTTTTCTTTCTACACTATGAAAGACTACAAACTTTTTGTTTGTTTTGCGGCTTCATAGGCCATGTGACCTTTCTTTCTCATGTATGTATTCCTAGCTCATCTCCTGGGGACTCTCCGTTTTGGGCGGGTCTAATGGCATCGAAGAAATATTTCTTTCACTAGTGTTCCTTCTTGATTAAGGATGGTTTGGAAATTAGATTCTGGGGGATAAGTGGCTATGTAATGCTACACTTCAAGAACAATATCCAACTCTATACAATACTGTATGTCACAAGGGTGACACTATCGCCAAGGTTTTGGAATCATTTCCGTCAAATGTGACATTCATAAGAGAATGGGCAATTTTCAGTGGGGTCTATGTATAGAGTTTTGATCCAGTCTGATGTGCCAGTTAATAATAACAAGATCTGGAAGATAAGGATACCTCTTAAGAATAAAATCTTTTCATGGTAACTTCATCGCGGAGTCATTCTTACTGAAGATAACCTTATTAAGAGGAATTGGCATGGAAGTTGGAAATGTGTCTTTTATCTGCATGATGAGACAATAAAACATTTGTTCTTTCAATGTAAATTAGCTCGTTCTATATGGTCAGTCATCCAAATTGCTTCTTGCTTGTATCCTCCTTATAGTGTTGCTAATATATTTGGCAATTGGTTAGTGGGATTGATCACAGGTTTGGAATTCTTCTCAGGATGGAAGCTCTTGCCGTGAATAATTTGGTCGTTTTGGCTACGTAAAAATGATAAGCTTTTTAACAATAAAAGTACTTCTTTTATGCGGGTTATTTACAGATGTATCGGGACGCTTCGTATATGGTCCTCTCTACAACGAGTAGAAAATCGAGACATGTTTACGGAGGTGTGTGCATGATTGAAGGCCACAGCGAGGGTTACTTTTACCCCACATGAGTGACAGCATGATCGTAGGATTAGGCCACCTACAGTTTAGGCGTTATACAGAACTTAGTTTATTTGTATTTCGTCTTCTTCATTTTGACTTTGCGAGAGGACTTTGTTGGTTGTGTGCATCTTAGTTATGTAGAGACCGGGTGTAATGCTTAAGCCCTTTATGTAATAAAGTGCTCCTTTTCAAAAAAGAGTGTACATCTCCTTTCATGTTCATGGGTTAGGCTTGGGAGTCAGATGTAATGTGGAGTGTGTGCGTAGTGGATCCTGTTTGCAAAATCGAACGCCATTCTGACTTGATTGACACTCTGCTCTGCTGAAAACAAAACGCTAGTGTGCTCAATCTTTCTTCATGTTCCGAATCTAGAACAGAATGTCGAATCCGTTATGAAAGTAATGGAAAGGGGAAAAGCCCGGTTCAAAAAGAACAGAATGTCGAATTGTCCTCATGGAACATTTTCAACACACAGAAACAACAGTGGTTGAGATTCCCAAAGAGGCGAGCACCAAGCTCGAAACACAACACACATTAACCCACACTTGTAGATCTGTCTGGCCTCTAAACTAAAAATCCGCAATGACATTTATTCGCTTAAACCGTTAGGTTGAATCCGACGAAAAACAAAACTTGAACGTTTCAAAGGGCACGCGGTCAGTGATATCAATATGTCATGTACTCCATCTCCATAGGTTTACACCCTGCTTTCCTATCGTTAATCCTTGCATCATGTCCCATTATTAATTTGCCAATGTACTCTGTTGTTTCTAAAACAAATTATGTTGAATTTAAGGATAACGCCGACTGAGTGGTGTTTCTCTGCTGCAAACGTGATGGGGTGACATGCTTTCTGAAATTATTATCAATTTTATCAGACGTAGGCAATTTTTTTATCCCAACTTATCAGGTGACATGCAGGATCAGATAACCTTTCAGCAGTCTAGTGATATGCATGTAAGGATACGGTCAGAGCATCTCCAACAGCGGCTGCAAAAACCGCGCGCACAGTAAAATAAGATTTTAGTGCGTGCGGGACAGTTTCGCGCGCTCCAGCAGAGGCGAAAAACTCAGGCACGCGGGAAAAAGCGGGCGGTCGCGCGCTAGACTTCCTGCGCGCCTATAAATTGTTGCGCCCACCACACGGCCTCCCATCGCTCTCCACCTCGCCACGTGCTATCTCCCCGCTTCCTCTGCCGCTTCCTCGTCTCGCCGCCGACGCGCCACCATGCTGCCGCACCGCCGGGGGTCTTCAGGCTACCGCGGCGTCCGCGAGCGTCCCTCCGACGCCTTCTATGCTGAGATTCGGTCCGTCGACGTCTGCCTCGGCCTCAGCACATTCGAGACCGCACACGAGGCCGCCCGCACGTACAACACGGCGGCGTGGTGCCTTGGGAGGCCTCGCCCATAGATGAACTTTCACAACGTCTGGACGTGCGAGCAGGCGCAGGCCATCGCTCCTCCGCCGCGGCTAATAACTGACGCCGACCGTCAAGACCAGGCAGCGCCGCCTCCTCATCGCCGAGGCGGACGAGCGAGCCATGGCGGAGTGGCGCCAGCGCCAGCCAGAGGACGTAGCCAACGATCATGCCTTCTGGGCGGAGAGGAGGGCAAGGCGGCGCGCGGAACGGGCGGATAGGCGTCGTCGGAAGGTGTGACGCCCCCGATTCAATCGTACACTAATCATGCACGCAAACGTGTACGATCAAGATCAGGGACTCACGGGAAGATATCACAACACAACTCTAAAAACATAAATAAGTCATACAAGCATCATAATACAACCCAGGGGCCTCGAAGGCTCGAATACAAGTGCTCGATCATTGACGAGTCAGCGGAAGCAACAATATATGAGTACAGACATAAGTTAAACAAGTTTGCCTTAAGAAGGCTAGCACAAACTGGGATACAGATCGAAAGAGGCGCAGGCCTCCTGCCTGGGATCCTCCTAACTACTCCTGGTCGTCGTCAGCAGCCTGCACGTAATAGTAGACACCTCCAGTGTAGTAGTCGTCATCGACGGTGGTGTCTGGCTCCTGGGCTCCATCATCTGGTTGCGACAACCAGAAAGAAAGGAAAGGGGGAAAAAGGGGGAGAAAGCAACCGTGAGTACTCATCCAAAGTACTCGCAAGCAAGGATCTACACTACATATGCATGGGTATATGTGTAAAGGGCCATATCGGTGGACTGAAGTGCAGAATGCCAGAATAAGAGGGGGATAGCTAATCCTGTCGAAGACTACGCTTCTGGCAGCCTCCGTCTTGCAGCATGTAGAAGAGAGTAGATTGAAGTCCTCCAAGTAGCATCTCCAAGTAGCATCTCCAGTAGCATCGCATAGCATAATCCTACCCGGCGATCCTCTCCTCGTCGCCCTGTTAGAGAGCGATCACCGGGTTGTATCTGGCACTTGGAAGGGTGTGTTTTATTAAGTATCCGGTTCTAGTTGTCATAAGGTCAAGGTACAACTCCGGGTCGTCCTTTTACCGAGGGACACGGCTATTCGAATAGATAAACTTCCCTGCAGGGGTGCACCACATAACCCAACACGCTCGATCCCATTTGGCCGGACACACTTTCCTGGGTCATGCCCGGCCTCGGAAGATCAACACGTCGCAGCCCCACCTAGGCCTAACAGAGAGGTCAGCACGCCGGTCTAACTCCTATGGCGCAGGGGTCTGGGCCCATCGCCCATTGCACACCTGCACATTGCGAGGGCGGCCGAAAGCAGAACTAGCCCCTTAATACAAGAGCAGGCTTATGTTCCAATCCGGCGCGCGCCGCTCAGTCGCTGACGTCTAGAAGGCTTCGGCTGATACCACGACGTCGGGATACCCATAACTAATCCCACGTAGATGGTTAGTGCGTATAGACCAAATGGCCAGACTCAGATAAAATACCAAGATCTCGTTAAGCGTGTTAAGTATCTGCGAACGCCGAACAGGGCCAGGCCCACCTGTCTCCTAGGTGGTCTCAACCTGCCCTGCCGCTCCGCCACAAAGTAACGATCGGGGCCGTCGGGAACCAGGCCCACCTCTACCGGGATGGAGCCACCTGTCCTTTCAGCCCCCACATCGGAATCACTTGCGGGTACTCAACGAGCTGACCCGACTTTAGTCACCATCTGTATAGTATGTATGTATGTAGTATATACCCGTGATCACCTCCCAAGTGATCACGACCCGATAGTATAGCAAGGCAGACTGACAAGAGTGTAGGGCCAATGATGATAAACTAGCATCCTATACTAAGCATTTAGGATTGCGGGTAAGGTATCAATGACTGTAGCAACAATGACAGGCTTTGCAACAGAATAGGAGTAACCGAACAGTAACATGCTACACTACTCTAATGCAAGCAGTATAGAGAAGAATAGGCGATATCTGGTGATCAAGGGGGGGCTTGCCTGGTTGCTCTGGCAAGGAGGGGTCGTCAACTCCGTAGTCGAACTGAGGTCGCCGGCAGTCTCGGGGTCTACCGGAAAGAAGTAACGGAGGGGGAACACAATAAATAACAAAGCAATCAAAGCATCACAACATGGCAATACGCGGTGCTAGGTGTGCCCTAACGCGGTGGTAGGTGATACCGACGAAGGGGGGAAACATCCGGGAAAGTATTCCCGGTGTTTCGCGTTTTCGGACAGATGAACCGGAGGGGGAAAGTTGCGTGTTTACTATGCTAGGGGTGTGTGGCGGACGAACAGGCTGCATATCCGGATTCGTCTCGTCGTTCTGAGCAAGTTTCATGTACAAAGTTTTTCCGTCCGAGCTACGGTTTATTTATTATGAATTTCTAAAGATTTGTTATTATTCTGAATATTATTAATTCGAATTTAAAAAGGAATTGGTTGGGTGCACACAGCAGCAGCTTAGTTCCAGTGGCTTACAAGTGGGGTCCAATGGTTGGGTTGACTTAGTCAACACCTTTACTATTTAACAAATGAACAGTGCACTGGGGCCAACTTGTCATTGGCACAAACTATTGATTAGGCTTTTAAATAAAAGGGGCCACATGTCATCTGTACATAGACTATTTTAGCCATTAATTAACACCTAGTAGTACTAATCTAAGCAAGGGCCGGCCACTACTCCAGCCATGTGCACGACGCGCACACACAGCACACACAAGTTAGTAGGCTGGGAGTTATTAACATAAGATGTCATTTTATGATTTTTGTAGGATTTAATCTATTCATCAAAAGGATTTGGTCCAGTGAGATAAAATGGAGTTTGTCATGTATACTTTCTATTGATATTATTTTTAAGCCTGTTAGTAGTTGTTTACCCGCTGATCAGAGGCCGTCAAGGGGGTTAGTCATTGTGGATTTGCGAAGCTAGCTGCAACTACAGTAACTGAATGTTAATGTAGCTAGGAGTCAGTAGGAGCGGTAGCAGGAGGTAGAACAGCAGCGGCACGCACGCGCACACGGGCACCGACGGCTGAAGCCAGCAGTGCCGAGTACACAGCGCCGCGCGCATGCACGGGCTGGGCGCTAGGTGTGGCGCGCCAGCGAGGGACGGGCAAGCGCAGCTTAGTGGCTCGGCGCCGGCGCGGCGGCGCAGCGGCGGGCGGACCAGCATAGCAGCGTCGCGGCGGCGGCGACGGATGGCGCGGAGCAGCAATGACAGGCGCTCATGGCCACGGCAGCAGCGCGACTATGGCGAGTGCGGTGGCGCGCGCGCCGGACCAACGCGGCCGTGGCACGCCAAACGCACGCAACCCAAGACGGCGAGGGTTGGCGGGGACAAGCAAAGGCGAGCAAGCACGGGAGGTGCAGCGGGTCTCGGCGCCGATTCAACGTGGAAAAGAGAAGGGAGAAAGGAGCTCACTGCCGTTGCAGCGAAGAGGGGCGACGAGGCTTGTTGGAGCGCGCGGGGAGGACGAGGATGGCGCCGGCGGCGAGGCGAGGCGATGGCGGCGATGGCGAGCTGATGGCGCCCACGGTGAGGCTCACGGCAGCCGTTGACAGCTTAGAAGCGCAGAGGACGGTGCGGTGGCGGCGACCTCGGTGGCGAGGGCGACGGAGTCGGGAAGAAGCGTGGCGCTGCCACACGTGAAGCGGCGCCCGCGAGAGAGGGGTGAGGAGGAGAGGAGGGGCACTAGGGTTCGACCGGGCGATGGGGTGGCTTATAGGTAGGGGAGCAGGCGATGGCATACCACGGCGCCGCTGGCGGAATAATTGATGATAACCCCTCAGGTTAAATGCGCCTTTGATCATAAGCCCCCTTCGTGTCACCGACATGTGGGGTCCGGTCCCACATGTCGGTGACACAAAAGGGGCTTATGATCAAAGGCACACGAACTGAGGGTTATCATCAATGCCCTTGCCACGACAATGCCGATGGCTGCCACGCCCCGTGAACAGGAGGACGGGCGCACGTGGGCTGCCGGTGGCAGCTGGGCCACTTGGCCCGGGGGACTGGGAGGGCCTTTTGTTTTCTTTGCTTTTGTTTTATTAATTTTTATTTTTATGTACTTAAGTTAGCTACTGTTTCAGTATTAATTTGAGTGACAAAATGAATTTAGTCAATCATGAAGTCGACACACAATTCAAGAACAACATTGCGGTGTTGCATAAAAAGTGTTAGAGCCAATGAAATTGTTCAAGCATTTTTACAAATTGAATAGGTCAAATAATATGCTCTTTGGGCCACTTTATATTGTCCTAGGGATTAAAGGGAGGGCCAAATGATGTTGGTTTCCACATGATAATTAGCTAGTGAGTATTTGCAACCCAAGGAACATTTTTCTTTGACATTTGAAAACTTTAAAGTTTGACTTGATTTTAAAATAGAATTTGAACGGGGTTTGAATCATCGGGAGTTTATCAATAGTAACTGTGGTGATGTGGCATCATTAACGTGGAATTACTGTGGCCTAATTATCCGGGCGTCACAATTCTCCTCCACTACCAGAAATCTCGTCCCGAGATTTAAGAGGCGAAGTAGAGGGAGAAGGTTCTGGTTACGAATTTCTAGCGAGTGTTCTCCGTCTTGGTTGCTCTTCTCGAAGAGGCCGATCCATAACCTTGATGTCTTCATTTCTCTGCTTCAGGTTCTCATGATGAAGTTGGCATCCTTTCTTTGGGAACTCCATCGTACTTACGAAAGAATAAAGGGTGGGCATTCTGGGAGAACGGACGTCGGCAAGGTTGACTATCGGGTCGACAACATCGAGGAAGGTGGCGGAAAGTAACTCTCGAATCGAATCTTAAGAAATTATCGAGAGCAAGGTAATGAGGTAACCTGGAAAGTTTCAAGCGGGCAGGCAATCGTTCGATGCCTGTAATAGGGCGTGAAAGGGTCAAAATAACGGGAATAAGTATTGTGTCCGACATCAGACCTGCAGGTGGCTCGTGAATTACATACGAGGTCACGCGCGAGGAACAACCTTGGGAACAGGGGGTGTACATGGGAGTTAGGTTTCGATCCTGTGGAACTGTGGGTTATGGGCCCACCATGTGGGTTAAAAGTTGGCAGGGCAATGACGTCTTGGACGGTCATGTAAGCAAGTCATGTCAGAGGTTAGCATGTCAGTTATAAGTCAGTAACAACGCCGATACCAAGGGTGAGGGACGAAGAGAATCATTTTCCTGCTCGTTGAACGAGGCGGACCAATAGGCAAAGTTCTCGTCCATCGGTGGTTACCGGAATGTCATCAACAATAGTAACAGGGTCTTGCTGACAGAATTGTACACCGAGGTGTTTACATAAGCAGGAGAATATTACTGCTTAGATCATATAGATCACAAGAAACATTAAACCAACCAATGGAAAGGAAAATACGATTATCAAATTAAACAGAACAATGGAAAGGAAAATGTGTTTAAACACATTATTCAAGGGTATATCCTTCCCAAGGACAAGCAGTGCATGATATCCATGACAGGATATAATGTAGAAAACTCCTTAAGTAGGGGAGAGAAATCTCATGACATTACCCATACAACGGTGTTTGTATAATTGAGCAGGAAACATTTAGCATTGGGCTTCAAATGTTCTTGTTGAAAATCGGAGTACCATATACATGCTTCGAGATAGCATTGACATGGTCATCAGGTGAAGATCAGACTCTGGAAACACAAAGGATCCATCAGGAATAACTTTTAGAATAAGTCTTACAATTTCCTTATGGAAGAAAGGATAGCCTTGCTGAAAAGGAATCTATAACAATAGGGCCTCCGGCCAGGTGTGCTAGGCATGGCATCATATTACCGGGTCATCAAAGGACCAACATCATAACTCCTGGAAAGTTGTCCCAACCATCATATCTGACCGAGATTCAGATCCGATTGGTGTCATGATACCTCAAACTTAGGATACCTAAGAAGAAAAGGTGCAACACAAATTGTCGAGATGACATTGTAAGATTCTCGGGAATTGAACTATGGAAGCGAGTTCCGAAACAAGAGTTCATCATTAAATCAAAGAGAGGATGAGGCGGTGGCTGATGGTCTCAGCGACAATCCATCAAGATTTCCAAAAGATGGATCTCCACAATTATGTGAACAAGGAGATAACATTTAACAGATCAAATGATATAATGATGTATGCTCGAGGGAAACATACACAATTAATCACTGGTTGAAAGTGCACCCGAAATATGGGCTTAGGTAGCAAGATCAATGTTAGAATGGTGATTCGATAACCAATGGTCCAAGAATGAAATGTCGACCATTAACTTCAAAGCAATAGGGTTGCTAGAAGTATAGAATCCAAGTAGCATGGTTCACGTGTTGGTACGTCAAGCACGGCCAAGACGAGCAGGGGTTGGCCGGGGACAAGCAAAGGCAGGCAAGCACGGGAGGTACGCGGGTCTACGGCGCCGATTCAACGTGGAAAAGAGAAGGGGAGAAAGGAGCTCACTGCCGTTGCAGCGAAGAGGGGCGACGAGGCTTGTTGGAGCGCCGCGGGAGGGGACGAGGATGGCGCCGGCGGCGAGGCGAGCGATGGCGGCGATGGCGAGCTGATGGCGCCCACGGTGAGGCTCACGGCAGCCGTTGACAGCTTAGAAGCGCGAGAGGGCGGTGCGGTGGCGGCGACCTCGGTGGCGAGGCGACGGAGTCGGGCAGAGGCGTGGCATGACACACGTGGCACCGCCGCGAGAGGGGTGAGGAGGAGAGGAGTGGCGCACTAGGGTTCGACCGGGCGATGGGGGCGGCTTATAGGTAGGGGAGCAGGCGATGGCCGCCACGGCGCCGCTGATAGCGGCCGATGGCTGCCACGCCCCGTGAACAGGAGGACGGGCGCACATGGGCTGCCCGGTGGCAGCTGGGCCACGTGGCCCGGGGATTGGGAGGGCCTTTTGTTTTCTTTGCTTTTGTTTTATTAATTTTTATTTTTATGTATTTAAGTTAGCTACTGTTTCAGATTAATTTGAGTGACAAAATGAATTTAGTCAATCATGAAGTCTGACACACAATTCAAGAACATCATTGCGGTGTTGCATAAAAAGTGTTAGAGCCAATGAAATTGTTCAAGCATTTTTAGAAATTGAATAGGTCAAATAATATGCTGCTGGGCCACTTTATATTGTTCTAGGGATTAAAGGGAGGGCCAAATGATGTTGGTTTCCACATGATAATTAGCTAGTGAGTATTTGCAACCCAAGGAACATTTTTCTTTGACATTTGAAAACTTTAAAGTTTGACTTGATTTTAAAATAGAATTTGAACGGGGTTTGAATCATCGGGAGTTTATCAATAGTAACTGTGGTGATGTGGCATCATTAACGTGGAATTACTGTGGCCTAATTATCCGGGCGTCAGAGAAGGCACTAGCGATATCGCAGTGCGATCTGGGAGTGGCATCGTTCTTCTCTAGCGACGATGAGCGGTGGGAAGATGCGTTTCTTGATACGTCGGACAACACAAGAGAGGGGGAGGAGAACGACGACTTGGAGTAGTTTCTAGTTGCACCGTAGTTTTTACCTCAGACTAGTGTCATTTTTTAACCTATCTATGCTAGATGAATTATCTATGTATCACTTTTTTTTATCTATGTATCACTTTTTTTATCTATGCCTATGGTTTTTTATTTGTTTTGAGTGCATAGCGCAGTTTTCTTTTGGAGCGCCTGCTGGAGCGGCGCGCGCACTCTAAACTTTGCAGCCGCCGCTGAAGCAAGCGCTCCTCGCCGCGCAGAAACTCACGGACAACATGCTGCAAACGCTTTTTTAGCGTGCCACGCGTTACGCGTCTGCTGGAGATGCTCTCAGGTGCAGGCTGCAGCACGTCCACGACCACCACAAGCCTCGTCATGTCTTGCCTGTGGGATATACAGTCTTTCTTACAGGAACCAGCTGTGGGCTTTATCAACATACCGGTGTCGGTGCCGCCAAATTGCCGGCCACCGATACAATGACAGATTCATGATTGTGCCAATACAAGGTAGCACCAGGAGCCATATGAGCTCCCCCTGAAGAACATTCCCTGGCGTGATTTGTCGTGTTCGTTAGATTGGACAGCGGCCCTGAGTTCAAAGGCACATTTCTTGATAATGATGTGACCCAATAGAACCTTAACCGCAAACGCAATCTGCATTCAGGCAAACGATCATCTCCTCATGGAGAGCATCGACTAAATGGTGAGTTGACACATCCACGTGGAGAGCATAGCTGACTAAATGGTGAATTGACATATCCACGTGGAGAGCATAGACTAAATGGTGAGTTGGCACGTCTACATGGAGAGCACTATTTTCAGTTAATAAATCAAGATAAAAACAATTTCCCTTCGTCCTATAGTAATTGTCGCTCGAATGGGTGTATCTAGCCGTATTTCATGCTAGATACATCCGTTTGAGCGACAATTACTATGGGATGGAGGGAGTAGCATTTAGATTCTCATTATCATGAGTTGATACATCTTGGCTTAAAATGATATGTATAGCAATCTGGTCTTCAGCTCACTTTTCTTTTTGTAGAGATATTGTTAATCGATTTGATTCTCTAGCTTCTATTTAGGCCTAACATGAGGGGAATGGTTTTAGGCCCCGGAAGCTTCTGGACTTTGGTATGACCATGTGTTAGTTTCAATATTTAAGTTACATGCAGACATTGTTAAGAGAGGACGATATTCTATCACATGGGTCGATTACTCCTGGCAACCATATAGTACTACCAGCAAGTTAATTACTTTCATTGATGGTGATATCTCCATATATGTACCAGATCGAGAAGTAGAGAGCTAGGAACCGCATCGGACAACCTTATATCATAGATATTTCTACTTACATTCACCAATCGAGTCGAGTGTTACTAGCTACGACTATGTAGAGGTGGAGCACACTAGTATGTGACAATAACACGCAATGATCCTCTCTCTTCTCATGTAGGCAGTTCAAGGCTCCTACCTCATGTACATGATGAGTGATTGTATATCTCTTTTGATGTTCGTGGGTTCGGCCTGGGAGGCAGAAGGAATTCAGGGTCTACCTGCGGAGTGGAAGCATCTCCAATATCAAACGGCATTATGTCTTTATTGACACCCTACTTTGCTGGAGATGGACATGGAGTGTGCTCAATCTTTCCTCGTGTTCCATATCCGTATCAGCCTGTTCATTGGTCCTCATGGAACACGAGTTAACAACAAAAAGAAGCAGCGGCATTGTAGATTGCTCCAGAGGACGGCACGAAGCTTGCAACACAGCAGAAATTAACTACCACTTGTATATGTCTGGAATCTAAATTCAAAAGGCAGAATAGCATTTATTTGCTTATTTCACTCGGTTTGGAAGGTGTCATGATATTAAAATTTAGATGTTTCAAAAGGCAATTAATCCACACTCCCAATCATGTGAATATGTCATGTACTCCAAAGATTTACGCTTAATCCTTGCTTCAGGTCCATGATTACTAATTTACCAAAGTGCTGATGTTTTTATAATAAAAATAAGGTGAAAATAATGCTGAATTTGATGCTAATGCCGAGGTTTTTCTTCCCGGGGCAGAAAGGCCGGTTTCCGAAAAATCTCGGAATTTTCGGATTTTTTCCATCCAAAATTTTCAAATAAAAAATTTATTCAAAAAAAATTTAGCATCAAAATAAATTAAAATTTATCTCCGGTTTACGCACGAATTGCTTTGCATCGTGGTGGTCAGCACGCCTCCATTAAAGCCGAAGGGCGTCGATTCGATTCCTGCGTAGTGCATTGCGTCATATTTTCATTTTTATTTTTCATATTTCGTTGAACAACGATAAAAGAAATAGCTGTCAAGCTGTAGCAGTCACGTTCTACCAGCAAGCCAGAAACAGAGTATTGCAAACACTTCATACAAGCTCTATTTGACCTAGTTCAGTCATTTAAATTTAAAATGATTTGAATTTTTTATATAGTATTATATTTTTCGGGGTTGACGAAAATTTCGGAAATCCGGCCTGTTTCCGAAAATCTCGTTCGAAAAAAAAAATCCCTGCCGACGGAGACAGAGTGGTGTATTTCGGCTGCGAACTTTATGGGTGCCATGGTGTCCAACACTATTACTTTATTAATTTTATCAGGTGCAGGCAATCACTGCTTATGAGATGACATGCAGGCGAGTCATCATGTGGTTATGTACTTTTCAAGAGAGAAATCCTACAATAGGAAAAATCTATCAACTTGAATTTTGCAATGTTGATTACTTAGAATCATAAGTAAAGCAGACCCCCATGCATGATATCTAGTTAACTGCTAATGTGGATTTCTGTTATCTTTCCTGTCAAAAAGTTCTGAATTTCTGTAGTAGCAAAAGAAACAAATTTTTGTAATTTTATTTGCTCACGGAAGCTAGAATCTCAAGGACCACGCTCTTGAAGAGAGAGTACCCAAACACAAGCATACACCACACTTCATTTTGGTAGGCTGGCAGAAGTGCAACAGACAACGCACATGGAGAGTTTAGGTTCATAACAGAGCGCACGCTGAACAATATATGCAGCAACTTAAGCTTGGATGCCTTGTCACTCTAATAGGAGTTTTATTTTCTCATGGAATCTAGTGAATGCGAGAATTCAAGTGGATAACTATACAAAGCGCTACAAAAAAAAAAAGGTGGATTTATAGTTCCATGACATGAATTCCATTCCGTGTAAAGAATCTAAACCTGATGAACATGCATCGCTTAACTTTGTCAGTCCTCTATGCACTGAGTTCACTTGTTGGTCTCTCAGTTTTGGAGGTTAGGCTTGGGGGGCAACGTGGAATTAAAGCGTGCGCTCAGCTTAACTGACCCATCTCCATCACGATTTCAAGGATGCAGATCATGAATTCTTAGGAACATGTAGCTATCCGGAGAGGAGATGCGCTGGTATGCTACCCTTCCAAACTTCTTGAGTGAAAAGCTTCCAAAGGAGGATCAAAAGAGGAACCATTTGCGATGCGGCACATTGACATGAAGTATATCTTCTATTCTATCTTCGCCTAGCATAACCCATTTCACTTGATTCACTTGCAACCGTCAATGGAAGGCCTCTCTCATCCGCAGCATCAGCGGCGCCATCCACGCAAGATGTGGCGTCTTTGCCAGAGCTATGGTGGATGCGTAATATATCGGGTGCCATAGCTCAAGGCGAGGATGTGCGCAGCTAACACATTTTAAGTGCTGTCAGATAATATTATTATCATTTTGAGGTGATGATGAATTAACTAAAGTATTATTGGGACCACTTTTTAGGATCAAGATGATTTTTTATAATTGCGGACGGTTTCTCTTTTTTTATGCTTAGAACAATTAATATCCAAAGTATTTCTAAATTGTTACTCATATGTCTTAATTCAACGACTATATTCATCTAGAAGAACATAGGCTTGAGTTTTTGGAGAATATGCCACCATCCATGCTGGGTAAAGACCTTCCTGGTCACCCACTCCAACCGCATACACACCGCCTTAAATAGCGGTTGATACTTGAGTGCATGCAAAGGAAATGTGTTTTTGCCATCGAAAACCAAATCATTTCTACATAGCCAGAGCGCCAATAATAAGGCATATACCCGAATTAACGGTTTGAACCTATTTGAAATTTCGTCCAACCAATGACCAAAATATTGACAACACTTTTGGGCGGATACAAAATGGACACCATTAAGATGACTGACCACGTAAAACGTGCAAACTTGCATTTAAAAAGAGGTGTTTGATTCTCCCGCATGAGTAAAAAACTACACTTCTTACTTCCTTACCAATTGCAATGGGCTTGGTTCTAATTTTTCTTTTGGTTTGTTTTTGTTTGAATGTTTGCGTCTTAGTTATGTAGAGGCCGAGTGTTGCTCATCATGCTTTGTATCTGCTTCATGGTACATTTCGAGTCAATGAAAATGCCCTTTATCGGAGGCTAGAATTTTTGGGCGGTGTAATGTCTTCGACTAATTTTATATGTTCATCATTTGATTACTTAAAGAACAAAACATCATAATGTCTTTTGTTGTCTAGTTTGCTCGTGACGTCCTCAGTTCTAGATCTGGCCGGCGATGTTGATCGTCTAGTTGTTGGTTTGGGCTGTTTCTCATGATGTTAATTTAGGAGTGTTTTCCTTTATTTGGGTTGAGTTTCTCATGTCTCTCTGTTTCGAGCACCATATTAACGCCTTTTGCAGCTGTGTCATGTGTTGTACCACCTCTTGAATTCACTCTAACTTCTTCTATTAATGGAATGATACAGAAGCTTTGCATATTTGTGAGCAGAAATGCATCCTTTTTAGACAAGAAATGGAAATCGATGAGAAAAATAAATCTTGCCTTCATAGCAGAATGAAACTGAACACATAGAAGCATGTTGACCCCTTAATCAAACGGTACCATTGACCTGAATTGATTAGTTATTTTCCTGTCCAAATAACTCTTCGTGCTTTTAAGAATAATGATTTGGCCAACCTCAACGAAATTATTTAGATTCCATCCAGTAGTTTGAAAGTGTAGCTAGTGGCAAGTGGTTCTTTTTTGGTTCAGTGATGTGTGAATGGCATGACACCTTAACAGAACGGACACGGAACACACCATGTGCATATTTGCTTTCATGCTAGCAATGGCATTACCTTTTGATCTCTCCATGTTGCAGCTAGGCTCGGGAGGCAACCAGAAACCGAGTGTGCGATGATTGCGTCGTGCAGATCTGTTTGCTGGTTTTACAAATGTGTCATCTTGGCACAATTTTGAATTTCTTGGCATTATATATTGTGGCTAAACAAAAGGAAACTCCTCGTTGGAAGCAAAAGAACCTAAACAAGTAGGAGGAGGAGCGCGTAAGAGATTGTGTCACAGGTGCCACCGAGACATTCGCTTCACAGTATGAGACTAGCAATTCTGTCACTACTGACTCACCAAGTTCTCTAGAGTTGGATCGGCCAAATCGTCTCATTTAGGATGACCTTTTTACCAATAAAGTTGGATTTTATTGGCTCAAAATAGAACATCAAGAGGATACAAACATAAAGAGCACACATCCGGCCTCTGTGTAGTTAGGAATTCAAACTTAGATGCACAAAACGAAAATCAACACATGCACACAAAATACGCCGACAAATCTGAAAGTAATATAAGACCAAAGTTATGAGGAGACGAGGAAAAAAGGGAAACCCAAAGTGATCAGATTCATGATTGAAAACTACAACTAACACCATATTTGTACCCCAATTTGGTGACGGTGAGTGTTGGCCGGGGTAAAAGCCCGCTCTGTGTGGTCAAGCCGCCGGCGGCGGCGTGCTAGCGTCGTCCCCTTCTTGAAGGCATCGTCGCGGTATCCCACCTGTTGCCATGGTGCTCCGGGGGAAACCCTAATCCTTGGATTGGGCGGTGGCGGCGCTCCGGCGTCGTTCCCTTCTTGAAGGCACCGCATTGGAGCCCATTGTTCGTCATGCACGGCTTCTCCTCAGCGCAGTGGCTGTTGGGAACGTAGTAATTTCAAAAAATTTCCTACGCACACGCAAGATCATGGTGATGATATAGCAACGAGAGGGGAGAGTGTTCGTCCACGTACCCTCGTAGACCGTAAGCGGAAGCGTTAGCACAACGCAGTTGATGTAGTCGTACGTCTTCACGATCCGACCGATCCAAGCACCGAACGTACGGGGCCTCCGAGTTCAGCACACGTTCAGCTCGATGACGTTCTCCGGCCCTCCGATCCAGCAAAGGCTTCGGAGGTGAGTTCCATCAGCATGACGGCATGTTGACGATGATGATGTTCTACCGGCGCAGGGTTTCGCCTAAACTCCGCGACGATATCAACTTGTGTGTCTTTGGGGTGCCCCCCGCCCCTGTATATAAAGGAGCCACGGGGGAGGAGGCGGCCGGCCTAGAGGGCGCACCAAAGGGGGGAGTCCTACTCCCACCGGGAGTAGGACTCCCTCTTTCCAAGTAGGAGTAGGAGAAGGGGGGAAAGAGGAGGAAGAGGGGAAGGAAAGGGGGGGCGCCGCCCCCCTTCCCTTGTCCTATTCGGACTAGGAGGGGGAGGGGCGCGCGGCCCCCTCTTGGCTCCTTCCCCCTTCTCCCTCATGGCCCATGTAGGCCCATTAACCCCGGGGTTCCGTAACCTCCGGTACTCGAAGAAATGCCGATTTCACCCGGAACCATTCCGATGTCCAAACATAGGCTTCCAATATATCAATCTTTATGTCTCGACCATTCCGAGACTCCTCGTCATGTCCGTGATCACATCCGGGACTCCGAACAAACTTCAGTACATCAAAACTTATAAACTCCTAATAAAACTGTCAATGAAACGTTAAGCGTGCGGACCCTACGGGTTCGAGAACTATGTAGACATGACCTAAAACCATTCTCGGTCAATAACCAATAGCGGGACCTGGATGCCCATATTGGTTCCTACATAGTCTACGAAGATCTTTATCGGTCAAACTGTATAACAACATACGTTGTTCCCTTTGTCATCGGTATGTTACTTGTCCGAGATTTGATCGTCGGTATCCAATACCTAGTTCAATCTCGTTAACGGCAAGTCTCTTTACTCGTTCTGTAATACGTCATCTCATAACTAACTTATTAGTTATAATGCTTGCAAGGCTTAAGTGATGAGTATTACCGAGAGGGCCCAGAGATACCTCTCTGACAATCGGAGTGACAAAACCTAATCTCGAAATACGCCAACTCAACATGTACCTTCGGAGACACCTGTAGTACTCCTTTATAATCACCCAGTTACGTTGTGACGTTTGGTAGTACCAAAAGTGTTCCTCCGGTAAACGGGAGTTGCATAATTCTCATAGTTACAGGAACATGTATAAGTTATGAAGAAAGCAATAGCAGAATACTAAACGATCAAGTGCTAAGCTAACGGGATGGGTCATGTCAATCACATCATTCTCCTAATGATGTGATCCCATTAATCAAATGACAACACATGTCTATGGTTAGGAAACATAACCATCTTTGATTAATGAGCTAGTCAAGTAGAGGCATACTAGTGACTATATGTTTGTCTATGTATTCACACATGTATCATGTTTCCGGTTAATACAATTCTAGCATGAATAATAAACATTTATCATGATATAAGGAAATAAATAATAACTTTATTATTGCCTCTAGGGCATATTTCCTTCAGTCTCCCACTTGCACTAGAGTCAATAATCTAGATTACATAGTAATGATTCTAACACCCATGGAGTCTTGGTGCTGATCATGTTTTGCTCGTGAGAGAGGCTTAGTCAACAGGTCTGCAATATTCAGATCCGTATGTATCTTGCAAATCTCTATGTCTCCCACTTGGACTTGGTCTCGAATGGAATTGAAGCGTCTCTTGATGTGCTTGGTCCTCTTGTGAAATCTGGATTCCTTTGCCAAGGCAATTGCACCAGGTATGACACCTAGATCGGGAATGAACTCCTTCATCCAGACTCCTTCATTTGCTGCTTCAGAAGCAGCTATGTACTCCGCTTCACATGTAGATCCCGCCACGACGCTTTGTTTAGAACTGCACCAACTTACAGCTCCACCGTTTAATATAAACACGTATCCGGTTTGCGATTTAGAATCGTCCGGATCAGTGTCAAAGCTTGCATCGACGTAACCTTTTACGACTAGCTCTTTGTCACCTCCATATACGAGAAACATATCCTTAGTCCTTTTCAGGTTTTTCAGGATGTTCTTGACCGCTGTCCAGTGATCCACTCCTGGATTACTTTGGTACCTTCCTGCCAAGCTTATTGCTAAGCATACGTCAGGTCTGGTACACAGCATTGCATACATGATAGAGCCTATGGCTGAAGCATAGGGAACATCTTTCATTTTATCTCTATCTTCTGCTGTGGTCGGGCATTGAGTTTGACTCAACATCACACCTTGTAGCACAGGCAAGAATCCTTTCTTTGCCTGATCCATTTTGAACTTTTTCAAAATTTTGTCAAGGTATGTGCTTTGTGAAAGTCCTATTAAGCGTCTTGATCTATCTCTATAGATCTTGATGCCCAATATATAGGCAGCTTCACTGAGGTCTTTCATTGAAAAACTTTTATTCAAGTATCCCTTTATGCTATCCAGAAATTCTATATCATTTCCAATTAACAATATGTCATCTACATATAAAACTAGAAATGCTACAGAGCTCCCACTCACTTTCTTGTAAATACAGGCTTCTCCAAAAGTCTGTATAAAACCATATGCTTTGATCACACTATCAAAGCGTTTATTCCAACTCCGAGATGCTTGCACCAGTCCATAAATGGAACGTTGGAGCTTGCACACTTTGTTAGCACCTTTTGGATCAACAAAACCTTCCGGCTGCATCATATACAACTCTTCTTCTGGAAATCCATTGAAGAATGCAGTCTTGACATCCATTTGCCAAATTTCATAATCATGCAATGTAGTAATAGCTAACATGATTCAGACAGACTTAAGCATCGCTACGGGTGAGAAAGTATCATCGTAGTCAATCCCTTGAACTTGTCGAAAACCTTTCGCAACAAGTCGAGCCTTATAGACAGTTACATTACCATCAGCGTCAGTATTCTTCTTAAAAATCCATTTATTCTCAATAGCTTGCCGATCATCGGGCAAGTCAACCAAAGTCCATACTTTGTTTTCATACATGGATCCCATCTCAGATTTCATGGCCTCTAGCCATTTTGCGGAATCTGGGCTCATCATCGCTTCCTCATAGTTCATAGGTTCATCATGGTCAAGTAACATGACTTCCATAATAGGATTACCGTACCACTCTGGTGCGGATCTTACTCTGGTAGACCTACGAGGTTCTGTAGAAACTTGATCTGAAGTTTCATGATCAATATCATTAGCTTCCTCACTGATTGGTGTAGTTGTCACAGGAACCGGTTCTTATGATGAACTACTTTCCAACAAGGGAGTAGATACAGTTATCTCGTCAAGTTCTACTTTCCTCCCACTCACTTCTTTCGAGAGAAACTCCTTCTCTAGAAAGGATCCGAATTTAGAAACGAAAATCTTGCCCTCAGATCTGTGATAGAAGGTGTACCCAATAGTCTCCTTTGGGTATCCTATGAAGACACATTTCTCCGATTTGGGTTCGAGCTTATCTAGTTGAAGTTTCTTCACATAAGCATCGCAGCCCCAAACTTTTAAGAAACGACAACTTTGGTTTCTTGCCAAACCACAGTTCATAAGGTGTCGTCTCAACGGATTTTGATGGTGCCCTATTTAACGTGAATGCGGCCGTCTCTAAAGCATAACCCCAAAACGATAGCGGTAAATCAGTAAGAGACATCATAGATCGCACCATATCAAGTAATGTACGATTACGACGTTCGGACACACCATTTTGTTCTGGTGTGCCAGGTGGCGTGAGTTGCGAGACTATCCCGCATTGTTTCAAGTGTAGACCAAACTCGTAACTCAAATATTCTCCTCCACGATCAGATCGTAGAAACTTTATTTTCTTGTTACGATGATTTTCCACTTCACTCTGAAATTCTTTGAACTTTTCAAATGTTTCAGACTTGTGTTTCATTAAGTAGATATACCCATATCTGCTTAAATCATCTGTGAAGGTGAGAAAATAACGATATCCGACACGAGCCTCAACATTCATTGGACCACATACATCTGTATGTATGATCTCCAACAAATCTGTTCTCTCCATAGTACCGGAGAACGGCGTTTTAGTCATCTTGCCCATAAGGCACAGTTCGCAAGTACCAAGTGATTCATAATCAAGTGATTCCAAAAGCCCATCAGTATGGAGTTTCTTCATGCGTTTTACACCGATATGACCTAAACGGCAGTGCCACAAATAAGTTGCACTATCATTATCAACTCTGCATCTTTTGGTTTCAACACTATGAATATGTGTATCACTACTATCGAGATTCAAAAAAAATAGACCACTCTTCAAGGGTGCATGACCATAAAAGATATTACTCATGTAAATAGAACAACCATTATTCTCTGATTTAAATGAATAACCGTCTCGCATCAAACAAGATCCAGATATAATGTTCATGCTCAACGCTGGCACCAAATAACAATTATTTAGGTCTAATACTAATCCCGATGGTAGATGTAGAGGTAGCGTGCCGACCGCGATCACATCGACTTTGGAACCATTTTCCACGCGCATCGTCACCTCGTCCTTAGCTAATCTTTGCTTAATCCGTAGTCCCTGTTTCGAGTTGCAAATATTAGCAATAGAACCAGTATCAAATACCCAGGTGCTACTGCGAGCATTAGTA
This sequence comes from Aegilops speltoides, assembly GCA_021437245.1. NCBI lineage: Eukaryota > Viridiplantae > Streptophyta > Magnoliopsida > Poales > Poaceae > Aegilops > Aegilops speltoides. Next base: position 70,730,566 of record CM038146.1, read on the forward strand.
AGGTACACATCAATAACATGTATATCACATATACCTTTGTTCACTTTTCCATCCTTCTTATCCGCCAAATACTTGGGGCAGTTCCGCTTCCAAAGTCCATCGCTTGCGGAGAAGCACTCGTTTTAGGCTTAGTTCCGGACTTGGGTTTCTTCTCTTGAGCAGCAACTTGCTTGCCGTTCTTTTGAAGTTCCCTTCTTCTTCCCTTTGCCCTTCTTCTTGAAACTAGTGGTTTTGTTAACCATCAACACTTGATGCTCTTTCTTGATTTCTACCTCCATGCTTTCAAAGATCGCGAAGAGCTTGGGAATAGTCTTGTTCATCCCTTGCATATTATAGTTCATTCGAAGCTCTTGTAGCTTGGTGGCGATGATTGGAGAATTCATCAATGACACTATCATCGTGAAGATTAACTCCCGCTTGAATCAAGTGATTATTATACCCACATTTTGAGTATGTGTTCACTGATAGAACTATTCTCCTCCATCTTGCAGCTATAGAACTTATTGGAGACTTCATATCTCTCAATCCGGGCATTTGCTTGAAATATTAACTTCAACTCCTGGAACATCTCATATGCTCCATGACGCTCAAAACGTCGTTGAAGGCCCGGTTCTAAGCCGTAAAGCATGGCACACTGAACTATAGAGTAGTCATCAGCTTTTCTCTGCCAGACGTTCCTAACGTCGTCAGTTGCATCAGCAGCAGGCCTGGCACCCAGCAGTGCTTCCAGGACGTAACTTTTCTGTGCAGCAATAAGGATAATCCTCAGGTTACGGACCCAGTCCGTGTAATTGCTACCATCATCTTTCAACTTTGCTTTCTCAAGGAACGCATTAAAATTCAATGGAACAACAACACGAGCCATCTATCTACAAACAAACATAGACAAGCAAGATACTATCAGGTACTAAGTTCATGATAAATTTAAGTTCAATTAATCATATTACTTAAGAACTCCCACTTAGACAGACATCTCTCTAGTCATCTAAGTGATCACGTGATCCAAATCAACCAAACCATGTCCGATCATCACGTGAGATGGAGTGGTTTCAATGGTGAACATCGCTATGTTGATCATATCTACTATATGATTCATGCTCGACCTTTCGGTCTCCGTGTTTCGAGGCCATATCTGTATATGCTAGGCTCGTCAAGTATAACCTGAGTATTCCGCGTGTGCAACTGTTTTGCACCCGTTGTATTTGAACGTAGAGCCTATCACACCCGATCATCGCGTGGTGTCTCAGCACGAAGAACTTTCGCAACGGTGTATACTTAGGGAGAACACTTCTTGATAATTAGTGAGAGATCATCTTAAAATGCTACCGTCAATCAAAGCAAGATAAGATGCATAAAGGATAAACATCACATGCAATCAATATAAGTGACATGATATGGCCATCATCATCTTGTGCTTGTGATCTCCATCTTTGAAGCACTGTCATGATCACCATCGTCACCGGCGCGACACCTTGATCTCCATTGTAGCATCGTTGTTGTTACGCCATCTATTGCTTCTACAACTATCGCTACCGCTTAGTGATAAAGTAAAGCAATTACAGGGCGTTTGCATTTCATACAATAAAGCGACAACCATATGGCTCCTGCCAGTTGGCGATAACTTCGGTTACAAAACATGATCATCTCATACAATAAAATATAGCATCACGTCTTGACCATAGCACATCACAACATGCCCTGCAAAAACAAGTTAGACGTCCTCTACTTTGTTGTTGCAAATTTTACGTGGCTGCTACGGGCTTAGCAAGAACCGTTCTTACCTACGCATCAAAAACCACAACGATAGTTCATCAAGTTGGTGCTGTTTTAACCTTCGCAAGGACCGGGCGTAGCCACACTCGATTCAGCTAAAGTGAGAGAGACAGACACCCGCCAGTCACCTTTAAGCACGAGTGCTCGTAACGGTGAAACCAGTCTCGCGTAAGCGTACGCGTAATGTCGGTCCGGGCCGCTTCATCTCACAATACCGCCGAACCAAAGTATGACATGCTGGTAAGAAGTATGACTTGTATCGTCCACAACTCACTTGTGTTCTACTCGTGCATATAACATCAACGCATAAAACCTAGGCTCGGATGCCACTGTTGGGAACGTAGTAATTTCAAAAAAATTCCTACGCACGCGCAAGATCATCGTGATGATATGGCAACGAGAGGGGAGAGTGTTCGTCCACGTACCCTCGTAGACCGTAAGCGGAAGCGTTAGCACAACGCGGTTGATGTAGTCGTACGTCTTCACGATCCGACCGATCCAAGCACCGAACGTACGGGGCCTCCGAGTTCAGCACACGTTCAGCTCGATGACGATCTCCGGCCCTCCGATCCAGCAAAGGCTCTGGAGATGAGTTCCGTCAGCACGACGGCGTGGTGACGATGATGATGTTCTACCGGCGCAGGGCTTCGCCTAAACTCCGCGACGATATGACCGAGGTGGAATATGGTGGAAGGGGGCACCACACATGGCTAAGGAACGATCCGTAGATCAACTTGTGTGTCTTTGGGGTGCCCCCCGCCCCCGTATATAAAGGAGCCAGGGGGGAGGAGGTGGCCGGCCTAGAGGGCGCGCCAAAGGGTGAGTCCTACTCCCACCGGGAGTAGGACTCCCTCTTTCCAAGTCGGAGTAGGAGAAGGGGGGGAAGAGGAGGAAGAGGGGAAGGAAAGGGGGGGGGGGCGCCGCCCCCCTTCCCTTGTCCTATTCGGACTAGGAGGGGGAGGGGCGCGCGGCCCCCTCCTGGCTCCTTCCCTCTTCTCCCTCGTGGCCCATGTAGGCCCATTAACCCCCCGGGGGGTTCCGGTAACCTCCCGGTACTCTAGTAAAATGTCGTTTCACCCGGAACCATTCTGATGTCCAAACATAGGCTTCCAATATATCAATCTTTATGTCTCGACCATTCCGAGACTCCTCGTCATGTCCATGATCACATCCGGACTCAACAAACTTCGTACATCAAAACTTATAAACTCATAATAAAACTGTCATCGAAACGTTAAGCGTGCGGACCCTACGGGTTCGAGAACTATGTAGACATGACCTAAAACCATTCTCGGTCAATAACCAATAGCGGGACCTGGATGCCCATATTGGTTCCTACATAGTCTACGAAGATCTTTATCGGTCAAACCGTATAACAACATACGTTGTTCCCTTTGTCATCGGTATGTTACTTGTTCGAGATTTGATCGTCGGTATCCAATACCTAGTTCAATCTCGTTACCGGCAAGTCTCTTTACTCGTTCTGTAATACGTCATCTCATAACTAACTTATTAGTTATAATGCTTGCAAGGCTTAAGTGATGAGTATTACCGAGAGGGCCCAGAGATACCTCTCCGACAATCGGAGTGACAAAACCTAATCTCGAAATACGCCAACTCAACATGTACCTTCGGAGACACCTGTAGTACTCCTTTATAATCACCCAATTACGTTGTGACGTTTGGTAGTACCCAAAGTGTTCCTCCGGTAAACGGGAGTTGCATAATTCTCATAGTTACAGGAACATGTATAAGTCATGAAGAAAGCAATAGCAGAATACTAAACGATCAAGTGCTAAGCTAACGGGATGGGTCATGTCAATCACATCATTCTCCTAATGATGTGATCCCATTAATCAAATGACAACACATGTCTATGGTTAGGAAACATAACCATCTTAGATTAATGAGCTAGTCAAGTAGAGGCATACTAGTGACTATATGTTTGTCTATGTATTCACACATGTATCATGTTTCCGATTAATACAATTCTAGCATGAATAATAAACATTTATCATGATATAAGGAAATAAATAATAACTTTATTATTGCCTCTAGGGCATATTTCCTTCAGTGGCTCATCCACGGTTGAGGGCTCCAACGACTTCTTAGTAGGGCTTAGTGTTCATCCGATGTTTGCTTGGAGTTGTTTGGTGTGTTGTTGTTATTTTCAGCGTACTTGTATCTAGCCTTGGGTGTGTGTGGGTTGTGTTGTTGTGGGGTGTGTGTTTGTATCAGCTTGGTGGTGATTGCTTTATATATGCGGGGGGAAACCCTTTTTCGTCAATCTAGGTTTTCACATATCCGAGCAATGCCTTCAACAAGGTAACGTCGTCATTCTCAGGTATAACTAACACGGGTTAGGCCTAGACTTCCACCCCGGAAATCAAGACCGGGTACTCGAGTAGCACCACCATCAATGCCACTTGTATGTTGTCGCCACCATTTTTTTATGTTCCTAGCAGTTGCATGCGATGAGTACCACTATGAGCAAAATATTACTAGTTTAAACTCCGTGCAAAAGATATTTGAGCGATAGTTCTACTTGACATAGCTCTATTGGACATACATCTCAATGAATTGCTTGTTCATCCTATAGCCATAGTTCTACTTGACATAGCTCCAAGCCTTTGATACACTTCAAATGGCTTGGTCAGCCTTCTCCTGGCAGCAACATGTTGTACTATTCATATTTCACCATTTTGGTACTGGTGCAAGGGGCTACCTACTAGTGTCAGGCCGACTACTAACTTGAGTGAAGACATATTGAGTTAAGGTGAACTAGATTTTCATTTATGGTAGAAGAGATTAGGAAAATTTTAGTTACTTTATTTTTTGAGCCGAACATTTTACTTACATTGTATCAACAATCAAATCAAAAGGAAAAAAATAGCATGTAATCCTCAACATCATGGATTGACATATCTTGGGTCAAAATTTAGTAGTTCAAGTGTTCAACTCACTTTTCTTTCAAGAGAGATGTGTTTAATATATTGGATTCTTGAGTTTCTCCTCATGCCTCCGGCCCTCCCACAAGCAAAACGGAAGTGTTTTAGGCTCTAGAGGCTTCTGGGATTTAGCATGAGCATTTCTCATCTACATCTCAATGTGTAAGTAATAAGAATGGAAGTTTAGCACAGGACGATGCATTTTATCTTGGAGCACAATTGATCCCAACTACTTTCCTTTATTACTAGTGAGTTAACTAGTTCCATTGATGGTGATATATGCATATATGGACCTGAGAGGTAGAGACAGCTTGGAATCGAAATCGAACAACCATATGCCATCAACAATTCTACTTACACATTCAGTAATCAAATCGAGTGTTACTGGCTACTGACTATATAGAGGTGGAGCACACTAGTACGTGGTAGCAACATGCAAGGCTCTCCCCTCTTCTCACACATGAATTCTTAGCTGATATACCTGTTCAATGTATATCTCCTTGCATTGCCTGTTCATGAGTTTGGTATGGGAGACAGCGGGAAGTCCGGGTGTGCATGATTGTCGAGTCGTGCTGGCGCCACAAGGGGCCTGTGTGCCTTTATTGACGCTCTGCTTCCACTAGGGATGCAAGCGGCGTCCAACATTGTTGGAATAATCCAAACATAGGTGAGTATTGGGCGTTGCAAGCCGTGTCCGAGTAGAGGTTAAGTCAGGGATCTTGCCGTATTAGTTTAGGCAACTTGAGTGTTTGGATAGTATTCTTGGTAGTTGTTAGAAGCGGCAAGTTTGCTTGTGTCCGTATAAGCTTTGGAGTCAAAAAGCATATACGAGTAGGTTTAGGATTGGTCTTTTGAGTCGGCTAGTCTAGCCTGTCCAGCGTCCAGGTTGATGCATATATATATGCACGGTTGTGTGAGTTTATGTAACACCGAGGAAAAGAGAAAAAGGAGAAAATAAAGAGAGAAACAAAGGGCACGATATGAGCCCTTGGCTATCAGTTTTTTGTGCGCGTGTGTTCGTGCAGTTTGATGTGAACGATCCTGAGGGAGAATTTCCAACAAGCATATCCCGCAAAAGCAGCAAATTAGCTCATTTGTGGCCAGAAGATTAACACTAAACTAAAGATCGATTTGCAGTAGGTTGTAGCCCTCAAACCCGTCCGGTCTGCATCCCTAGCTTTGACGGAATGATATCTCAAGCATGCTCGATCTTCCCATCAGCCCGTTTGCAAAGTAGATGCATATCAATCTCAAGGTGTAGAGTCTATGTCAGCTGCACATCGGCCATACCATATCGTGTGTACATCAATTTTGTAACAGAACGACACGGAACACATGCACCTTGTGCATATTTGCTTTCATGCTAGCAACGACATTGGCTTTTGATCTCTCGATGTTGCAGCTAGGCTCGGGAGGCAACCAGAAACCGAGTGTGCGACCCTTGCGTCGTACAGATCTGTTTCCTGGTTTTACAAATGTGTCATCTTGACACAATTTTGAATTTCTTGGCATTATATATTTTGGCTAAACAAAAGGAAACTCCTCGTTGGAGGCAAAAGGACCTAAACAACTAGGAGGAGCGCGTAAGAGATTGTGTCATGGGTGGCATTGAGACATTCGCTTCACAGTATAAGACTAGCAGTTCTGTCACTACTGACTCACCAAGTTCTCTAGAGTTGGATCGGCCAAATCGTCTTACTTACGATGACCTTTTTACCATAGAAGTTGGATTTTATTGGCTCAAAATAGAACATCAAGATGATACAAACATAAAGAGCACACATCCGGCCTCTGTATAGTTAGGAATTCAAACTTAAAATGCACAAAACCAAAATCAACACATGCACACAAAATACGCCGACAAATCTGAAAGTAATATAAGACCAAAGTTATGAGGAGACGAGGAAAAAAGGAAAACCCAAAGTGATCAGATTCATGATTGAAAACTACAACTAACACCATATCTGTACCCCAATTTGGTGACGGTGAGTGTTGGCCGGGGTGAAAGCCCGCTATGTGTGGTCAGGCCGGCGGCAGCGGCGTGCTAGCGCCGTCCCCTTCTTGAAGGCGTCGTCGCGGTATCTCACGTGTTGCCATGGTGCTTCGGGGGAAACCCTAATCCATTGATTGGGCGGTGGCGGTGCTCCGGCGTCGTTCCTTTCCTGAAGGCACCGCACTGGAGCCCATTGTTCGCCATGCACAACTTCTCCTCAGTGCGGTGGCTCATCCACGGTTGAGGGCTCCATCAACTTCTTAGTAGGGCTTAGTGTTCATTCGATGTTTGCTTGGAGTTGTTTGGGGTGGTGTTGTTGTTTTCAGCGTCCTTGTATCTAGCCTTGGGTGTGTATGGGTTGTGTTGTTGTGGGGTGTGTGTTTGTATCAGCTTGTTTGGTGGTGATTGCTTTAAATATAAAGTGGGGGAAAACCCTTTTTCGTCAATCTAGGTTTTCACCTCCAAAAACTAGTCCAAACATATCCAAGCAATGCCTTCAACAAGGTAACGTCGTCATTCTCAGGTATAACTAACACCGGTTAGGCCTAGACTTCCACCCCGGAACTCAAGACCGGGTGCTCGAGTAGCACCACCATCAATGTCACTTGTATGTTGTCGCCACCACTGTTCCACGTTCGTAGCAGTTGCATGCGATGTGTACCAGTATGAGCAAAATATTACAAGTTTAAACTCCGTGCAAAAGATAATTTGAGCCATAGTTCTACTTGATATAGCTCTACTGGACATACATCTCAATGAATTGCTTGTTCATCCTATAGCCATAGTTCTACTTGACATAGCTCCAAGCCTTCGCTACACTTCAAATGGCTTGGTCAGCCTTCTCCTGGCAGCAACATGTTGTACTATTCATATTTCACCATTTTGGTACTGGTGTCAGGGGGTACCTAGTAGTGTCAGGCCGACTACTAATTTGAGTGAAGACAGATTGAGTTAAGGTGAACTAGATTTTCATTCATGGTAGAAGAGATTAGGAAAAATTTAGTTACTTTATTTTTTGAGCCGAACATTTTACTTACATTGTACCAACAATCAAATCAAAAGGAAAAAAATAGCATGTAATCCTCAACATCATGGTGACATATCTTGGGTCAAAATTTAGTAGTTCAAGTGTTCAACTCACTTTTCTTTCAAGAGAGATGTCTTTAATACATTTGATTCTTGAGTTTCTCCTCATGCCTCCGGCCCTCCCACAAGAAAAACGGAGGTGTTTTAGGCTCTAGAGGCTTCTGGGATTTAGCATGAGCATTTCTCATCTACATCTCAATGTGTAAGTAATATGAATGGAAGTTTAGCAGAGGACGATCCATTCTATCTTGGAGCACAATTGATCCCAACTACTTTCCTTTATTACTAGTGAGTTAACTAGTTCCATTGATGGTGATATATGCATATATGTACGTGAGAGGTAGAGACAGCTTGGAATCCAAATCGGACAACCATATGCCATCAACAATTCTACTTACACATTCAGTAATCAAATCGAGTGTTACTGGCTACTGACTATATAGAGGTGGAGCACACTAGTACGAGTGGTAGCAACATGCAAGGCTCTCCCCTCTTCTCACACATGAATTCTTAGCTGATATACCTGTTCAATGTATATCTCCTTGCATTGCCTGTTCATGAGTTTGGCAAGGGAGACAGCGGGAAGTCCGGGTGTGCGTGATTGTTGAGTCGTGCTTGCGTGCCTTTATTGACGCTCTGCTTCCAGTAGGGATGCAAGCGGCGTCCAGCATATCCCGCAAAAGCAGCAAATTAGCTCATTTGTGGCCAGAAGATTAACACTAAACTAGAGTTCGATTCGTAGTAGGTTGTAGCCCGCAAACCCGTCAGCTCTGCATCCCTAGCTTGGACGGAATGATATCTCAAGCATGCTCGATCTTCTATCTTGTTCTCTATCTACGCTAATATGTCGATTGGTCCTCGCCAAATACGATCTCGAACACAAAAATGCAGCTGCAGTGAGGATTGCAGTAGACACGAGCACTGAGCTCACAACACAAGAGGCATCAAGTGCGGGGTGTACATCTGTCCGAACTCAGAACGTTTACTTGGTTAATCCATTTGGCTGAAACCAAAAATACATTTATCCAAAAAGGCTTATAAATAAAGCAACCACCAGAGCCATAAGGTCCAACAAAGTACAACAAGGTTCACGCCGCACGCACACACAAGGAAGCATAAACAGGTCCAAAAGAGGGTTCTGCTGATGGCACAACTCAACAAGCCCTGGAGAAAAAACGAAAAAATAATAGACGAACATGCGGCACAGAAGGAGCATGTGACACACGTGGCGCCAAGGTCTCTATCGACTCCGGCTCGGGTGGTGGAGGAGGGAGCGGCGGCGCCAAGCGGAGAGCCACCGTGCGTAGGTTGTTGATGATGATGTCGATGGCGTCTCAGTCCCGAGGACGGCTAAGCGGCCGCAAAAGCTGCAAATATCCAAACATTTTTAAGATAGCATCAGTAGCACGCTGAAGAGGGACCCGCGTGGCATATTTCAAATCGATTCTTTGTATTGTGCTGGTTACGTGAGATAGCTAGATCGATTGGAACGCTTCCGGCTAGAAGTGCTCATGCGTACTAGTACTAGTAGATCAGATAAAGGATTGATTACTAGCTGCAGGCTAGCTTTGCTACGGTGCGCCTCGGCGTAAAAGCAACTCGTCGAGCTCGTCAGTGAGCTTCGTCTGTCGTCGTCGTTGCCTGTCGCTGGTGTTGACACACGAACACGTCACGTGTACCCTCGACGCCGGGGGTGATGCACCGCAGCTCACGTCGAAGGAGACCCGACCGACAGCGCGATACGCAAGACAGTCGACGGGTGCTTTTGCAGACCCGAAACCCCACACCCCCGGGAGGGACCCCGTCAGGGAGTGCGGCGGCTATGGGCTGCCCTAGGTCGATTCGCTCGCCCCTAGAGCCTCGAGATTCGCAGCCCTCAAACACGAAGAACAGCGAAGAACGAGAGAGAAAAACGGTGGAGAGATAAAAGTAGACAGGAAAAAGTAGTATATTGATTTGTTCGATTGTGTGTTGTTCAATCGGCCGTCACCCCCAACATATATAAGAGGCGGCTGGACTTCCTGTACAAGTAAAGGATTCATCTAGGCTTTCCTTACAAGAAAAATTACATCAATTCGCGTCCTAGAGTCCTAGTTCTATTCCAACTCGGATCCAGTCTGAATCTGGCCCAACTTCTGTCTTCCTCCTTGTGCAGGCCGCCGAGCCTCCATATGACCTCCGATCAAGATGGCCCAAATATCAAACTTGTGCGCCTCGACGATACGAACAACTCTCATGTTGATCACTTTTTCAAATAAGGCCATCTTGAATACTTTTCGAGGTCATCTTTACCTTCCAGTCGGACTCGGTCTTGCGGTAGACTGAATTATCCGAGTCTTGTAGTGAATTTGCAGGACATATACTATCTCTGATGACGATGACTCCAATAGCAAAGTTTACCGTCTTGACGATACGCACAACTTCTGTATTAAACACTTCTTCATCCGAGATCATCTTGATAAACTTTTGGGCACATGTTCAGTTTCACTCGGATTTGAGCTCATCCACTCGGATTTTAGAGTCTTTCACTCGGATGGTCCGACTGGACTTTTTCACTCGGATGACTATATTTTCACTCGGAAGACAATCAATCGGTAGGTTTTCACTCGACCTTTTACTCGATCGGTAGGTTTTCACTCGACCTTGGACTCGATCGGTAAATTTTCACTCGACCGGTTACTCGATCGGTAGGTTTCCACTCGACCTTGGACTCGATCGGTAGATTTTCACTCGACCGGTGACTCGATTGGTAGATTTTCACTCGACCGGTGACTCGATCGGTAGGTTTTCACTCGGATGGTAAGTTTTCACTCGACCAAAAACATAGCCTGATCTTGATTTGCCTCTCCAGGTTACATACGACCTCGGATTGAGACGAATTATATATGAAAATCGATCGGCTCGACGAGACGAAACTTTTTCGTGTTGAAGGTTTTTCGATTCAAGGACTTCTTAAGGGCCAAATCGCTCGCGCGACCCACCAGACATGGCGTCTGGTACTTTGCGCCAGATTTCCACTCAGCTTGACCTGCAGTGTATTGCCTCTAACTTTTGCATATGAACTCGGATTGAGATGATTTATATATCAAAATCAATCGCCTTTGACGAGACAAAGACAATTCCTTTAAATACTCCTCCATCCGAGGTCGTCTTGAAGGCAAGATTGGCGAAAACCACTCGGAATGTTTGAATTTTGTCACTGAGTACAACTTCGCCACCGATATAAGGTCGAATGGCGATAAATTAAACATCAAAGTTATTCCACTCGTCGACCTGAAACTTTGCATGCTGAAAACTCCTTCACTTGAGGCCATCTTACTTGCCTTTTGTACCTTGCCAAAATCCGATGTCAACACATGCCCCCCTGTTTTTCGCAAAGCTTGCACGCCGAAAAATAATATGCACGGTGTTTGTTCTAAGGACGATGTCAACACTCCATCGGCCATTTATTTTCCTCAGGCGATAATTATGTATCGGCCATGTTTGTGCTAAGGGCAATAATCGATATCGCCATTGCCTACTCAGGCTTCCTGCCACACACTCGGGTGGTACTTCTTCAAATATTTTCCGTTGAGAGCTCGGGTAACAATGCCCCTTGTATTGATTCTACCAAATATGAATTTCCAGGAACAACCCTTGTAATCCTAAAAGGACCTTCCCAACTTGGAGACCACTTCCTGAATTTTCTATCTCTTGAACCAATCGGTAGAATCACTTTCCAGACGAGTTCACCAACTTGAAAATTCTTCAACTTAACTTTCTTATTGTAAGCTCTTGCAACCCTCAACTTGTCTCTCTCTATGGACTCCAAAGCAACCAAACGTTTATCGGCAACTTCATCAATATTGTCCATCATCAAGTTATAAAAGTCTACTGCCGATAAATCATTTTGTTTGGCTATTCTCAAAGCATTCAAATTTACCTCCACTGGTAAAACAGCCTCCTGACCATATACTAGCTCATATGGAGTCACCTTTGTAGCACCATGCCTTGAAATTCTGTGTGCCCATAAAGCTTCAGACAACAACTCATGCCATCTCCTCGGATTATCCTCAATCTTCTTTTTGATGAGCTTGATTAGAATTTTATTGCTAGACTCAGCTTGTCCATTAGCTTGGGCATAATACGGAGAGGAATTGAGCAACTTTATATTATAAGATTCGGCAAACTCTCTGACTTGGTGTGACATAAAAGATGAACCTTGATCTGTAGTTAACGTTTGAGGAATACCGAATCTATGAATAATGTGCTCGGTTATGAATTGAATTACCTCCGTATGTGTCATGTTCTTGAGAGGTACTGCTTCAGACCATTTAGTGAAATAATCAGTTGCCACCAATACGAACCGATGCCCTTTTGAGGAAGACGGGTGGATTTGTCCAATGAAATCTAAACCCCAACCTCTGAAAGGCCATGGTTTGATAATAGGATGTAGCATAGCAGCAGGAGCCAATTGAATATCACCAAACTTTTGACAAGCTTCACACCCTTTATAATATCTGAAGCAATCATTAATCATAGTCGGCCAATAAAACCCAGCACGTCGCAATAACCATTTCATTTTGGGAGCCGACTGGTGAGTGCCACAAATGCCTTCATGTACTTCTCCCATAGCAACTCTGGCCTGGTCTTCATCCAAACACTTTAGAAGAACATCATTGACTGTTCGGCGATAAAGACCATCATCTCTCATTGTATACTTGAAAGCCATACGCCGAACAGCCCTGTCCACCCTTTCACTCGGATTGCACAAGTAATCAACAATGGGCTTTCTCCAGTCGGAATTATCACCTGCACTAGATTTTTTGTTAATGGCCGAATCAGTGGGTTCAGGTTCGGCCTCTCCCATATTGGCAAGACAAGACATCGGTCTTTGAGAGATATGAAACATGCCATGATCAACATGATATCCAGATGCTTGCTGTGCCAACTCATTTGCTTTCCAGTTGTCATGTCTAGATATATGTGCAATGCTAAAACAATCCAAAGTAGAAATTATATCTAGACATTTATCAAGATAAACATTAAGTGATTCGTCAAAACACTGAAAGACTCTGGATATTTGCTGCACCACTAGTAACGAATCACCGTAAGCCTTGATATGTGTAACACCTATAGCAAGTAACATCTCTAGACCGAATAACAATGCTTCATATTCGGATTGATTGTTTGTGCAAAAATATTCTAAGCGGCATGAGGCTTCAAAAACAGCACCATGAGGAGATATATAAACAATGCCAACACCTTGGCCATTGCTACAAACTGAACCATCAAAGTACAATCTCCATGGCACTAATGAAACAAGGTTCATATCAACATCATGCTTGTCATTAATCCGATGCTCAACAATGAAATTAGCAACAATTTGGCCTTTCATGGATTTTAGAGATTCATAAGCCAAATCATACTCAATCAAAGCATAAGCCCACTTGCCAATTCTACCACTAAGAATTGGCCTATGCAACATGTACTTAATGACATCGGTTTGACAAGCTACCACACAAGCACTCGGCACTAGGTAATGTCTCAATTTTGTGCAAGCGTAATATAAACATAGACATAGTTTTTCAATAAATGTATACCTTGTCTCAAGGTCCAATAAACGTCTGCTCAAATATGTAATGGCATGCTCCTTTCCTTCGGTATCTTGAGTCAAAACAGCACCAATAACACCTTCCTCTGCTGCGATATAAAGTTTAAAAGGCTCTCTATGCTTGGGTGCTTTCATCACCGGAGGAGTGCACAAATAATTCTTGATCATATCAAAAGCTTCTTGCTGTTTTGCCCCCCAAGTGAAATCAACATCATTCTTTAACCGAAGGATAGGAGTAAATGCATCAACTTTCCCTGACAGATTAGCTATGAACCTTCTCAAATAATTGACCTTGCCAAGGAACTTTTGCATATCTCTCTTGCATGTTGGAGCCTCCACTTTCTGTATGGCCTCTATCTTTTTGGGATCTATTTCGATGCCATCTTCATGAATAATGAAACCCAAAAATTTGCCAGCTGACACGCCGAATGCACACTTCAAAGGATTCATCTTCAGTCCATACTTTTTCATTCTTTCAAAAGCTAAACGCAAATCGGCCAAGTGAGATTCAAAAGCATCCGATTTGACAACAATATCATCAATATAAACTTCAAGTATGATACCGAGTAAATCATGAAAAATCAAATTCATAGCCCTTTGATATGTGGCCCCAGCATTTTTCAATCCGAATGTCATCACTGTCCACTCGAATAAACCAAGGAAACCAGGACATCGGAAAGTTGTTTTGTACATGTCCTCTTCGCCATAAAATTTGATTGTATCCGCATTACCATCTAGAAAGCTAATAACCTTATGTCCGTAGCATCATTAATAAGCATGTCGGCTATTGGCATGGGATACTCATCTTTGGGTGTAGCCCTATTCACATCTCTGAAGTCAATGCACACCCTCAACTTGCCGGATCCCTTCTTCTCCACTGGGACAATGTTAGAAATCCACTCGGCATACCTGCAAGGTCGAATGAATTTAGCTTCAAGCGATCGACCGATCTCTTCCTTGATCCGGTCATATGTTTTGGATTAAACTTTCGGCCGATCGCTTATAAGGTCTAAAACCGCCTTTATAGGCAACCGATGCTCTACTAGCTCTCGGCTCAACCCTGGCATCTCATGATATTCCCATGCAAAGCAACAAACATATTCTTTCAATAGCTCGATTAATTTAGCTTTACAATCGGCTTTCAAATTTTTGTTTATAAATGTTGGTCGACTGACTGATCCGTCTCCGATATCTACCTCTTCTAACGGATCGGCCGATGTAAAACCTTGTCCAAGTTTATCCATGTCATCCAACTCCTCAATAGATTCATACATATCGTTCTCGCTGGACCGATATTTTGCAAGACGTTTTTGTAACCACTCGGAATTAGGATCCATTTAAACATATCATACCTTGGAGCCGATTGCATTCAGTCGGCTTTAAAGACACGGGCACAAAACCATTCTTGGTCGCACTGAGAAAATCAAACTCTGACAAATCACGTCCCGTCAAGCAAGTAGCATTGGGATGTTGCCAATCCACCGATGCATCGGCCAAAGCAACACAGGCCGAGTTATCCGCATGAATGACTTCCACTTCATCTTCAACCCACTGAATCAAAAACTGGTGCATAGTGGATGGCACGCACTGGTTTGTATGAACCCAATCACGGCCTAGTATAACATTGTAGTTACCTTGCACCTCAGCGACAAAGAATGCAGTAGCCAAAGTTTTGCTTCCGACTGTAAGCTCCACATACATCACACCTTTGGCTTCAGTTTTCTCTTTGCCTTCAAACCCGTTGCGCACCATATTGGTCTTGATCAATTCTTCATCAGGCAAACCCAATTTCTTGAAGACCGAATAGGGCATAAGATTTACCACAGCGCCACCATCAACAAGCATCCGAGTGAGTGGTGATCCATTGATATGACCTCTGAGATATAACGGTTTCAGATGTGTCACTGGTTCTTTTGGCTTCTCGAATATTGCATTTTTAGGGCCAAAATCCAGCTGAGCCACCTCCCCTTCCTCATCTACAGCACGAAACTCAGCAGGTAAGTAATACACCATATTGATATCCATACCTTCATGAACCGGCGTAGACTCATAGTCCAACATGTCAACCTCTTCTTCAAGTGGATCGATCGATTCTGAAATCTGTCCGAGTGAAGGAGAAGTAAGAAGTGCCACAGACGATGTAATAGCTGTCGCATCGTCCTCTTTGGGTGGTGTAGGCACTTCTGTGATAGATGTAGAAGCTGATGTATCTTGTATTTGTTTTGGCCTCCACACTTGTTTTGCTGGAACCATGGGCCGAGTGTCATTGAACAACTTATCCCTTTGCTTCTCGGCCTCCTGCTCCGCCATCTCTTGACTCCTTAACCTCTGTAGTTTCCTCTTCTGTGTCTTTGTTAGCCCTGGAGGACACCACTTTGGTCGAGTGTATTTAGCATCTCTCACCTTTACTTGGCTAGTGCTTGCTTCATGGTCATTAGCCGAGTGCTTTGGCGCGATAGAAAGTATCGGCTCAGTTGAGTGATTATGCACAGTCGGCTGCTGTATGGGGAATGTTTCGGTGCCCAAGATAAGTGAGTCGACATCCATTTTCTCCTTGCCTTTGCCCGACTCAACTTCTGCAACACTTGGTGACTTAACACGCCATTCCTTTCGATTTTCCAGATGCATGAAATTTCCATTCGGGCGCACCTTTTTACTTGTATGGAATCCACTCGGATGGATGTCACTCGGATGGAATCCACTTGACCACACTTTTTCACTTGGATAGCTTCCACCTGGGTGCATTCTTACACTAGGATAGTTTCCACTCGGTCGCATATGTTGACCAGCCGACTGATAGTTACCAATGTTCAGTCGGCCATTATATGAGTAATCAAGTCGATTCCACACAGATTGCCTCTGCTCTTCTGGAAATAGTGCCCTTGGTCCACTCGGTTTTGCATATCGACTAAACATATCATCTGATGGTGACCTTGGTCGCTTCAAGTGTGATGGCCGGTCAGAGCTGGGACCAGCCGATTGATTAGCATATTTGGATAGCAACATATCAAAAGTTGGCTTGATCCGCTTGCGTTGCACTTTAGCTTCATTCCTCTTCCATTTGCCAACTTCTGGACTCTTGGGCTTGACAAATTTAACACGAGTATTTTCTTGCACTTGCGGTTGCCCCCCGAGTGTAGGATTCTTGATGGTGATTTTGATCACTTCCTTGCCATTGCGTTGCTTATCAAGCACAACCTGTCTCCCCAAGACCTTGTTGTCCTCCTTGTCTTCCCTGGGCTCACCAACAATGACATTAGCTTTATTAGCAGATTCGGCTACCTCCGGCCGAATGAGTAGCTTCTTCCCCTCCAAATCCATGGTATTCATTGGAAAGGGCTGTTTATCAACTTGCATCTCAGAAAAGTTCAATCGTCCGTCATTAATGGCCGATTGTATCTGTCGTCGAAAAACATTGCAATCATTAGTAGCATGAGAAAAAGAATTATGATACTTGCAATAAGCACGCCGTTTCAGCTCTTCAAACGGCGGTAAAGTATGAGATATTCTAATAATCTTAGCCTGCAGCAAAGCATCAAATATTTTATCACACTTAGCAATGTTAAAAGTAAACTTCATCTCTTCATCACGATTCTTATGAATCGGTTTCAGATCATTGCAAGTAAAGGGTTTGGCCTTAGATGGCCAAACAAATTCAGTAGCAAAAATATCACCCTCATCGTCCGAGTGATCACTGTCATATTCCACCATATTCATCTTTGGACGATCGGCTTTGTATCTATGTACTTCTTTGAGGTCTTTGCTTCGGCTTTCCTGAGCCAAAGCCCTTTGTAAGACTTGGTTGATGTTTAAGAACTCGTAGCCTTCTAGCTTTTCTCTAATGGGAGTTCTCAAACCACTCAACACTAGGTCTGCCAAGTCTCTCTCGGTTATCACCAAACTAAAACACCGGTTTTTCGTTTCTCTGAATCTCTTGACGTAATCGGAGACCGATTCATCATGCTTCTGCTTAACCGATGTTAGATGTGACAACTTGAGTTCATTGTCGCCGCTATAAAAGTGATCATGAAATTTCTGCTCTAGCTGCGACCAAACTCGAATGGAACCATGTGGTAAAGAAGAAAACCATGAAAATGCAGTACCAGTTAATGACAAAGGAAATAGACGCACTTTCAGTTCATTCAATGAACCTGCCTCACCCAATTGTGCTAAGTATTGACTAACATGCTCCCATGTGGTTTTTGTGCCTTCTCCATTAAACTTAACAAAATCTGGAATTTTATATCCTAGAGGGCACTGGATGGCATCAAAGTACTCGGGGTACGGCTTTTGGTAAATCCGATTCCGAGGTAACTCAACTCCAAAATTCTCTCGAAGCATCTTAGCCATCTCCTCTCTAAGATTAGCTAAACCATCATCCATAGTGGACGATGAAACTTGTGGCAGTGGCATAGGAGGAGTAGGGTTACTAGCTGTAGGTAGGAATTGTGGCAGGTATGTCGACCCATAATTTGCTAGTGGTCGAGTGGTTGTAGCTGTAAGTAGGGTTTGGTTCGGTGTCACCACCGAACCTGGCATGCTCATAATAGGATTAATGGGTGCAGCCACAATCTGATTTGTTTGGGTAGGATAATAAGTCATCGGCACGGGAGGCGCCGATGAGATAGGTAAAGCCAGATTAGGGTCTTGCACACTAGCAGCTACACCATCATTACCACTAGTCGATTGAGATGTATTCTTCTGAGCATTAGTATTTTCTATGAAAGTTTGATAGACTAGATTGTTACCATCAGCAATACGACTTTCAATCTCAGCCCACCGCTCAGAGAAAAGGCGATTTACAGAGGGTTTAACCTGCTTGGCTTGCAAAGGAGGGAACTTGATTTCTTCAATCGGAGTGATGTTGCCTTGGCGATCCTTCTTGAACTTTGCAAGGAACTCCTGCAACTCCTTCTCCTCGCGCCTTCTTGTACTCCTCATAGACTTGGCGATGATCGGCCGATATCTCATCAAGACTGGGCTTAATGATGTTATCGGCGTCTACCTCAGATGGCTTGGGAAGATCGGACATGGTGGATGATGATGATTGATCTTGGTACCCAGCGGAGTCGCCAAAAGTGTGTTGACACACGAACACGTCCACGTACCCTCGGCGCGGGGTGATGCACCGCAGCTCACGTCGAAGGAGACCCGACCGACAATAGCGATCGCAAGACGGTCGACGGGTGCTTTTGCAGACCGAAACCCCACACCCCGGGAGGGACCCGTCGGAGTCGGCGGCTATGGGCTGCCCTAGATCGATTCGCTCGCCCCTAGAGCCTCGAGATTCGCAGCCCTCAAACACGAAGAACAGCGAAGAACGAGAGAGAAAACGGTGGAGAGATAAAAGTAGACAGGAAAAAGTAGTATATTGATTTGTTCGATTGTGTGTTGTTCAATCGGCCGTCACCCCCAACATATATAAGAGGCGGCTGGACTTCCTACATAAGTAAAGGATTCATCTAGGCTTTCCTTACAAGAAAAATTACATCAATTCGCGTCCTAGAGTCCTAGTTCTATTCCAACTCGGATCCAGTCTGAACCTGGCCCAACTTCTGTCTTCCTCCTTGTGCAGGCCGCCGAGCCTCCATATGACCTCCGATCAAGATGGCCCAAATATCAAACTTGTGCGCCTCGACGATACTGAACAACTCTCATGTTGATCACTTTTTCAAATAAGGCCATCTTGAATACTTTTCGAGGTCATCTTTACCTTCCAATCGGACTCGGTCTTGCGGTAGACTGAATTATCCGAGTCTTGTAGTGAATTTGCAGGACATATACTATCTCTGATGACGATGACTCCAATAGCAAAGTTTACCGCCTTGACGACACGCACAACTTCTGTATTGAACACTTCTTCATCCGAGATCATCTTGATAAACTTTTGGGCACATGTTCAGTTTCACTCGGTTTGAGCTCATCCACTCGGATTTTAGAGTCTTTCACTTTCGGATGGTCCGACTGGACTTTTTCACTCGGATGACTATATTTTCACTCGGAAGACAATCAATCGGTAGGTTTTCACTCGACCTTTTACTCGATCGGTAGGTTTTCACTCGACCTTGGACTCGATCGGTAAATTTTCACTCGACCGGTTACTCGATCGGTAGGTTTCCACTCGACCTTGGACTCGATCGGTAGATTTTCACTCGACCGGTGACTCGATCGGTAGATTTTCACTCGACCGGTGACTCGATCGGTAGGTTTTCACTCGGATGGTAAGTTTTCACTCGACCAAAAACATAGCCTGATCTTGATTTGCCTCTCCAGGTTACATACGACCTCGGATTGAGACGAATTATATATGAAAATCGATCGGCTCGACGAGACGAAACTTTTTCGTGTTGAAGGTTTTTCGATTCAAGGACTTCTTAAGGGCCTAATCGCTCGCGCGACCCACCAGACATGGCGTCTGGTACTTTGCGCCAGATTTCCACTCAGCTTCGGCCTGCAGTGTATTGCCTCTAACTTTTGCATATGAACTCGGATTGAGATGATTTATATATCAAAATCAATCGCCTTGACGAGACGAAGACAATTCCTTTAAATACTCCTCCATCCGAGGTCGTCTTGACGGCAAGATTGGCCGAAAACCACTCGGAATGTTTGAATTTTGTCACTCGGAGTACAACTTCGGCCACCGATATAAGGTCGAATGGCGATAAATTAAACATCAAAGTTATTCCACTCGCCGACCTGAAACTTTGCATGCTGAAAACTCCTTCACTTGAGGCCATCTTACTTGCCTTTTGTACCTTGCCAAAATCCGATGTCAACAGCTGGAAGTACTCGGCGTCGGGACTGGGCCAACAATTTGTATCAGAGCAAGGTTGATCTTCTAGTAACGGAGGATCATGGCGAACGACGAGAAGACCAAGCAGCTGACGGAGTACTCCGGTGCGGCTAAAGTAATTGCTGCTCCGGCGAGTTCATCGTATCCACGGTTTGATCGCGAGAACTTCGGAGTCTGGAAGGCCCTCATGGAGTGTGGTCTCCGCACCAACGAGCTATGGGACGCGGTGGATCCCGGAGGCGACGCGTTCAAGAAGGAGGGAGCCGAGCACCGGAAGGATCGGCAGGCGGCGGCGGCGATTTACTCGGTGATGCCGATGGATGTCCTCCAGCACCTGATCGCCAAAGAAACGGCGAAGGAGGCGTGGGATACCTTGAAGCTCATATTCGAGGGACACACCCGCGTCAAGCAAGCCAATCTCCAAACTCTCCTAAGGAACTATGAGACTTTGGTCATGGGCGACAATGAGTCCGTGGATGCGTTCGCTTCATGGGTGGCTACTCTCGTCAATCGGATTCGCACGCTTGGAGAGAACCTGACAGAGGCCTCGGTTGTCCGGCGGTTCTTGCATGCAGCCCCTCCCCGGTACCTGCAAATTGTCACGGCGATCGAACAGTGCGTCGATCTCGCGACTCTCTCCATCGACGATCTTATCGGACGGTACAAGGCTCACGATGAGCGTATGCGGTACAGTCTTGGGGACGGGAAGAACGACGAGCTTGTGATGCTCACAAAGGCGCAGTGGATCGCCCTGGAAAAGCGAGGCGGATCCATAAGCGATAGCAAGAAGAAGGGAAGCAGCGTTCGACGAGAAAGAACTTCGCCGACTCGGACGACGACTCAGACGATGAGGCTGCACCTACATCACCGAGGAGGAAGTTTGACATCGGGAAAGTGAGGTGTTATAACTGTGGCCTCCTTGGTCACTTCAAGGCTGACTGCGAGGAAGCACCAAGCGTATACGCCATGGCCCAGCAAGGTGACGACGGTGACATGATGTTGATGACTGAACTCGTGGATGAGAAAGATCCAGTTCTTCGAGCGCCGGCTAAAGAAATTGTCGCGCTCGTGGAAGAAAAAGTTTGCCATCATGATCATGATTCAGAAACTCGTGTCAAAGCTATAGATGCGGGAAGTAATTCCGAAACTTATGTCAGTGCTATGGACGTAAGTGCCAACTTTGCTGGAGCGGATGCAGCAATAGCTGCGTGTGCTGGACCATGGAGAAGTACTCTTTGTGCTGTTCAGAGGTCCGTAGGTGGCCACAAAAATAGCACTGGACATGGTGTCTTGCTGAGTAGGCCAAAAGCACCGGCCGCAGGCACCAAAGCTGGATCCCTTGTGCGGAGTAAGGGCGCCTCGCACCCAGCAGCGAGTGTTGCACAAGTGCCCTCCAAGACAGCTACGTGTGGTGGCCTAGCCACAAGAGAAGGCTCGCATGGTGGGCTACAAACAAGTCCAGCAGGAGGGCTTGGTGGCTCACGTGGTGAGCTAGGGCCATCTATACCTAGTGACGTTGCACTTGATCCAGGAGATATGCAAGGTCCATTACCAGCGCATGTACGTACAGTTTTGCCATGCTTGGCCACTATAATGCAAGAAGATGGGAACGGCAAGGTAACGTCCGTACCCGGGGATGAAAGTCTAGCTTTGCCAAAAGCAATGTGCGAAGCAAACGGTGAGTTACTCCTGAAGGTACAAGGAGCCATGCAAATAATGTCGTCTCCGAAGGCACAAGAGACGAGGACAACGCCACCTACACCTGTACTGCTACAACCGGTGTTACACCCATATTCGGAGAATTCTCTTCCGACGATTGACCCGGTAAAGATGAAAAGGAGTAGGCGACAGTGTCTAAACGCCGAGGAACCGGCGAAATTTAAGGACGCAAATACGATGGAGTATTGGTGTAAAGCTATGAAAGAAGAGTTGAGGTCGATCCACGACAACAATACATGGGAGCTTGTGAATCTTCCCAACAATGAAAAAGCCATGGATCTCAAGTGGGAGTTTGTGATCAAGAAAGATGTCGAAGGGTGTGTGAAGCACAAAGTGAGGCTAGTGGCCAAAGGGTACGTGCAAGAGGAAAGTATGGACTTCGAAGAAGTGTTCGTTCCCAATGCAAAGATGGAGTCGGTGAGATTACTCATCGCTCTCGCAGCTCAGGAATCATGGAAAGTACATCACATGGATGTAAACTCCGCGGTTTTGAATGGCGAGATAGAAGGAGATGTGTATGTGAATCAGCCACCGGGATTCATCAAAGAGGGAGAGGAACACAAAGTACTGAAGTTACATAAAATCTTGTATGGGCTATGGCAAGAACCTTGCGAGTGGAGCATCAAACTTGATCGGATGATGATTTCTCTTGGATTTGAGAAAGCCCCACTAGAGCATACAATGTACAAGAGAGGTGAAGGAAGGGATCGTCTACTAGTTGGCATCTACGTCAACTACCTATTGATAACTGGAGCAGATGAAGAGGTGATTGCAAAGTTCAAGCTACAGATGAAAGAGTTTTTCAAGATGGATGATCTCGGCTTTTTGAGTTGCAACCTCGGGACAGAGGTACATCAAAAGCCTGAGGGGATCACACTATGCCAGGAGGCATATGCAAGGAAGGTACTGGAAAGCCGTGGCATGAAAGATTGCAATCACATTGTCGCTTCAACGGAACCTCATCTTGAGCTGAGCAAGAAGGAGATGGTGAAACTACTTGGGTATAGTGGTAGTCACAAGGAAGGGATTATCGATGACCGTAAGAGTACCTCGGACGTGGCATATTTTTTTGGTGGAAGCATAGTAAGCTGGCTATCACAAAGACAAAAAGTGGTGACATCGACTTCAAGTGAAGCGGTGTGTCAAGGTGTGTGGCTAGCAAGGCTACATGGTGATCTCATGAATCGAGATCCGGAACAAGTGGTGCTCAACTTTGACAATGAGTTTATAACTTTTCTACGCGAGGATCCAGTGCGGCATGACAGGAGCAGGCACATTGATACGATATATCATTACATAAAGGATTGCGCCGAAGAAGGTAAGATGAAGGTCAACTACATTTGCACCGATGATCAACTGGCGGATATGGTAACCAAGACTTTAGACCGAGAGAAGTTCTTGGAGATACGAAGAAGAATCGGCGTCGGAGTTGTGACATGACGACGTCGTGTTTAGGGGGGTGATTATTGGAGTTAAACACGAAAGTGCATATGCCCAGTCCGGTTTGATACATATGTACGTGTGCGTGTAGGACTCGAAGTAGTCACCGAGTAGGACTTGTACTAGTTAGCTTTAGCTAGTATAAATACTCTTGTATACCCCTGTACTTTGTAACCGTAAGTTGAAGCAATATAGAAACGCACGATACGTGCGTCTGGCCATCAGATCGATTCTTTGTATTGTGCTGGTTACGTGAGATAGCTAGATCGATTGGAACGCTTCCGGCTAGAAGTGCTCATGCGTACTAGTACTAGTAGATCAGATAAAGGATTGATTACTAGCTGAAGGCTAGCTTTGCTACGGTGCGCCTCGGCGTAAAAGCAACTCGTCGAGCTCGTTAGTGAGCTTCGTCTGTCGTCGTCGTTGCCTGTCGCTGGAAGTACTCGGCGTCGGGATTGGGCCAACAGTCGACGTCACGCATGTCGCCGGCCGGACACACTGGGCTCCTTCTGGAGGCCGCACAATAGCATGGCGTCGATCTCAAGCTCGACCCACCGTGCCGTCTAGGTTCATTGGCTGGATGAGGCCCAATGCCTCCGTACAAAACAGATCGCCCTCGTTGCGGTCGTCCATGCCTGGCCGACCAAGAAGGGTCTGCATGCAAGAATGTTGTATGGGACCATAGTTCACCCGAACCTATGCTCCACATCATTGATCTTCGGACAACATTTTTCAAGATATGTGCGTGGCGGGAATAGTTTACGCAAGATGGCGAACAAATATGCATGGTGCCAATAGTTTAGTGAAGATTAGAAGCCCTACATTGATAAAATAAACCTACTTGATGCTTACATCATAGGTAGTGCTCGTTGTGGATTAATGGAGTAAAAAAGGTTTACATCATAGGTTGCGTGGGGGGCATGCGGCGAACCCGCCGTGTCGCCCCAGGTGTCGCCAGAGAGGGATTCAAAATCCATCGATCTCAATTTGTAATCCATTTATTAATATATACCGAAAAAGGGTTTCCCCCCGCTTTGTATACAAAGCAACCAACCGAACATCCAACGATAGGTGCTGGGGCGGAAGCAGCACAGTCACGCCCAAAAGGAAAGAAAGAGAAAATACAAAAGAAACTAATGCCACCAACGGCGGATCGACAGAAAACGAAGAAGTCTCGAGGCCGCTGCACCCACCGGAGATCGCCCACCAAGCTCCGAGCTTCCGAAGCACCGGTACCAATCAGCACCTCCAAGAAGGACTGCGACGATGACGACGCTGCTGCCAAGGGTTTCCCCCGATATGCTGTGAGGAGAGAGGAAGGGTAGCCCCGACGCCCTTCAGGAAGGTCAGGCGGTACCCACAAGCGCCACCGCGTCAGAGTCGGCCAAGCCAACAGAGATTTCTCCCGATCCCAACCACCACCTCAGGCACTCCAGAGCTCACCACCAAACAGACCCTCACCCTGCGCCAACCCGGTCACGAAGCTTCTCACGCCGTCTCCCCACGGCACCGTGAAGCATGGTCCGCACAGAGAAGGAGAGGAGCCGGGACTAGGGCAGCAGCACCGTCGGCACGCGGGAGGGCCCCACCTCCACCGTCTCGACGGTAGCTGACCGGACGCAATAGCAGGAACATACCAGGCCCGTGGCCGCACAGGCCCGGCCGGGATCTCCGAGGCCCGTAAAGTTCCCGCCTTCGCGCTGCAGCCGGCACGCCGTCGACGCCGCCGCCCCTGTCCAAGCCGCTCCCCTGCCTCCCCGCACAGAGAGCCGCCAAGTGGAAGCACCACCACCACGGGCGCCGCCGGCCACCACCACCAGGTCGCCGGACCGCCACCGGCCGAGCCGCACCACCACCGCACGCCCGCGACGGAGGGAACCAACGCGCCGCCGGGGCCGGCCGACCCAGCCGCCGCCTCGCCGCCGCAGCCCGTGCCGCCGCCGGACGGAACGGCCGCCCAGCGAGGCGCACCACCACAGCAGCCGCCACGCCGCGCCACGCCCGCCAGAGGAGCGCGCGCCCAGCGCCGCGGTGCCCAGCGCACACCGCGCCGCCACGAAGGAGGGTTTGCCGCGCCGCCCGCGCCGGGAAGACCAAGCCCGCCGCCGCTGCGCGCCGGTCGAGCCGCCGCGCCGCGGCGGCGGCGAGGAGGAGGAGTAGGGGTCTTGCGCGGCGAGCGGGGCTGGGCGCCCTCGCCGGCCGCCTCGCGGGTGGCGGCGCGGGGAGGGAAAACCTAGCGCGGGGGGAAGTCCTGGACGGATCTTATACTCCTCTGTACAATCGTATAAGAGCTATTATGCTTGATAAAAGGATGATTATTAAACTCAGTTACCTAGCGCATGCAGGGCTAAAGTGAAGATACTGCAGCAGGTTTAAGCTGGGGCAACCGGCGAGTACATAGCGTTACTTCCAACAGACCAACGGGAGGCCCGAGATGTTGGCGCTGAAGCCCTCTAGCTACCTCTCCTTTCACTCGAACGGAGGTGGAAGAAGAAGAACAATGGACACAAAGTTTTCCGGCCGGCGCACGAACGCCGCCACGGGCGCACGAACGCCCCAATCCCTTTCTTCTTTACAGCGGTTACATGGCTACTTTCGGCTCAAACCGAGCAAACTGAATACATGGTGCTTATAAAGACCCAGGCAACGCACTGCCAAGAGCAACAAACTCCAGCCGGGCCTCATGCGCACGTACACACGATCCGGCCTCCACTCCTACGCGCATGAAGCGGCCGTCCATCAGCTGCTCCACTACCTAAGCATGCAAGTAACTACCTGGAGACTTATTCCACTGATGCATGCAATACACGCACGCACTGATCACCGCCGTGGGGTCGTGGTTTACTTCTAACATACTCCCCCTAAACCATGACATCGCCGTCGTCTTGGAGTTGGTGTAGCTCCCTTTGTTGATGTCGCCATGATCGTGACCCAGCCCGCGGACTCGACCTGGCGCGCTGACGCCGGTCCCACCGTGCTCCGTCACGTCTCCTGCGGCATACGCCGAGCTCCTCCTCCGCCGGCAACACACGCCTGGCGTCCCTCTGTGCCCCGCATGTTCCGCGCGCACCCAACGCGTTGAACGAGCCCAACCGCACCAGTGCGCCCCGCACGTCCCGCGCGCACCCGGCGCGCCCGACGAGCCTGACCGCACCAGACGCCATGGACTCACCGCATGCCGCCTCCGCTTCTTCCATGGCAGCCGCAGCTTCTCTTTTCGGCGCACTGACGCCACGCCTCCGTGCCACGCACCTTCCACGGTTGTCGCCCCGAGCCGTCGCGACCTCTGCGCCACCACGCAGGTCCTTCGCGACCTCCTCGTCTCCGCGACCGCCGTGCCCTTCACGCGCACTCCCCACGTCCCCGCGCTCCCGGCCCGCGCTCCCGCCACACACGTACGCGATCTGCGCAACCAGGTCCAGCGCCTCGACGCGGTCCACTCCCGCGGTCCTGACGCGCCCAACACGTCCAGTGCGCACCCATAACACGCACCGGTCGCGCCCGGCTCGCCGCCGCGTCTTATTGCCCTGCACCGCCGCGGCCTCCATGCCGCCATGCCGTGCTGCGCCGCCGCCACCACCACGCAGCGCCTCGGCGGCCTCCGCTGTCGCCGCCGCGCACGACGTCACCGCCGCCGATTCGCCACGCGCCATGGCAGCCACAGCGCCGCCCACCTCCATAGGCCGACACACGACCCGGAGCTCCAACGCGCAGCCGCCGGCGAGCACCGCCATCGCTGCCACGCCTCCGGCACGGCAAGCACGCCCAAGACATCAAGCTCATGATACCAATTGTTGGCGCCGAAGCTCTCCTTTCACTCGAACGGAGGTGGAAGAAGAAGAACAATGGACACAAAGTTTTCCGGCCGGCGCACGAACGCCGCCACGGGCGCACGAACGCCCCAATCCTTTTCTTCTTTACAGCGGCTACATGGCTACTTTCGGCTCAAACCGAGCAAACTGAATACATGGTGCTTATAAAGACCCAGGCAACGCACTGCCAAGAGCAACAAACTCCAGCCGGGCCTCATGCGCACGTACACACGATCCGGCCTCCACTCCTACGCGCATGAAGCGGCCGTCCATCAGCTGCTCCACTACCTAAGCATGCAAGTAACTACCTGGAGACTTATTCCACTGATGCATGCAATACACGCACGCACTGATCACCGCCGTGGGGTCGTGGTTTACTTCTAACATACTCCCCCTAAACCATGACATCGCCGTCGTCTTGGAGTTGGTGTAGCTCCCTTTGTTGATGTCGCCATGATCGTGACCCAGCCCGCGGACTCGACCTGGCGCGCTGACGCCGTCCCACCGCGCTTCGTCACGCCTCCTGCGGCATACGCCGAGCTCCTCCTCCGCCGGCAACACACGCTGGCGTCCCTCAGGCCCGCATGTTCGCGCGCCCAACGCGTTGAACGAGCCCAACCGCACCAGTCGCCCGCGACGTCCAGCAAGCACCAGCGCGCGCCGACGAGCTCTGACCGCACTGAGACGCCATGGACTCACCGCATGCCGCCTCCGCTTCTTCCATGGCAGCCGCAGCTTCTCTTTTCGGCGCACTGACGCCACGCCTCCGTGCCACGCACCTTCCACGGTTGTCGCCCCGAGCCGTCGCGACCTCTGCGCCACCACGCAGGTCCTTCGCGACCTCCTCGTCTCCGCGACCGCCGTGCCCTTCACGCGCACTCCCCACGTCCCCGCGCTCCCGGCCCGCGCTCCCGCCACACACGTACGCGATCTGCGCAACCAGGTCCAGCGCCGACGCGTCCACTCCGCGTCTGACGCGCCAACACGCCCAAAGGCGCACCCATAACACGCACGGTCGCGCCCGGCTCGCCGCCGCGTCTTATTGCCCTGCACCGCCGCGCCTCCATGCCGCCATGCCGTGCTGCGCCGCCGCCACCACGCAGCGCCTCGGCGGCCTCCGCGGTCGCCGCACGCACGACGTCACCGCCCGCCGCATCTGCCACGCGCCATGGGAGCCACAGCGTCGGCCACCTCCATGGGCCGACACACGGCCCGGAGCTCCATCGTGCAGCCGCCGGCGAGCGCCGCAATCGCTGCCACGCCTTCGTCACGGCAAGCACGCCCAAGACACCAAGCTCTGATACCAATTGTTGGCGCCGAAGCCCTCTAGCTACCTCTCCTTTCACTCGAACGGAGGTGGAAGAAGAAGAACAATGGACACAAAGTTTTCCGGCCGGCGCACGAACGCCGCCACGGGCGCACGAACGCCCCAATCCCTTTCTTCTTTACAGTGGCTACATGGCTACTTTCGGCTCAAACCGAGCAAACTGAATACATGGTGCTTATAAAGACCCAGGCAACGCACTGCCAAGAGCAACAAACTCCAGCCGGGCCTCATGCGCACGTACACACGATCCGGCCTCCACTCCTACGCGCATGAAGCGGCCGTCCATCAGCTGCTCCACTACCTAAGCATGCAAGTAACTACCTGGAGACTTATTCCACTGATGCATGCAATACACGCACGCACTGATCACCGCCGTGGGGTCGTGGTTTACTTCTAACACGAGACAGCCAAGACACATGTAGCGTTCCCAGGCGCACTTGCAGAGAGCATGTAACTCCAGCGCATGCAGGCACAACAAAGGCTCACAAAACAAAAAGAGTGAAGCTTTTCTTTCAGCACCATCAGCGTGTCTTTGCGCTTTGCCTGTATAAGAGAGGCAGCCACGGCGAGAGCAACGCCAAATTTAAGCTTTGCGCTTTATGAACAGGCGCACTTACAGCAGCTTAAACACGAAAAGCACATCGTTACGGCAACGCCAAATTTGCAAAGCACCAACACATCCAAGTAACATGTCACGGACACGCTCGAGGTTGGCTTATCTCCGCACTGTTTTAGCATATTTGCATTTTCGGAAGATATGAGTGCCGTTCTTGTCAAGTCTACAGCAGCCCGTATCCAGATCAATTCCTCTGCGCTTTAGGTTCAGAACAGAAAGGATGTCCTAATTTCCAAAGGAACATGCTTATTTTCCTTGGCAACTTTTTCGCTCCATATGTTGTTCCAACAGTTGATCGTAGCTGCAGTACAGCACTGGCGTCTTTCCTATCCAACGACAGTTATAATGAGTACTGGCGTCTTTCCTATCCAACGACAGAATGATACGATCCCGTCCAGATTACCACGAATGAGTTGTTCAAAATGAAACTGCGAATCGGACTGATGCCTGAAGCTACTTATGTTGCATGTAAGGACAATGCAAGATTACAAAATTCAGCAGCATACTAGCAAGAGGCCCATGCGTTGAACACGGAACATCAAGATGCATTTATACGGGTTGTTTATCTTGTGGGAGACAAAGCTGAACGAGGGAAGGCCTTATCTGCAAATGTGACGAGGGGTGCGGGTATCTTTTTGAAAAATTGCCATAGTTTGTTTTCTATGCGTCAGATATAGATCGAACGGTCTATATTGCAGGATGGTAGGCACACCATCATCACCAACTCGGCTTTCTGCAAGAGTAGAGATATGTACTTGTGTCCTTGACAAGGGCAAGCAAATAGCTAGCAAGCAGGCGTAAGTGTAAACAAGATTCAACAACTTCTTCTTAATACATAAGGAACTAGCTTATTATTATTACATCATCACAAGCACAATACAAGTTGAGCAGCTTGCTACCAAGCCAAGAAACAACATTAATTAAAGATCATACAAGGAAGAGAGAGTAGGGAGGGAAACCCCTGCCTGATCAGATCAAGAACCACCTCTCCGCCCCTCAATGCACCAAGCCTGGAAGAGCTGACTACTATATTTTTGAAAAATTAGTTTCTGCCGACCATAGTACATGTCATTAACCTCGTCATTGATGTGATGATGAAGCAAGAATTGTCATGACTATGCGATAGGCGGAAAGCGTGTTACCTCGGTACGAGGGGGGGCTCTTCATGTGTATAGGGTACACCTTCTTGATAGCGAGTACAGTTGAGAGAAAACAAGAGATTACATCTTGGAGATGAAGGCTAGTAGAGATAAGATGCTATTGTTACAAGAGATAAGAGATAAACATGTGCCTATCTAACTACCTAGCCTATCTGCCCAAGTAATCTCCTGTCAAGTTAGATGTCTCACGATACTTGTGTTTGACACATCGTCCCTTAATCACAACTTCATCATGTTGAGATTATGTTTGAAGTCTTCAAAACTCCTTGTGGGCAAAGCTTTTGTAAACCCATCTGCAATCAGATCTCTAGAATGCACAAAACCAATGTCTAGTAGCTTGTTAGCAACTCATTCTCTCACAGAGTGAAACTCCATACCAATGTGTTTTGTTCTGGCATGAAAGATTGGATTAGCAGACAAATATGTGGCACCAAGGTTGTCACATCATAAGCATGCGGCTTGAGCGCTTTTCACACCCAGTTCTTTCAGTATGGATTGAACCCATATAATTTCAGTCATTGCATTTGCTAATGCCTTGTATCCTGCCTCCGGAGAGAGTGACATGTTTCCTTGCACACCATGATATTAAGTTAGGTCCAAAAAATACTACAAAACCACCAGTTAACTATCATGCAGGCACCCTGCCCAATCAAAATTAGAGAAGGCACTGACAAAAGTAGATGATGATTTGTTAAAGTTAAGACCAATGGTCAAAGGATTTTTCACATATCTAAACTATATGATTGCCAGCAATCTAATGAACTGTAGTGGATACATGTAAAAACCCTCAAAATTAGATAATGATATTTTTGACGGCGCTATGTTACACCGGTGTCAGAAGGCATAGTTAGTTGAATAATTATAATTAACCACAACACTAATATGAAAAATTTATTGCAACCAAAAAAAAGTTAGTATTTAGCCATGTACAATGGTTCTTCTCCAATTCCCTTATAGTTTGCAGATTTACAATTGGGCCCTTGTCTCATTCCTTACACATAAAGTATATGCCAACTCATGTTCAACCATGCACTATACACTTGTCCGTTGTACAGCTCACATGATTACATGTGGAGGCTTGCATGCTCATGCAACCATGCATGCCAGCCACATCTCTCTTTTACCAAACGGACCTAGCATCCTACACTACTATAAATAGCAGCCTCCTCCTTTCACCTTTCACTTCCTCTACTGCACACAACACGCACAAGAGAGAACCAAGCTCTCCCCACCATCCCCATCCACTCTTTTGGTCGAATGCTGAGTTGCCATCAAGTACTATTCAAGTGCCTTGCTTTTGCAGCTCTGTTTGCTTGATGCTTGGCACCTTGATCAATCTTCACCTTTGCTGAACACCTGATCTTCTGGACTCTAGTTACTCTGTAAAAAGAAGAATGATGGTTAGAAAAAGGAAGCACATAAATTAGTTGAAGAAAAATTGGTACATGGTGGTTTAGTGATGCATGTGTACTGTGCATGTCCATCTCTGTCTTGTACTAGATCTATGTATATAATAGACATGTCATGCTGAGAATTAAATCCCAAATATTAACTTGCTAAGATTTACATGTACAACTAATAGCTCAAGCTTCCTGTCTATGCTACTCATCTTAATGATCCCTTCCTAGTTGTATTGAACACTGTTTAGCTAATGTTTGCCATGTCTCATTTGCACATGCCTCATTCTGAATACAAAAAAAAAATACTTTGTGCAAATCTTGTACAAATAAATTCCTGCTATCCTCTTATTTCCCTTTCCTGATTCCCCTTTCTAAATATGATTTGAGTGATCAATGTCAATGTTCACTTGACTGTTGTAGGGTTCAGAAATGAGTGCACGCGCACACACAGTAGAAGCAACATTTAGATTTAGTTTGTGGCAGCACCTAACCATCACAAGCAATTAACTTGTTGCTTTTTAATCAAGTCCTTAACAGTAGGGATTCACTGGTTAATTCCTAGTTACGAGTTTAATTAAAAGAATCATAGTGTAGTAGAGCTAAAAATTGAATAAACAATATAGAATAAATCTGCAGACCAAGTCCACACCATAGAGTAATCCATGGTTAATTCTTGATTCGAGTGCAACACAAGAAACATGGCGGTGTGGAGATATGGGAAACGTTTGGGGCCGGAGCACCGGCGGAAACATTGGGCCGGTCTCCCTCTTCCTCGCGTCTCCTTCATGGGGCGGAAGCCCTCTTCTTCTGCCCCCTCCTCCCCACCCCTTCCCCATCCCTTCCCCTTTCCCTGAGCTGCGACTGGACCACCACGAGCTACTTCGCCGGCGGCGAGGCTCCCCTCGCCGACTGCTATGGCTGCCTGCCGCCATGGCCAGATCCATCCCCTACCTCAAGCCTTCATGCGGGCGCATCCCCTCCCCCCTTCCCCCTCCCCCCGGGCTGCGACTGGGCGACCACGACCTCCATCGCCGGCGGCCAGGCGCTCCCTCGCCGGCCGCCATGGCTGCCTGCAGCCATGCCCGGATCCTCCTGCGTATACAAGTGTTGCAACCGTCACCTAGAAAAGCTTCAACAGCCGTTGAAAAAAGCTTCAACCATAGACATAGAAAGCTTCAATGGCATTGCACAAAAAGGAAAAGCTGCAACCGTTGTTGGATTTTGCTACTACCGGCAAAGCTTTTTGCTACATCCATCAGACAGAGCTACGAACTCGCGAGGACGACAATGATTTTTTTGCTGCAACTGTAGCAGGCTTTTGCTACTACCGTTGGAGGTTTTTGCTACATCCAGTAGATAAAAAAGCTTCAACCAGACAACGAAATACAGGAAAAGTTACAACCGTTTTGACAAAAGCTTCAACCCACAGATGAAAAAGCTTCAAACATCCTCGACGACGACCATGGCGCCTCTCTGTGTTTTTGTTGCAACCGCAGAGTAAAAAGCTGCAACCCTTTTGTGAAAAAGCTTCAAGCTCAGGTGAAAAAAGCTTCAATTGGCACGGTGGAAAGCTTCAATCCGCGAGAAAAGCTTCAACAGGCATAGAGAAAAGCTTCAACCGATGAGATAAAAAGCTTCAACCTGACTCGCCAATGGCAGCGAGCAGCGATGTTGAGAGCTGCGTCGCCGACACGACAGTCCAGCGACGACGGCGGCTGCTAGGTGCTGCGACGACAAGGGGTGCCGGTGTGCTTCAAGAGGGCGCCATTTTTTGCTACGAGGGGGCGATGGGCTTTCTGCTGGACCGGGGCGAGTCTGAGATGCTGCACGCGGGGGGGACGGCTGCCGGGCGGCGAGGGACGAAGAGCGATCCAGCAGCGTGGGACTAGGGGGAGGAGGTGAGGGGGCTAGTCGCCGGCGACAGGGAGTGGCTGGGGGTGAGGACGTGGTGAAGAAGAAGAGGAAGAAGTCAACGCGGGGGGAAGGGGGCTCGAGGAACAGATCTGACGGCTCGAGCTTGCGGATCGGACGGCTGGGCCTTGACCGGCCCAACGCTTGGGCCGGTGCGCCGGCGCAGATCACTGCCCTGCAGATATACAGTAATCAAAGATAGCATGAACAAAATGGAAATACCTGCACACCTTGTCCACATCGCTCTAGCGAGCCTACAAGCACTTGCGTTAGATCTAGAGCACTGTAGAGAGAAGGTGGTTTGTCTAACACTTACCGGTAGTAGCAGTAGGGTGTGGCCGGTCCACACCGGTAGCAACGGCCACGCCCGGAGCCGCGCCAGTGAAGCCGCACGGCCCGACGGCCGTGGCTGCACACCTAGTGCGTGTAGCTGCACTGGGGAAGGATGTAGGCAGGAAGACGCCATCGCCGATACGGCCGGTGGCGAGCCCATCAGACCCGAATCACGCGGCGCAAGGATTTGATGGTGGCGATAATTTTGGCGGCGGCGGGTCAAATAAATGGGGGGATATGGTAGAGGGAGTCGAGGGAATTCCGTGGATGTCTGCGGTTTCGCCGGAGATGGCCGGAAGGGACTGGGATCAGGTGACATGCGCTACGGTGACATGCACGGTGACATGCGGCCCAAATTCAAATTTAAACATTGCGAAAAAATCTGAAAAAAAAATGCAAACTCAGATGTGAATAGTAAGAGAACCGCTCAGAACTATTCATGACAGATTTCAAAACATACATCGATGTATGTTTTGAATTTTGATCTGAAATTTTTAGGGGTTATCTTACTATGTGCTGTGAACATGCATGATTTTTTTCAGATTTTTTCGCAATGTTTAAATTTGAATTTGAGCCGCATGTCACCGTGCATGTCACCGGAGCGCATGTCACCTAATCCCCGTCCGGCCGGAAGTGGCAGATCGAGCCGGCGGCGGCCTGCTCTGTAGTTAGGGAGAGAGAGATGAAGTTGGTTCTGTTCGTGGCTGAGCATACCCGTGACAGTGAGAAAGAGGAAGAGAGCTGGCGAAGATGACTAGTTGGAGAAAAAAATGATATTTCTGTCGGGGTTGGGTTCGACCAGCTAAACACATTTTTCCTTTTGAGCTTGCTTGCTTGCTCTTTGTGATGTGCACGTGCGTACTACTTCTTGATGTGCTGTATGCATTTTGCTTCTAATTACACAGTAGCATGTATCATTACCTCTTTAATTAAAATGGATTGCACCGTATGAAAGTGTTGCTTGATGCTTGGATCTTGATTAGGGAAAATATAAACTTCTTTGTGAAATAATTATCACGAGTTGATCTCGGTCCCATAGGACCCACATCTGGTGGTTCCGAGTTGGTCGGAGCGCTACCCGGCAAATCGTCATCTCCTTGACCATGTCTTGATAAATGTTTTCCGGGCTATGGGTCATTTCCAAAATTTTGCATAAGAATTTAAAATAAATATTTTTCATAAATAAAATGAAATTTGGATCAGGTGGATCCACTGATTTGGCAGTTGGACTAGATCAGGTGAAGCATCTGTATTAATTAGTTGTGACCCGGGTAGGGTTACAATATAAATAAATGTTTGGTGGGTAGGGGAGCTCATGTTGGTGAAAGCAACCCAGGAAGGGTCGGCTTGGATGGCGGGCTCCTCTACATAGGGTATCACATTAGGACACAACCAACTGGCGCTTACTTCAAAAGCGGCGCAAACCGTACTGACCATAGACCTGGAATGGGACGGGCTGAACCAACTACCCATGCCAAGTAGCTGCCTCTGCATGGGTGAGAAGGTGGCTGTAGCCGGGTAGGTACAGTCACCCTAGGGCGGGACCGCCGGTCAGGGGTCTTGACCCACGGGCCTTTAGTAAGGCAAGGTGGAAAAGCAGAGGTAGTGTACGGGCTGGTTAAAGGTTCTGGTTCCTTGATCTAGTCGTGTGCACGGGTAGCGCATGGACGACTTGGACCAAGTGATGCTATGGGCAAAGCAGTACACCTCTGATCAGATTAAATGTGATATCACTCCCAGCTTCCGGGTTTGGAAGTGCTGGGTTTTCCTCTAACACAGGATGTAAGATCTCACGTCGCTCTGTCGCCAGTAGATTTTATAAATAAAATTTGGTTTTCATCAAAATGGGTTAAGGGAAAATATTTTTACCTACAAAGTATTTTGAGCTAGTGGCTCGGTGGTGGTAGCCGTAGCCGATAAAGTTTTTCCTCTTTAAAGATAATAACTCATGCATCCACTTTTCCCGGCGACTCGCGGAGTACGTATTTTATACGTACTCAGCTGCACTTATGTTGTTTTTCAGAACAAGGGAGTTATGAGAACTCTGAGGCACTAGAGAATGGTACTTATTGTTGGGGAACGTTGCAGAAAATAAAAAAATTCCTACGGTTTCACCAAGATCCATCTATGAGTTCATCTAGCAACGATAGGAAGGAGTGCATCTACATACCCTTGTAGAGCGCAAGCGGAAGCGTTCAAGAGAACGGGGATGAAGGAGTCGTACTCGCCGTGATCAAAATCACCGATAACCAAGTGCCGAACGGACAGCACCTACGCGTTCAACACACGTACGGAGCGGATGACGTCTCCCGCGCCTTGATCCAGCAAGGAGGAGGGAGAGGTTGAGGAAGAGGGCTCCAACAGCAGCACGACGGCGTGGTGGTGATGGAGTGACAGTTCTCCGGCAGGGCTTCGCCAAGCTTACGCGGAGGAGGAGAGGTGTTGGGGAGGGGAGGGGCTGCGCCTTGGATGTTGTGTGCAGCCCTCCCCTCGCCCCTCTATTTATAGGGGAAGGGGGAAGGGGGCCGGCCCCTCTAGATGAGATCTAGAGGGGGGGCGGCCAAGGGGAGGGGGCTTGCCCCCCAAGCAAGGGGGCGCCCCCACTAGGGTTTCCCCCCAACCCTAGGCACATGGGCCCAAAGGGGGGATGCGCCCAGCCCTCTAGGGGCTGGTTCCCTGCCCACTACGGCCCATGAGGCCCTCCGAGAGAGGTGGCCCCTCCCGGTGGACCCCGGAACCCCTCCGGTGGCCCCGGTACAATATCGATATGATCCCGAAACTTTCTGGTGACCGTATGACAACTTTCCATATATATAAATCTTCACCTCCAGACCATTCCGGAACTCCTCGTGACGTCCGGGATCTTATCCGGGACTCCGAACAACATTCGGTAATCACATACAAGTCTTCCTAATAACCCTAAGCGCCACCGAACCTTAAGTGTGTAGACCCTACGGGTTCGGAGACATGCTTGAACATGACCGAGACGCCTCTCCGGTCAATAACCAACAGCGGGATCTGGATACCCATGTTGGCTCCCACATACTCCTCGATGATCTCATCGGATGAACCACGATGTCGAGGATTCAAACAACCCCGTATTCAATTCCCTTTGTCAATCGGTAAGTTACTTTCCCTAGACTCGATCGTCGGTATCCCAATACCTCGTTTAGTCTCGTTACCGGCAAGTCACTTTACTCGTACCGTAATGCATGATCCCGTGACCAGACACTTGGTCACATTGAGCTCATTATGATGATGCATTACCGAGCGGGCCCAGAGATACCTCTCCGTCATACGGAGTGACAAATCCCAGTCTCGATTCGTGCCAACCCAACAGACACTTTCGGAGATACCCGTAGTGCACCTTTATAGCCACCCAGTTACGTTGTGACATTTGGTACACCCAAAGCACTCCTGCGGTATCCGGAAGTTGCACAACCTCATGGTCTAAGGAAATGATACTCGACAATTGGAAAAGCTCTAGATAAACGAACTACACGATCTTTGAGCTATGCTTAGTATTGGGTCTTGTCCATCACATCATTCTCCTAATGATGTGATCCCGTTATCAATGACATCCAATGCCCATAGTCAGGAAACCATGACTATCTGTTGATCAATGAGCTAGTCAACTAGAGGCTCACTAGGGACTTGTTGTGGCCTATGTATTCACACGTGAATTACGATTTCCGGATAACACAGTTATAGCATGAATAATAGACAATTATCATGAACACAGAAATATAATAATAACCATTTATTATTGCCTCTAGGGCATATTTCCAACACTTATGATGAGTCTAGTCATCTTGACGACTTTGGTTATTCTGAAGTGGAGTATGATTATGAGGATGTCGGCAATCAAGTCTATGAAGAGTAGATGCCCTCCATGGTTGGTCTAGAATGCTCGCACTAGAAGCGGGTGCCGATCTATCGTCATGGCCGCTTAGGCTTAGTCGACACTTGAGGTGTCTATGTAATAAAAGTTTGCCTACTCATGGCAGCTGCTCCGTCTTGTACATGATACTGTTTTCCTTAACTGATCCTGGCGCAACTCTGAAGTGATGCCTTCCGTTACGCCTGACTCTGTTGGACGTAACGGGGCGTCACAATACATGAAGGAACTGACACATTTTCTTAATAGCTAAAGAAATATCAGGTCTTTTAAGGGTCAAATACTGAAGTGCACCTACTATACTTACGTATTTCGTGTTGTCCTCTTGATTCAAGAGTTCTCCTTCTGCAAGAGATAAGTTTTATGTACTAGATAATGGGATGGGTGAAGGTTTCCAACCTTCTTATTACATCTAGTGGCAAGAAGAACCTAGCTTGTCTAGGAGAAAAATTATAAGAACCCATCCAAATTAATATGTATGAGTTCCTCAAAACACAACTGCGAATCAGACTGAAGCCTGAAGCTAATTAAGTTGCATGTAAACACTATGCAAGATTACCAAATTCAGCAGCATATATGAACTTGTAGCCTGTGAGAGCCTGACTTGATAGGAATGATAGACTACTCATATCAATAAGGAATTCCTTCTTTTCCGGGAGACCATTCGAAAATATCTCCAAAGTTGAGCGTCCTTGGCTTGGGGTAATTATAGGATGGGTGACCGACAGGAAAGTTGGTCCCCGGTGTGCACGAGTGAGGACAAAATACGCAGAAAAGACTAGTGTTGGTCTGTGGGGCCAGTCTTGATCCCATCAGGCGTAACAGTGTGTTACAATTGGTATCAGAGCCGACCCTCATGGTTACACGGAGATTTACGGGTCAAGTGTGTGGGCAGGCGGCGCATGGCACGTGTCTGGGTGACAGATGGCATGGCACGATGTCCGGACTAGACGCAGATATGTGTGCCAAGAGGGAATGTTCCTGATGGGCCAACGAGGACGTCGAGCAGCTAGCTGGTCAAGGCAAGAAACAACATGAATTAATGTTGATACACGGAAAAGGGAAAAGAGAGTAGGAAGGGCCCCCCCTCGATGAAACCGGCCTAAAAGAACTGTATACTGCTATTTCTGGACGTTTATTTATTTACTACCGACCGTATTACTCCCTCCGTTCCTAAATACTTGTCTTTCTAGGCATTTCAACAAGTGACTACATACGGAGCAAAATGAGTGAATCTACACTCTAAAATATGTCTACATGCATCCGTATGTAGTAGTCATTTGAAATGTCTAGAAAGACAAGTATTTAGGAACGGAGGGAGTACATGTCATTAACCTCATCATGGACAGTTATTTGTGATGATGCAGCAAGCAATGCCATGATTACCCTTTGCACATGTCTCTAGGATTGACCGAATATCTACAGAAATACTCACTCCGTTCGGAATTGCTCGTTCAAAAAATGAATGTATCTAGATGTATTTTAGTTGTAGATACATCCAATTTTATTCATTTTTGCGACAAGTAATTTCAAACGGAGGGAGTAGATGTGTGGTGCACCAATAGTGTTCAGGGTGACACTCTTGGGTGTCTTGTTGGAGCAAAACTAGCTCATTTTGAAATTTGAATGCGCCGTGATCAACACACAAATAAATCACACATGCTGACATGCATTTAAACAAGAAATGGTAAGAGTAGTCCTTTTTGTAGCAAAGACACAATACCAAATTGTTGAAAAAATATCAAATAAAGTGGATAGTAAAATATGCATGGAAGCGATCAATTAGGACCAGCAGTAGTTGACTCCTCCATCTTAAGTTGCCTGCAGTATGGTATGCTAGCAGTAGTTAGCTCGAAAAGATGTCCTGCCTGAAATCATCTTCGATAAGGCTGATACTGCTCTCCAGTACGCCGATGCGCCATGAGCAGCCAAACGAAGGTAATGAGCTTTCCCCCAGTGCTCAGACATCGGGCATGCTCTTCCTGGCGGGACTTTCCAGCTGCGTAGACGAACATCCGC
The DNA here is from genome assembly GCA_021437245.1 of Aegilops speltoides. NCBI lineage: Eukaryota > Viridiplantae > Streptophyta > Magnoliopsida > Poales > Poaceae > Aegilops > Aegilops speltoides. The sequence goes on from CM038146.1 coordinate 70,770,390, forward strand.
ACCCACACCTTATCGAGTCTCGCCAGCTCGGCATTGATGCCCTGTTGGTTTTCCAGCACCGCCCTTTGCTCCTCCCAGAAACCCTGCACGTTGTTGCTCACGGGTAGCATGCCATGTTGTGCCACCAACAGCTACAACATGTACTCAGATGGCCTCTTGCAATTATCCATAGGACGCCGCCACCGCCACACTGCCTCTTGCTCTTGTTCTTGGGCAGCCATGGCAATCTGCAACCGGCCACTGCTGCTCACATCATCAACTTGGCCACCTTGGGCTTCAGCACGTCTGTCCAAATGTGTAGCCACAGCAAGGCCTTCTCGAAGGGGAGGACAAGTAGTGATCTATAAGACCTTGGAATGCGGATCCGCTCAGGAAGCCACCCCCTATCATGGCCTATTAGTTCGTGGAAAAGCTCCTTCATCTCCCTCATGATGTGGGCATGCTTGGTGTTGCTTATCTTGTTCTACAGCTCACTGGCTCCAAATATGTCTGCCGTCTTTTCCATGACGATGATGCTACTCCCAATCTTGTTCGCGCTACTACTTCTGATGCAGCAGGATCTCAAGAAGTAGTATTGTCGCATTGATTCGATAAAAAATCAACATATGCGCATGGTACTGAAATATCAGTATCACTGAGCACTGATGAACATAAACATTTGGTCGATTCAGTTATGCTTACATACAGTTTCTTTATTTGGTATGGTCTTTTGGACATTTGGTTTCATCTGTGTGGTGTCAATGACAGGCCTGACAAGGTTGATGTGTCAGTTCCTGTTCTAAAGATGGATACGTGAAAGATGGTGGCGGTCGCCTTTGAGAGTGCGCCAGACCGGTGTGTGCCCCAGACTTGGCATTGTGCTTTGGTTGGGGCCTCCGGTTTTTTATGTTAGGCTTTGCTGCAAAGTCTGTTTGGTATTCAGCTCGGATTTTCGGCACCCCTTCATCAAATGAATATGAGTAGCGACAGATGTTGCCGGGATGATGGCTTGAGGCTTACTGATGTATTACTTTATAAGGTCTCTGTGGATAATTAATAAAGTGGCAGGGGTCACCCTCCTTTTCTATAAAAAATATCATCGACATCTCTACTTACATTCAGTAATTAAATTGAGTGTTACTGGCTACGACTATATATGTAGATGTGGAGCTCACTATTACGTGGTAGTAACATGCAAGGCTCTCCCCTCCGCTCACACATGAATTTCGAGCCCACGTACCTGTTCGGTGTATATCTCCTTGCATTGCATGTTCATGGGTTTGGCTTGGGAGGTAGCAGGAAGTCATGGTGTGCATACTTGTTGGGTCCTGCTTGCGAGCCCAGACCTCGGTGTTCTCCTATTGACACTCTACTTCGTAGGAACGATGTCTCAAGTATGCTCGGTCGTCTATCTTGTTCACTATCTACGCCAACATGTCGGTTCGTCCTCATGGAGTAACGTTTTCCAAGAAAAAGAAGCAGCTGTTCACGAGATTCCAGCAGATGCCAGCAGTAAGCACACAACACAGGACATCCATTGTCGGGTGTAAATATGTTTGACTGGGAACTGAAAAGAAATAACAACGTTTACTCGCTTAATTAATTAGGTTGAATGTCAAGAATATCAACAATTGACCGTTTGAAAGGGGAACTGATTTCCTCAGTCATGCACGCCACGTACTATGTAGATAAGCACCCTGCTTTGTTGTCAACAATCCTTGCAAGAACTAGTGGGCTTTATTAACATACCGAAAAAGGCTTTCGCCCCGCTTTATATTATAAAGCAAACTGCCCAAACCAAGCATCCAACAAGGTTCAACAAGGACCCACACAAACGCACATGGAGGTCCACAAGCACACAGATAAGTCACAAGGGTCAATGCTGAGGGCACATCACAACAAGCCCTAAACACAAAAACACACACACCTCAAAGCTACCAGACGACCTAGTCCGGCTCTGGCGGAGGGGGCGGCAGCGCGGGGGGGGGGGGCATGGTGAGAGCCATCGAGCGAAGGTCGGTGAGGAGGGTGGTGATGACGTCCCGGTCCTGGGGGCGGCTAAGCGGCCGCCAAAGCTGCAAGTAACCACACATTTTGAAGATAGCATCAGTCGCACGTCGAAGAGGCACCTTCTGCATGACAAGCTTATTGCGAATGTTCCAAAGCGTCCAGGCGAGGACCCCAACGCACAGCCATCTAATATGGCGGTAGCGAGTAGGGGAGGCGTTGAGTTCCGCAAGTAAGTCAGGGAAGTTGTTATTGCACCACTGTCCACCACCGTTTCGCGGAATCAAGCCCACAGGAACTGGGCAGTAGAGCACGAGAAGAAGATGTGGTTAGCATCCTCGATCATGCCATAGATGGGACACCTCCCATCGCCCGGGCCATTACGCTTGAGGACCTCAACCCCAGAGGGGAGGCGTCCACGGATCCATTGCCACAGGAAGATCCTGATCTTCAGAGGTAGGCGGATGTCCCAGATCAGGCTAAAGGGTTCCGGGGCCGTCGAGGGCGCAATGGAGGCGTACAAGGACTTCATGGAGAAGCGGCTAGACGGCTCAAGGCGCCAGGAAATGGCATCCTGGTCCTCCTCGACGTTCATCGGCATAAGGGCGACGTCTTGGAGGAGGGAGTCCCAAGCAGCCACCTCGAGGGGGCCGAAGGGACGACGGAAAGCAAGACGCCCTAAGTCAATAAGGGCCGTCTCGACAGAGACCCGAGGGTCGGCTGCAATGGCAAAGAGTCATGGGACTCGCACAGCCAGGGGGGAGTCCCCTAGCTATCGGTCGAACCAGAATAGGACCGAGGACACAGAGCCAACATAGATGGACGTGCCGATAAAGAGGACGGGCAGAAGCTGGATCATGGACTGCTAGAACTGGGATCCACCCGTACGCTGGCAAAAGGCCAGAGGTTGGCCCCGAAGGTATTTATTACGGATGATGGTAAGCCAGAGGCCTCCCTCCCCATTGGCGATACGCCACAGCCAACGGGTCAGGAGAGCAATGTTCATGCGACGAGATGACAAGATCCCAAGGCCGCCTTGGTCTTCGGGTTTGCAAATGTCGGGCCAGTTCACCATATGATACTTCTGTTTGTCGCCCTCGCCCGCCCAGAAGAACCTCGACTGGTATTTAGCGACCTCCTGATGGAGGGTCTCATGGAGGACGTAGAAGCTCATGAGAAACCAGAGAAGGCTCACAAGCGAAGAGTTGATTAGAATCACCCTGGCAGCTTTCGACAGCCATCTCCCCCTCCAGGGTTCAACCCGGTGCTGCATCCTAGTCACCGTCGGGCGGAGATCAGCCACGGTGAGCCTGGAGTCACTAATGGGTATCCCCAAGTAATTCATGGGGAAGGAACCCAGGCGGCAGTTCAGCCGGTCCACAATGGACAGCGCCTCCTCTGGAGGATAGCCAAGGACCATCACTTTGCTCTTGTCGAAGTTGATGGTGAGCCCAAACATCTGTTGGAAACACAGGAGGAGGAACTTCAGGTTGGCGATGTCGGACGCGAAGCCCTCCACCATAACTATGGTGTCGTCCGGATATTGGAGGAGGGAGACCCCTCCCCCACCCACAAGGTGGGGGACTAAGCCGCGGAGATGGCCACAAGCTTTGGCCCTATCAAGAATGACCGCGAGGGCATCGACAACCATGTTGAATCGAAACGGGGAGAACGGATCGCCCTGGTGGACCCCACATAAGGTGGGGAAGTAAGCCCTGATCTCCCCGTTGATGTTGACCGCCGTCCGACCGCAGGTGACCAGTTGCATATCACGGATCACCCAGCGGCCGTCGAAACCCTTACGAAGCAGAACTTCCCGAAGGAAGGGCCAGTGGACAGTGTCGTAGGCTTTCTGAAAGTCTAACTTTAGGAAGACCGCGCGGTAGTGTTTGGAGCGGACTTCATGGAGGACCTCGTGAAAGACCAGCACCCCATCCAAAATAAACCGACCTTGGATGAAGGCGGATTGGTTGGGGTGGGTGACAGAGTTCACTAGAAGGGTCACCCTATTGGCGTACCCTTTAGCCAAGATCTTGAAGATCACGTTGATCACCGTGATCGGGTGGAATTGGAGAATGTAGGAGGCCCCTGGGACCTTGGGGATGAGGGTAATGATCCCTTAGTTTAGGCGCCCAAGGTCCATGGTCCCAGAGAAGAACTCGTCGAAGAGGGCCATGACTTCCGGTTTGATGGTTTGCCAGAACGTTTTGAAAAACGAGACTGGCAATCCATCCGGGCCGGAGCCGAGGAGGGGTTCATTCCCTCGTTCGCCGCTAGGACCTCATCCTCCGAGAAGGTTGCCACCAAGGCGGCGTTGGCCTCGTCGGAAACTAGTTGAGCGCCCGACCAGGTGTCGGGCGCCAGCGCAGCCCCACCCCGAGGGGTGTGGGAGAAGAGGGCTTTATAGAAGCCGTCTATGTGGGCTCGGATGTCCGAGGGGCGAATGAGCTGAGTAGCGCCGTCCCACAAAGAGTGGATGGAATTCCATCGATGCCGGCCATTGGCGATCGCCTGGAAGTAAGCCGTGTTAGCGTCACCACGGAGCACCCACCATTGGGTGCCGCGCAGTCGCCAGTAAGCCTCTTCGTTAGAGTAGATGACCGAGAGCATGTCCTCGAGATCATATCTCAGCATCCACTCGTCCGGAGAGATCCCAGACGTGTCAGCGCGAACGTCCAGGACCTGGATGGCACTCAGGAGGGCCTTCTTGCGCTCACGAAGGTCACGGCCAAGATTCGTGCCCCAACCCTTCATAAATTGGCGGGCAAGCTTGGCGCAGAACTGCCAGGAGTCAACGGCGAACATGGCACAGTGAGGAGCGTCGCGAGCGGAGATCCTCTTAGCCGCGACGGCCTTGCGGAAATTGGCCTGGTTGAGCCAGAAGAGCTCAAACCGGAACCAAGGAGGGATGGGGGGACGTTCATCTGTGGAGGAGAGGAGGGGGACGTGGTCGGACCCGATCCGGGTGATAGCCTGCAACGAGGCCAGGGGGCATCTGAGTTCCCATTCCAGAGAGACTAGGACGCGGTCCAGAATGGACTGCGTCGGGTTCGCCTGACGGTTGGTCCAGGTGAACCAGGCCCCCGTTCTCTCAAGCTCACCGAGGCCAAGCTCCGCGATGTAGTCGTTAAACATCTGCATCTGGGACGGTTAACCCTGTCATTGTTCTTCTCATCTGGGGAGCGGCTGAGGTTAAAGTCACCTCCCACGACCACTGGGAGGGAGGAAGCGGAGATCTTCTGTTGCACCTCGGTGAGGAAGGTCGGGGAGCGGCGGTGGTCCACCGGTCTATAGACAATGATGACCTCCCACTTAAAATTGTGCGCCCGCTCAAAGATCTCCATACTAACGAAGAACTCGCCTCGGTCCATATCGCCCACCTCAAAGGTGGCATCCTTCACATCTAACAGGATGCCACCCGAGTGGCCATTATTCCCACCAGAAGGGAGCCAATGCCAGGCAAAAAGGTGGGAGCTAAGGCTGTCAAGTTCGGGGAGACAGAACTCCGTGTGCATGGTTTCTTGGATGGCAATGATGTCGATGTGTTCGTCGCGCATGTACTCAACTAGCTGGCGGCGGCGGCCGTCATGGCCAAAGCCGCGGATGTTCCAGAACAGGGCGCGCATCTAAACCTCCATTGAGGGGCTGCTTGACCCCAGGGTGGAAGCGTTGTGAGCTCTGAGAGCGGCAGTGCGGGAGCGAGTGCGGCCACGGATTTCCTCGACTGGCATCCCAGAAAGAGGCTGGGGCGCCAGAGTGCGGAGGAGGCAGGCCCGGGTCTCGACGAGTTTCCCGTCAAGAATCTCGCGGGCCTGGATAGCCGCAATCTGCTCTAAGGGGGGGACCAACTTCCTCCCTGAAAACTACAGACGAGTCTAGGGCCATCTTGGCAAGGCGGCCGAGCGGGACCGCTTCGAGCGCAAAAAACGAACAACTGGAAGAACTAGAAGGGATGTCGGTCGCACCTGTCTCGAGGTTCTGGGCCGCAGCCTGGATCTTAGCCCGCTTGAAGATGGACGGCGCTGGGAAGCCGGCCGGGTGGTCCACGTCGAGACGGGCACTGCAGCGGGAGGGAGTCGACGAAGCCCGAGCCCGACGGACGTACGACACCGAACGAGGCGGGTGGGAGGCGATGGGGGTGACCACATCATCGGAGGCCACCAGGAGCAGACGAGACAGGGACGTAGGCGCCCAGGGCTCCAGCAGGGCACTGGACCCCGCCCGGGCAGGAGAGGGCGGGTCCGGGGCCGGCGCGTCGTCCTCCAGGACGAGGGCAGGCTCCGAGGGAGGGGCGGGGGACGATGGCGCGTCCTCCCCGAGGGTCCGCCAGGGGAGACCCGAAGGGGGGGGGTCCAACGTAGGCGAGTCCGTCAGTAGCGGAGAAGGCACCGTCGGGGGACGGAGGAGGCGGGACGGCCACGGGTGAGGAGCAGGGCGAACGTGGCGAAGATGTCGGGAGGACGAGGAGGCTGACACTGGAGATGCCGCTGAGCTCGGCCGAAGAGGAGGGGGAGGAGACGGGCAGCGCGGCGGGGGCAGCCTCGGCAGCGGCCAACCCACACGACCGGCCAGCACCCGCACCCTCGCGTCCCGGGGGGGGGGGGGTCCGAAGGGTCACGCGAGGGGGAGCGGCTGCGGCCAGAGTGCTCATCGTCATCCTCTGGGTCCTCGTGGCGGGAGGGGCGCGGACGGCGGTAGTGGGTGTCGTCGCGGTTGTCCTCACTGTCCCCACCAAAGTGGCCATCAGTGAGGTGTCGAGGGAGACCGATGTGGTTGGGAGGCTCGGGGTAGATCTTGAGGTCAAATCCCTGGTCGTTGAAGAAAACCTGGACGGTGGCACGGAGAGTGGAGGAGTCAAGGCACTTGACCTTGACACGGACCTCCTCCTCCTTGCGGAGGGAGAGCTCGTCCACCACCACCACCTTGCCCAGGAGCTTGGACATACTGCATATCACCTTCTCAGAGCGGGCGATGTCGGGGAGGCCAGCTATGAGGATCCACGCAGTGTCCAGCAGGGCCACAGCCTTAGAGTCCATCAGGGGCTCAGAGATGTTGACGACGAGCTTGTTGAGGGCGAGGGTGATGTCGTTGCTACGGGTGTAGAGGCCCAGGCTAAGGGCATCAGGGAAGACCATGGTGAAGGAGCTGTCCGAGGTCGGAGTCACCTGCCAGTCCCAGACATGGCGGCAAAGGTGGTTGAGCTCGGCCTCGATCATCTCCGGAGAGGCAACCCCTGCCCCCACAATGGTCACGACCGCAAGGAGCGACGGAGATGGGGGATGGATGTCCTCCACCTCGATGTGGAAGAAGCCGAGACCCTCAATGTCGTGGCCATACATCATGAGCTCCTCCGACACCGGGCGGTCCGGGCAGAGAGCCGCGGGGTGGCCCGACTCCTTGCAGAGGTAGCACAACGGCGGATTGGGGCACTCCACTTGATAGTGGCCGGCAATGCCACAGTTGAAACACGGAGGAGGATCGCGGGGGGCATCGGAGACGGCCGCGGCCGAGGATGCGAGGGTCGGGGCCGCGGCGTTGAGGGCGCGGCCGGGGCCCTTCCTCTTCTTGGCTCCTTGGCGCCACCGAGCCCCGGTGCCACCATTGCCCGGAGGCAGGCTCGGCTGGTTGCAGGGTGGCTGGTAGGGGCGAGGGGGAGCCGCATCGGCGACCAGGGAAAGGGACAGAGAGGGCGACGGCGTCCGGCCGCGGCGGCGTGTGGGAGACGAGGAGCGGGGGCGGTCGCGACGGCCCTCCCGCACGGGAGAATGCTGGTCAGCATCACGCGCCGAGGAGCACCGGTCGTCCCCGCGCGCCGGAGAGCGACGATCGGAGCGGGTCGGCGAGCGGCAGGAGTCGCGGGGAGGTGAGCGTCGGGGCTCGCGGGGAGGGGAGCGGCGAGCGTCGCGAGCAGGGGAGCGTCGGGAGTCCTGGGAGGAGAGCTGGCGGTGGAGGTCCACCTCTCGGCGTTGGCCGTCCGACGAGACGCGGCCGGCCGCGCGGGGCTCATCGAGGGAGCGCTTGGGGCGTCCGGCGCCATCCCCCCATTCCCGAGGCATAGGGAGGGGCGGAGGGGCCGCAGGGGACGGAGGGGTCGTGGGGGCGACGGGGACGGGAGGATGGGGCGCAGGAGCCGGCCGACGCGAGGGGGAGGGAAGGAGGCGGCTGGAGGGGAAACGCTCGAGGCAGCCAAATCCTCCCCCAGGCGGGGCGAGGGTGGGCCGAGGCCGCATCGACACCCCTAGTGGGCTGGGCCGGCCCATCCGCCAAGGACCGCCCAGTTGGGCTAGTCACATGGGGGGGGGGAGCAGGCCCACAGAGGACCCCAGGCCCGGTTAGGGTTTCCCTGGCTACCGCCGGCGCGGGCGGCATGGCCGGCGGCCGGCGAGAGGGGATACTGCCGCCCCCAAATCGTCAGCCATCATATATATGAGGTCCATATAGATAGCTAAAGCGGCTAAATTACACACCCGCCTAAATTTTAGGATCTTTAAATCAATAAAACTAGTGGACACTGTGAGTTTCACCTACCTGAAGAACACTCCATGGCGTGATGCATCAGTGCGTCATGTTTGTTGGACTGAAGAGCATCCATCAGTACAGAGGCATCCATCTCGATAATGATGGGACTCATTCCAAGTTCAGCAAAAACTCATTTGCCTTCAAGGAGGCGGTCTTCTCAGCATGGAGTGCATCAACTAAATGTTGAGTTGACACATCCAAGTAGAGAGCACTGTTTCCAGTTAATTAAATCAAACTGAAAATATAGCATTTAGGTTTTCGGAATCACAAGTTGACACATCCTGGCCTTAGAATCTTGCATTTCAGGTCTTCACGTCACTTTCGGTTTTGTGAGATATTGTTAATCAGTTTGATTCCATTGCTTCTGCTCATGCCTATAACAAGGAAAGATAGGAGTAACGATTTAGGTCACGGAAGCTTATGGGCTTAGGCATGACAATGTCTTATTTATGTTTCGATTTTTAAGTTACATGCATGCAAATTTGGCAGAGGATGGTACATTATATAATCGCGGTTAATATAGTAGTACTACTCACAAGTTAATGAATATCAATGATGGTTGTATCTGCATATACCAAGAAGACTAGGCCCGTAAGGGTTCCATTTACCTGGTTTTTTTGAAAAAAAAATTACTACCCTTGTTTGAGCGACACGTATACAGGCTGGTTTTCTAGAGTGGACTGGTTTTATTTTTGCTTGGTGGGGTTGTTCTAGCACGTCTGATTCTGTGCATGGTTGCCACGTCTGGTGCCCTTGTGTCGTTGACTACCATTCAATAGATGGCCACGTTGCCTTCTAGGCTTTTCTGGTGGGCTTCACCTTTGTTTTTCTCTTTTGACTGCCTATAAGTAGTTGGCCTGATGTTGCTTCACGTTCTCCACAAGCCCAGCCCAGCAGTACGTCGCTGCTGCCTCCTGCCTTTCGTCTCTGCGCGCAGCCTCATCCTCCTCCAACCTGGTCGCTTGCAGCCCCTAGCGCCGGCCCTTTCGTTTCCCTCCACCAAGGTCGAGATGGTGGCGCGCCGCTGCGCCCTATCCTGCCCAGCTTGGTCGCTGGACAGCCCCTAGCGGCAGGCCTTCCGTTTTCCTCCAGCGAGGCCGAGATGGTGGCATGGCGCTGCGCCCTATCCTCCCCAGCCTGGTCGCCGGGCAGCCTCTAGCGCCAGGTCAGCCCTATCCTCCCCAACCTGGTCACTGGCCCTCTGTTTCCTCTTGGTGTGGGCGAGGTGCTAGGGCACACAGGAAATTCTCGCACGAAGCTGCCTTTCCTTTCTCCCTGGCCGCATCTCTCTCTTCGTCATGTAGATCAGAATCGAAGCCTCCTCGCCACGCGTGGGATTTTGTGCATGGTTGGGAGGGAGGCGAGTCTTCGTTTGTGTCCCTGCTGAGTTCTTACTGTTCGTTTTGTCTTTGTTATGGTTCGTTCCGGTGCTCATGCTTCCCAGCGTATTCGCTCTACATCGTTGGGTTCCTCTTTGCCGGTTGGTGCTGTTGATGGGAGATTTCTTGCCCAAGGTGGTTCTGTTCCTCGTGAGTATTGCTCCTTTTAGGTTGTTATTAGCTATGTGTGATTTTGGTAAAAAAAATTGTTGTTTTTACGTGGCTGTGTGTTTTCAGATTCAAGTGCTGATGAGGCGCGGCTGCGACGCCAGGCACGGCAAGATATCCGTCGTGGGAAGCGTCCTGTAGATTCATCGTTTGGTGGGTGCTTTCTTTTTTGAACTCCTTTTGTATTGTTTTCAGAAAAATATTGCTGATTGATTGACTTTTGCAGTTGGAAGGAACGTTCGGCCTGTACTTGAAGAGCTGGTTGATCCTTGTCTTCTTGCTGTTAGAGCTGCGTCTGACGTGGAAGTTTTATGTCGTCCGTATTTTACTGCTGGTTGGTTGTCTGGTTCCTTGCGTGGACCGACTCCTTCTGGTATGTTTATTTATTTTGTACTTCTTACAACTGTTTATGTGCTTCGATGTGTTTGCCTGGTTAATATTTTTCCATGTTTACTTTGTGTAGTTCTTCCTACACCTGTTGTTAGTCGTGTTGATGCTGTTTGGAATCGTCGGAAGCGAAGGATTCTTCGAGATTATTACACCGGCAAAAAAAGAGGTGTGTGTTTCTTGATTTTGTTTGTTATGTTTACGGCTTTTAACTGCTTTGCTCCCGATCGATTTAAGATTGAAAGTTTCTCTTGTGTTGTAGTTCCTGCTATGGAACCGCCATTTGCTAAGGAAAATGTATTACTTCTTAAAGGTAGTTAAGTTTTATATTCTGCTCTTTGGATTCTTTGTTTGTTTGTTTTCCCTTACTCCTTGCTGTTTTTGTTATTTCTGCCAGGCGTTTCACGTGTTCGCTCTTATTATGGTGGTCTTGAGTATGTTTGCCCGGCGTGCCATGCTTCATTTTGGTTTCTGGAGGGCTGTAAGAGTTATGCTACTGGTGGTTGTCGCCTTCCAGTGTATACTGGCTGCTGCAAGGGAGGCAAGGTGTCGTTGCCTTCATTTCCTGATTGGCCATCTCCTCTTAAGGATTTGATTAAGTTTGATGGAGGTCCTGTCTCTAGCCGTTTCATGCGTTTGATTAGGCATTACAATTCTATGTTTTGCTTCACATCTCTTGGCGTTCGAGTTGATCAGAGTATTAATGTTGGTGGGGGTCCCTATGTTTTCAAGATGAATGGGGTGGTTTATCATCGTATTGGTCCTCTTCTTCCTTCGGGGAATAGTGCGCCAAAGTATGCTCAGCTTTATATGGTGGACTCTGCTGATGAAGTGCAGTTGAGAATTAGTGCCTTTGATCGTCAAGGAGCTGAAACGCTTGATCCTGATCCAGGCATTGTGGCTTCTCTTATTGCTATGTTAAATAGGCATCATAAATTGGTGCATAAGTTTAGAATGGCTAGGGCAAATATGTGTTCTCCTTCTGCTCCTAGGGTGGCTATACATTTTTTGGGTGATGAAGGCGGTGGTCATGGTGACCGTTTTTCTGGTACTGCTTCATGTGAGGTGGCTGCTCTTATTGTCGGCGATTACACGCCTGAATGTAAAAGATTTGATGTTATTGCTGAAAATCGCTCTGGTTTTCTTCGGCATATCTCTTCGTTGAATTCGAGTCTTATGCCCCTACAGTATCCTCTGTTATTTCCCTTTGGTGACAAAGGATTTCATCTTGGTATCAAGTATATTGCTATTGGTGGGTCTCATGGAGATGGGCATTGTAATATTGGTGGACGTTTACGTGGTCGTTCTTCTCGAGGGCAAGTATCTATGATGGAATACTATAATTATTACTTCCATTATAGACGGGGGGAGCCAAATCCTTATACCTGTTGCGGTCGTTTGAGCCAGCAGATAGGTGTGAATTCTTATTCTTGTGTGGAAGCTAATCGTTTGGACTTTCACTTTCAGCAACAAGATGATTTACGTTCTGAGACGTATCAAGGTATTACTGATGCTGTCGGACAGGGTGGATCAACTGGTGAGAATTTGGGGATTCAGTTTATATTACATTCGAGTTTTACGGGTGACCCTCGGTACATGGTGCTTAATTACCATGATGGTATGGCTATTTGTCGCGAATATGGTGCTCCCGATCTTTTTGTCACTTTTACATGCAATCCAAAGTGGCAAGAAGTTGTTGATGATCTCGCATATGAAGGTGGTCAGACTCACGTTGATCGTCCTGACATTGTTACGCGTGTTTTCAATATAAAATTTGAAGAATTTTTAGAAGATGTAAAGGATGGATCAGCATTTGGAGCTATTCAAGCTTGTGAGTTATTATTTATTTTCCCTACTATACCATTGTGGTCTCCTTCTTTGAGTTTAATTGTCATTATTTTGGTTATACGATTTTCAGATTTGTATGTGGTGGAATTTCAAAAGAGAGGGCTTCCTCATACTCATACTCTTATCTGGCTTAAAGAGAGTACGAAGGATCCTTCGCCTGCTTTTATAGATAATCTGGTGTGTGCTGAGTTACTAGATCCAATGGTTGACCCTTTGGGATATACACTTGTGGATGAATTCATGGTTCACGGCCCATGTGGTATGTTGGATGACAAGTGCCCTTGTATAAAAGATGGCACTTGCTCAAAGCGATTTCCAAAGTCTTTTAACAGTGAGACAATGGTGGATGAGATAGGGTTTCCTGTATATCGTCGACGCCCCTCTGCTAATTTTGTTCTTACAAAGAAGGGGACTCTTCGTCTGGATAATCAATGGGTTGTTCCCTACAATATGAAATTGCTCAAAAAGTTTGAGGCTCATATAAATGTTGAGTGGTGCAATAAGACAAATCTTCTTAAGTATTTGTTTAAGTATCTCACAAAAGGCCCTGATGTAGCACGATTCCGAATCCGTTCTGAAAATGAAAATAGAAGCGTGTATGCTGTCCGTAATCCAACTGGGAGGAATGAAATCGATGAATATGTTAAATGCAGGTTAATACATTGGTTTGTAAATTTGTTCTGCTTACTCTACGTGTATTCTGTTCATTTAGCCTATTTATTCAGTTTCTGTTGTTTGCTGTAGGTATTTATCTGCTTGCGAATCATTTTGGAGAATGTTTGGCTATGATATTCATGGTCGACAACCTTCTGTCGAGAGATTAGTGGTGCATATGCCTGCTATGAATCGAGTTATTTTTCATGAAACTGATGATTTGGAAAGAGTACTAAGTAATCCATCCGCTCATAAAACTATGTTAACCGAATGGTTTGTAGCTAACCAGCAACATTTTAGTGCTCGGACATTAACTTATTTGGAATTCCTTTCTAAATGGTGTTGGGATGGCCAAGAGAAGATATGGTCAAAGCGGAAGCGACAGCAAAAATTTGGCAATAAGATTGGTCGTATCTACCATGTGCATCCAAGCACAGGGGAGTTATTTTTTCTTCGCATGTTGCTTATGATTGTTCCTGGTGCTACTTGCTTTGAAGATCTCAGAGTTTACGATGATGTTCTTTATGATACTTTCAAGGAGGCCTGCCAAGCCAGAGGATTGGTAGGAGATGATAATGAGTGGTTTAGGTTGTTTGATGAAGCAATTGTTTGGGCTACTCCATTTCAGTTGCGCCATCTATTTATGGCAGTATTGTTACATTGTGAAATATCTAATGGTCGTGCTCTTTTTGAGCGTTATTGGCCGAGTATGGCAGAGGATATTTCTTATTGTCTTTCAATGGCATTGGGCAACCGAAAATATGTTGTGCCGCCTGAGTTTCTGTATGAACAAGTTTTGCGTGAACTTGGTTCCCTTTTTGCTAAGAATGGATCGTGTTTGTCAGCGTTTAATTTGACAACACGATCGATTTCAGTAGATTCCGACTGTCAAAATAGACTTGTGGCAGAAGAAATGAGGTATGATGCAGTCAAATTAGCAATTGAGGCTAAGCTTACATATGAAAAATTAAATTGTGAACAGAGTGCCATATATGACGAGATTGTACATGCTGTTCATGTCGGGAAAGGTGGCCCTTTTTTATATCGGGTTATGGTGGGACTGGTAAAACATTTCTTTGGAATTCTATCATTTCCAATTTACGATCAGAAAGAAGAATTGTTCTTGTTGTTGCTTCTCCGGACGTTGCATCTTTACTCCTGCCTGGTGGTCGCACTGGTCATTCTAGGTTCAGGATACCTGTTGACATTACTGATGGCAGTCAGTGTAGCATTTCCAGAAATTCTCATTTGGCTGAATTGTGTCAGAAAGCTTGCTTGATTCTTTGGGATGAAGCTCCTATGACACACCGTTGGTGTTTCGAAGCCCTTGATCGGACTTTGAAAGATGTTCTTTTTGAAAATAAGGAGAATGCTCTGCTACCTTTTGGTGGAAAGGTTGTCGTGCTTGGTGGTGATTTCAGACATATATTACCGGTTATAGAGGGTGGCGCGAGGAATGATATCATTAATGCATCTTTGATTGTTTCCCCGTTGTGGCAACATATAAAAGTTTTGAAACTTCATTGCAATATGCGTCTTCGATGTCCTGGTTTATCTCATAATGAAAGAGCAGAGCTTTCTGAATTTTCTGAATGGGTACAGAATATTGGAACTGGTTCTTTTCCTATGCACTGTAAAGGCGATGAGTCTGTGCCGTCTTGGATTCAAATACCTGGTGATTTATTGCTTCAGCCTAAAGCAGACCATATGTCAGCAGTCAGCTATTGTTGATTATGTCTATGATTCATTTTTCCTTAATTACAATAATGCGGAGTATTTATCTACCCGAGCTATTGTTTGCCCTACAAACACTATGGTGGATGAAATCAATGATATTGTTTTCGGACGGCTTCCTGGTTTCCCGATGGATTTTCTAAGCTGTGACACTATTTCTAAGTCCACTGATCATAGTGACGATGCTCATCTGTTCTATCCGCCTGAGCTACTTAATTCAATTAAAATTAATAATTTCCCTCACCACAAGATTACCTTGAAGCTCGGAGTGCCTATTATGTTATTAAGGAATATCAATCAATCTCTTGGTTTATGCAATGGGACACGCTTGATTGTCACTCGCCTTGGTCACAGAGTTATAGAAGGTGAAATCATTACTGGTTCACATAAAGGGGAACGAGTTTGTATTCCGCGTATTGTGCTTAATTCTTCTGGGTGTAAATGACCTTTCACATTGCGTCGTTGCCGGCTTCCAATTCGGTTGTGTTATGCGATGACAATAAATAAAAGTCAAGGGCAAACTTTATCAAAGATTTGTGTGTATTTGAGGAATCCGGTTTTTTCACATGGACAATTGTATGTAGCTGTCTTGCGTGTTACGTCTCGGAAGGGCCTAAAATTCTTAATTGAAGATGAGAACGGAGAACATTCGGCAATCACAAGGAATGTAGTCTATGAAGAAATCGTTCGTCGTTTATAGTTCCGTTTTTACATGGTTAGTTCTTTCAGATTTGGTGTTGACTACAAATTTATGCTAGATTTATTATAGTTTTTTTTGGATTTTTTTTGGGTTAAGACTGATATATGGAGAGATGTTAATCTTCTAGCTGCATGGTTACATACTGCATTTCCTACCTACTGATAAATTAACATGTATACTTTTTTATTGACAAATTTACATTTTATGGTTCCTGTTTAGTGCAAGAGGCGATTGCTGATGCCATCTTGGAGGATAACGCTCAACGGTTAGAGATGTCCAAGCGGATGGACGGGGAAGCGGTAGGTGAGCAAGCAAAGATGGAATAGGGTGTTAACAATCTGAAGCTTGCCGAAATTAAAATCGATGATGGAACGGGATTGCTTAGATGTTATCGTTGCATTGAGGAGATCAGGTCGTATTTCGTAGTTTCCCATGTGTAAAATTATCTGTCTTTGTACTTCTATGCCATGTATGTTGGCTGTGGTGTACTAACTAAGGTCATGTGTGTTCCCTCTTTTTTTTTTATTATGTGTTTATTTATTATCTGTGCAGTTCGATTTCATTTTATTTTATTTTGTTGTTGGAAAAAAATGTGCAGCCTTTAGCCATGTACAACTTGTGAAACACCAAGTCCTAATCTGCCATCCAATAAAGTCTATAATCGCCAGGGAAAACAACAACAGATATATATTGCTGATTACCTTTAACATGTGGCAAGGTAACAAGCACAGATAAGAGAAGCCATGAAACCGGCAAGGTGCGGGCACCTACAGAAGGAATAAAAAGAAAAAGAAATGAAGGATAGCAATATGATATCTCCTTGGTAGCTCGGGTAGAACACTACCAAGCATATCTCCCTCCAATGGCGAAATGCGAAAAAAAATGAAAGAGAGCAATATGATATCTTCTAGGTAGCTTAAGTAGAGAACTACGAAGCATATATCCCTTAAATGGCAAGGGCACCACTGCCTCGGAGAGCCATCGCTCGGGCACCACTACCTCGAAGAGCCATCGCTCGGGCAGCAGCGTCATGGCGATCATCTAGGATCATTGCACACAAAAGCATCGAGAAGCCAAGCAATGCTGCTAGCATCCCAGCCATGAGAATTATGATCAACTCTGAGATCACACCCTCCATTGGGGGCTTCCTCTCAGTTTTTTGCCACTGGAGGAAGAAAGGAAGGTCAAAATTAGGGAGAAGGAATGGGGCACCTTGTGGAGATAGAGAAAAAGAAGAGAGCCCAGAGTTATTTTTATAGCTCAAACCCAGTGTACGATGGGCGAAGTTCACCAGCATTGCTCGCCGCTCGATTGCCGATGTTCAGGAGGCGAATCTGCGAGCAGTGCCCAAAAGGCGCTGGTCTGTGAGGTGAGTGCTCGCTGCACTGGTAGCAAGCACGCCTGACACTACTACGGTACTGCCTAGATGCCCTACGTGCTACACGCCACAAGTGGGAGACGTGCGGGAAAGGGCGCGAGTGAGAAGTAGATAAGGCCTGGTGAAGAAGTTCATCATCCCTTGCAATGCAAAACTTACTTACAGTCAAGATTAAAAAGACCTGTGTCTGAGCCGGTTTTTTTTCTGAACTTTATTATGTGGGATTGCTATAGGTGTTTATTCTAAGCTTTAATACTTATTTGTAAATATTTTGCCAAAATAGATTAAGAAGACTTGTTCGTAGCCCCTTTCTTTTTTGAAATTTATTATGTGTGATTGCTATAGTTGTTTGTACTAAGCTTTCATACTTATTTATAATTATTTTGCCAAATCACGACCATAGATATTATATCGTGGTAAATTTCAAATTGCTTTTGTGATAAAAGTTTTTTTCAGAACAAACATCTTAAAACATATTTAAATCAGATCCACTTAAATTTTAGAAAAAAAGAAGCGACTGAATACATGTCTACTTGGATTAACCGGTGACATTGCTTTAAAGATGCATTTGTATATTCATATCCTTAAATATCTTAGTATGGATTTGTAGAGTCTATGGCATAGAAAGTATCTTGATAGTGGTGTCTTTATGATTATATGTGCACAACTAGAAAGATGTAGAGTGCATAAGATATTTACGAGGAACTTGCTATGATGCTATCTAGCAGTTGGCGAGTGCGGTGTTTTGGTGCCCAGACTCATCCGCACCTAATCAAAAAAAATAAAACGATACTAGGAAAATTAAAAAAAAACATTTTTTGTGTGGTAGACAATTTGATGCGTGAGGTCCGCTCCAATTTTTAGATCATTTGAACGTCTGAACAGCTCTCAGGAAAAAAACGAATCAGGTCAGAACGGTGCGTAGTAATAGATTTTTCGGTGCTCGGTCGTCGGTGTTCTGGAAGCGAATCTGCAAGCAGTGCTGAAAAGGTGTCGGTCCGTCCGGTGAGTGGTCGCTGCACCTAGCACGCCTTCCACTATCACGGTACTGCTCTAGATGCTCTACGTGTTAGACGCGATGAGTGGAGGACCTACGGGAAAGTGCGCGAGAGAGAAGTAGATGGGGGCTGGTGAACTAGAGCCCTGTGTTCAGGGTGCTAATCGCTGCCTGCAATACGTGATTTATTTACAGATAGAATTAATAAAACCTGTGCTTGACCCAATTCTTTTCTGAACTTTAATATGTGTAATTGTTATAGGTATGTATCTTTCTGATTTATGAGTTGATCATCAGAGGGGCGGTGCATAGCAATACATTTTCCGGTGCTCCATCATAGGTGTTCAAGAGACGAACCTGCGAGAAATGCAGTGAAGACGCCTTGCACTATAGTGGTACTGCCCTAGATGCTCTACGCGCTAGACGCCATGAATGGGGGGCATGCCGAGAGGGTGCCAGAGAAGAGAGACCGAACACGAGAAAGAAGAAGCGACTGACAATAAGTCTTGGGTCCACCCTATCAACTCAAGGGAGAACTGTTCAGTTGAGTGTACCATCCAAAGATTTGGAATTAAAGTTTTTCGCTCTTATTACATTTTTCGAGGATATATAGCAACTATTCAGTTGCCTTAGCCCATAGGCGTGGATGCTAATTAATTTTGTTTATTTAAATAATTAATAGGTTGTCCTCTAAAATGTATGATTGGTAGTTTTGGTGTCCTCTTTATTTAAATAATTAAGTTTGGTTGTTTTTAAGTGCCTTAGCTGACTAAAATGGTATTTTTGGTATTGCGTTGCTTCATTGTCTATGCAGGTCGATGCTGTGTTAATTCATTGTCTTTGTAGGTTTTTTTGTTAAATTTTTTAATTGAGGATGAGTACAGAGTACATATGGTCATTATAAGGAATATAGTGCATGAAGAAAATGTTCATCGTTTGTACTTTCGTATTCAAATTTAAAGAGGTTTGCTCTGTTTTAATTTCCTTCTACGTATTGAATTATATTCTTGATTTACTATGCAATTTTTCATTCATAGTAAATAGTTGAAGTTAGGTTGGATCAAAAAATAACATGCGTGTGCCTGCAACCTGTTTTGTTTTTGCTTCCAGACCATAAGGTTGAGTTTCTCTTTTTTTTTAAAGCATTTTCTGTTTACTATAGTTTACAGATTCAACCAGCCCATCTAACTTCAGCCGTCCGTTCTGATATGGCCCATAAGGTCCAACTTTTGTTGGCCCATGTACACCATGCATGCATTCGAATTATAGACTATGTGGTGATTTCTGATCCTCAAAAAAGAAAAATGTGGTGATTTCTTTCTAGCAATTTATATGATTACACTTGCTTACACTATTTAGCTTAGCAATTGTGTACGTCTTCCAATATATATCAAACTTGCATTTAGTTATAACACATACACAAGGTTACAATTTTAAAAAATAGAATTAAAAATATATAGCTTTTTTATTTCCTCACGAGAGCGACAACTTAAACATTACATAACCAAACCACGCGTCGCCTGTACGTATCTGGTCATGTCCAGCCCACACGCAAGCATGCTCTCACTCACCTCGCCAGGCCAAACCTGCCTACCTCGCCGCGCCCAGGTTGAACACTGATGTACTTGTGCCTACCTGACCAATTAATTCACTGTAACACACTGTAGCTACCTGACCAGTTAGTACACTGTAGCGCAACTGTAGCTGTACCTCTCTGCGTCACTGTAGCTGACATGTAGCTGGGATTCTATGGCAAACAGTTGGCCTACCCCCTCTATCATGTCTTAGATTAAAATACGCATGCATGTTCGTCCGTAAAAAGGAGGAAGCGGCATTGCTTGTGGGGCCAGTAATGGCCGAAGCAGACAGTGAAGCAGCACTGTATTGACAAAGAAAAGATGTGTATGACTATGCATGTAGTTAAAAATATATTTCTGGACCACCAATGACCGGAAGCACGTCTCTGATTACTAGCCAAGTGTTCTACATGCGAGCGGTCTACCATGGCGATGGCACGCACGGGACATTTTACAGCTACTGCATGCAAGTGATCTACCATGGGGACGATACGCACGAGATGTTTTACTGCTGCTGCATGCAAACAATCTACCATGAGACGCCACGCATACAGGTGACAGTAGTTCTATAGTACATACGGCCAGTTGCTATATAAAGAAGCTGATCCATGCTATGGGTTCACACGCCCCCAAACCATTATAGCATGTGTGAATAAACTATGGTGCCCTGAGACACTTTGCCACCCCTCTGACCATCGGTAGGCATGCTTTTGGAGAGATAGATTACTAAATCCTTTTGTTCTTCGGTCATCTTGCTTTGTAACTTACTGATGCCTTATGGTTTCATTTTTTTGTCATTTCTTTTCAGGCATTTCTCTTCTGATGGACGACGAGCTTTCTTCCACCAACGATGTGGGCTTCCATCGCCCAAACGCTGAAAAATGTTTCATGGGAGCGATCCAGCTCGCAACCCGTAGTTGCGTGCCTCTCCATCGTAATTATATAGTCACCCCATTTTCTCCATCTAATGCTCTTCCGTCTCAGTATGTAGTTGCTGCTCTCGTCGCTAAGTTCACCGAGCACTACAAATTGTACTTCTATGACGTCACTGACAATAGGATTGTCATGACATGCACCCACCACACCACTAGAAACCGTGTCTATAATTTCTCTAGGAGACATTCCACTATTATTATCCAAGGTGTCCGCTATAGATTTGTTGTAGATGACGCACTGCTCCATCTAGGAAGAATCTCTACCAATCAGTACATTGTTATCTCAATGGAAACTCTGCCACTTCATCTGTGGAAGAGCATCATAGTAGAGCAAATCCTCAGTCCATATTGCTCCTTAGATTATGTCACATAGGACTCACGCTTAATAGAATATCCATCCACTTTTACATGCTACGCGTGGGCCAGTCGATCCATCGCGGTGCCTCCAACCATACAAGTGAACGTGTCCGACGAGGATGCGTACACCGCAGACCAACAAATGGCCTTCTTTAGCGCGTACAATGTAAATCTGTTTATCAGCGAGCACAGAATCGAGCCCCACCCAGCCTATCGAGAAGTAGAGAGAGCTCGGGATCCACCAGACAACCTTATATCACAGATGGTTCTACTCACATTCATAAACCAAATCTAATGTTTACTAGCTATGACTATATTTAGAGAGGTGAAGCACACTGGTGCATGATAACATGCGAGGTTCCTCTCTTCTCACACATTACTGTCTATCTTCTGGCATATTAATTCGTGTGGTTGGCTTGGAAGGCAGCAGGAATTCAAGGTTGGCATACCTATAGGATCGTGCTTCCAAGACAAAACCTTGCTGTGTTTCTTTCTATTGACATTTTGCCTCCCCGAAGAACACTCCATGTTGCGGCGCGTCGTGTCCGATGGGCCAGAGAGGAGCCACGACTACACAAAGGCATCCATCTCAATAAAGATGTGACCCGTTTGCGTGCTACTGCAAAGATGGTTTCTAAACCCAATTTACATGGTGCACCCTCGAAAGGCTGAACTGTAAACCACTGTAGGCAGAGGAGACATCCCTCCAGGCTCAAACGACAAGCAATGTCTTGTAGTAGTAAAAAGTAAATAAATCACAGAACTGTTACGACGCGTTTGGTTCAACTCAGGTAATGTATTCAACTTTGTAATCGGACTGCACTGTATTAGGTGGAGGATTGATTCACTCCCTGATCTGTTTGGTTCAGCATTGGGATGCTTTCTGAATTCAAAGAGGAACACCAGAAGAACACGGACGATCCTGCCACCACGAGGAACCTGATGGGGGAGGGAGGGAAGTGGCGAGGTCGCTCGCGGTGGATACGCGCGGGGGAGGGGGGGTGCGCTGCCGCCCGCATCGTCAAGGGAGGTCACGGCGGCGGCGTATGGTCGGGAGTCGGGACGAAGAGACGGAGATGAGCGTTTTCGCTTCCCACTCGATGCTTCCCGTTTTGGGCTTTGTGAAGCGGTGTATCCGATTACAACGGGATCGAATCCGGCCCAGCCGAAACAAACACCTGTAACGTATTCGGGAGGCAGTGTAATCGATAGACGGAGTAAAAGTGGCGAACCAAACGCGTTGGAATTTGGCAGTTCGGGTCTTCAGCTCACTTTTAATTTTATAGAGATATTGTCAATCAGTTTGATTCCTGAGCTTCTGCTCTGCTCAGGCCTACCACTAGAAAGAAAACAGTTTTTAGGACATTGGCATGTATTATTTGCTTTTTGATGTTTAACTTACATGCATTAAAAGTTAGCAGACGGCGATACATTCTATCACGTGGCTCCGTTGCTCCCAGCTACTATATAGAGGTGGAGCACACTAGTATGTGACAGTAACACGCAACTCTTCTCTCATCACGCATGGATTCCTAGCTCAGGCACATGTTGAGTGTAGATCTCTTTATATGTTCATCGATTCGGCTTGGGAGGCAGAGGGAAATCAGAGTGTGTGTGCGTAGTAGATCCGGCTTGAAAATCAAACAACGTTCTGTCTTTATTACCATCCTCATAAGTCTATGGCAGACCATATCCAGATCAATTACTCTGCGCTTCAGGTGCACGCGCATGGGCAGGCTGCCGTGTCCTAATCTCCAAAGAAAGATGCAGATTTCCCTTGGCAACTTTTTGCTCAATATTTTGTTCCAGCGGCTGGTAGTAGCTATAGTCCATAATGTTACTGTCACGTATCGTTACGTATCACTAGGTATGAATTGTTCGAAACGCGTGTGCAAATGGGATTGAAACCAGGAGCTAATTAAGTTGCATGTAAGGACAATGCCAGGTTACAAAATTCAGTAGTAGCATATATAAACCTATGTCGTTGATAAGGCCAAGTAAACAGTTAACTAGCAGGCATAAACATAAAGTAGATCGAACAACTTCTTAACATGTAAGCAACTAACCTATTATTACATCAACATAGGTGGTGGCGGGATCCTAAAAAAAAACATAGGTGGGGGCGAATCTAGGAGTTGAAGTTAGTTGGGATGAACATTTTATGTTTACAAAATTTTAGATACAAATGCAAGTCTATTCAATAAAAACTCACAACATTGAACTCTCAAAAGCAATAAGACAAGATGAGTTGATGAAAGATGGCAACGATGGCTTCTGGAGCGTGCGCATGCATGCATTGCGTGCTGAGAGTCTGCTCGACTAGTTTGTGCTTCCGGATCACTATTGGACGGCCTTGTGAGGACTCCGGATGTGGATGGTGGGGTTTCGGTGAGTGGTCAGAGCACATAGCCCCGATCATGGCCACCCCATCACTGAAATTGTAGGGTAGCGACTACTGTTGCAATGGAAAGTGACTTCGGGTAGATCAATGTATTCTTTTTGTCTTTGTTGAATAATTTTAAAAAATGGTGTACATCCTTTTTCTATGGAGTGCTTGGGGTTTCAACCTCCTTCAAAAAAGTAATAAGAGAAAAAATTCGCGACATCCAACTATCAAGAACATTAAAAAAACAGGACCTACCGATCCACAATTACGACATGGCATGGGCGCACTACTAGGGAAAAGTTTATGCACAGAATCTTAGCAGTAGCGCTGGGTAGATTGAGGCGCTGCTGCTACTTAGTAGTAGCGTGTGTCAGTAAGACGCGCTACTGCTATCCTTTTAGCAGCAGCGCGTTTTAGAGAAATGCGATGCTGCTAAGTTTGAACTGGGCGCATATGGCTAGCCCCTCTTAGCAGCAGCGCATATCCCGATACCGCGCTACTGCTATGCTCCGTAGTAGTAGCGCTTTCTTCGACACGCACTACTACTAACCCTACCTTATCGTCCCCGCGCGACCGACGACCCCCCCACTCTCCATCTCACTCACACTCTCCCCCACGCCCCCGTCGACCGCCGCCGCCGCTGCCGTTCCCCGATGACCGCCGTCGCCCGCAGCCGTCGTTCCTCCTCCACTGAGGTAGTCCCTCCTCCCTCCTCCGGCCGCCCCTCCTCCCTCCTCTACCGGCCGCCCCCTCCGCCCTCCTCCACCGGCTGCCTCCTCCCCTCCTCCTCTGGCCACCCCCTCCTCCCTCCTCCTCCGGCCGCCCCCTCCTCCCTCCTCCACCGGCCGCCCCCTCCTCCCTCCTCCTCCGGCCGCCCACTATTCTTGTATAATGTAATTTTTTTACTGTTTTTAGTAAGTGTTTAATAGAATTAGTAAGAAAATTAATAGAACTAGTTGAACTAGTTTATTTTTAGTAAGAATTGGTTTATTTTTATTTATAGTAAGTGCTTAGTTGAACTAGTTGAATTAATAGAACTAGTTTATTTTTATTAAGAAAATTTAGATATATGAGATTTGATGATCTAATTAAAATTTTACTATAGAACTAATTTATTTTTATGTATAGTAAGTGTTTAGTTGAACTAGTTGAATTAATAGAACTAGTTTATTTTTAGTAAGAAAATTTAGGTATATGAGATTTGATGATCTAATTAAAATTTTACTATAGAGCTAGTTTATTTTAAGTAAGAAAAATAATAAAACTAGATTTTTTTATTTAAAGCAATTATTCCCGCATCGACATCGACGATGCCTATCCCGCATCCTCGTCGTCGACTCGGTGGAGGAGGCCTGCTTGATCAGAGGGCCATGTTCGGAACTGGGCTCCGCCGGGCTGGTACTGGGATGTGCTACCTTCCGGGGGGCACAACTTAGTGAGGAGCCAGCCCATCGTTGACCCGAACCTTGTTTGGTGGCTATCGCGTAGGCCAGTGACGGTGCAAAGACTTGAGGACCCCATGGAGGTGGTACGTCACCGTGTTAGCGAGGAGGACGAGCACGTCCGTCGCTACATGGTTGCGTTGGAGGACAGGTTCTCCAATACCTAGAAGGTTCTTCAGGGATCTCACTGGAGCTATGATCCTGTGATGGTTCCTTCTCTTTGTGTGTCCACCGTTCGGGCCGATACCCGTCGTTCGCTAGCATTTTAGCTGTATTAGTGAGGTTATATTATGACATCATTTGAGATGTATTAGTGATAATATTCAACGATGTAGGGACGCAAGAGATGATTTAGTTTTGCTTATTGAATGCATGCTAATTTGAATACTAATTTATTTTATGATTTAGTTTTGCTTATTGAATGCTCAAATTGGAGAACTACTCCTATTTTGAATGCTCAAATTGGAGAGCACTATGCAAGGCGTATGCATTTGATTGGTTGATAGCTTATAGGGTTCCACTAAGTCCTAAGATGAGGATAATAATGTTTTTATTTATATTTTGTTTTTGCAGCCAAATCTCCATGTCGTAGCCGCTGTCGTCCCCGTCACGGACCCCCTCCAACCTCGAGGTGAGACCAACCAAATCTCCATGTCAATATGAGTCCTATAAGATATTTTGAAATTTTTTTGTTCATATTTTCAACCATTGAAATGCAATGACCATCAAGTTTGAATGCAATGTCCATCAAGTTTGAATGCAAATAGGATATGTGCTTGCCAAAGTGGTCATGTTTGCAGGTAACACCTCCGAGTGGCCTATGTTTTGCCGGAGTGTTGATTAATTTCCATTCCGGCAAATTTCAGGCGCTCGATATATCATTTTTTAGCAAAGGTCATGCCGGATTTTTCCATGAATTTTGGCATGACTTGTGCTAGAATATGTAGGAAATATCGAGTGGCCTGGATTTTCTAGAAAGATAACTAAACGACATTTCAGGTTGACTTTAAGTCTGCCAAGCTCCATATATGACAATCAAAAAATGAGTGAGGGAGAAAGTCCGCACCATATATGAGAGAGGAAGAATCCTGACTGTTGTCGTGGGGGTCGCTTCTCCTTCTTCTCCTTGTGCTAGACCTTTGTTATGCACTAGGGGAAGGAGGAGTAACGACCATCACCGGTGGTCAAAAAATGAGTGAGGGAGTGTGTCCACCATATATGAGAGAAGAAGAATGCCGACTGTTGTTGTGGGGATCGCTTCTCCTTCATTCCCGTGTGCTAGACATTTTGGTTTAATGCACTCGGGAACGAAGGGAGGAGCGACCATAACCAACAGTCGAATATATACACCACGTGAGCTGAGAGTTTTCAAAAAAAGACTCGACGGACCAGTAGTCAACCCGTGCTGAATAATAATGATCTAGTTTAGTTTTTATAGTACATATATTGAATTTTAGAAGTTTAATCTTTGTATGAACATAGTAAATGTCGACGGATGACGAATGTCTCGCGGAGTGCTCCTGGTGCGGCGACAACTGGGGTTTCTGGGACAAGCCTCACTTGGTAGAAGGTCGGCGCTTCAGCATTAAGCTCCAAGAGACCTTCGATGTTGAAACGGTACGCTACGACGCAAAGTGTTTTTTTCGTAATTAAGCTCGACTTCTTCTTCTTCAACGTGTAATTTTCATCTTTTACAATTTGACTAGCTTATCTCATGTCATGCAAGACGCTATGTCTTGGAGAGGATGGATTTTGAAGATCATGGAAATTGGGAAACTAAGATAATTCACCTAAGGAACCATCATGATTTTGATTTTCCTGTAAATCTATACAATTCTGTGAGTGATGAGGATACAGACCCAGGGTAGGGCCATAGACCTGACTTATGTGCCCTACCCAAGATCACTACCCTAGAAGCTAAGAAGTCCAAGAGACAACAAAGAACTCCCAGGCAAAGGTGTCGAGTGCAATCCACTCGACCAATCATATCACTCGGGTAACCCTTCTACTTGTTGTCACTCGACCATACAAGGAATCACTCAACCTACTGAAGACCAGGAGTCACTCAGCACTGCAACGATCAGGCGTTCATTCCGTAGTCTTTAAGGTCATTAATAGCACTTATGGCTAGCGTTATCAGTAACGCCCCTACTTTATGTACATTAAGCCCCTTGTAATGGAGGATGGCTGGGGTCCTGGCGCACTCTATATAAGCCACCCCCCTCCTCTGGCACAAGGGTTCACACCCCCTGTAACACCACACACATATAATCCAGTCGACCGCCTCCGGGCACCGAGAAGTAGGGCTATTACTTCCTCCGCGAAGGGCCTGAACTCGTTAATCTTGTGTGTACACCTTCACCATAGCTGAGATCTTGCCTCTCCATACCTACCCCCCTTTCTACTGTCAGTCTTAGGACCACGACAGTTGGCGCCCACCGTGGGGCCGGTGTCTTAGCGACTTGTTGGTGAAGTTACAATTTTTTCGATCCCCATCATCATGATTTCTGGCGGTGGATTGGCTGAGGGCCGCGAGATCCATCTCGGCGCGCTCGTGTTCATCACCGACGACTCCGCCTGGCTTCAGGAAGCTCCCCTTGACGTAGAGGCGCTCCCCGTCCGAGGGGCGACGCACTTCCGCGCGTGCGTACGCGGCGTCCTTCTCCAGCAGCCGTCGACTCAGAATCGGTCGGCTCCGATGGTGTCTTCTCTCCCTGCTGTTCGTCACTGCAAGCGATCCGGTCGGTCGCGGCTTTAGCTGTGGGTGAAACACGCGGTGGCTCGACATTCGGCCACCCACCAAGTCGCGGCAATCGAGCCTGATGAAACTCTTCACGGCCTGTTCGACTGGCTCCGTCGAGACCGCATCCAAGTGCGATAGCAGCGACCCTGTGGCTGAAGTCTTGATGGTCGACGGACCATGTAGTCCGCCTAGTTTCCGCCGTGAAGACGGCGAGGATGGTGGCGGCGACCCGTCGCGCGTCCACGAGGAGTACCATCCTGAACCCCTCTCTTCGCAGCAGAGGGAAGAACTTTGTCGCCGCAACATGGATGCACTCCACACGCCCATCGTTGGAGAAACCCCCGAGGCTCGGGCCTTGGAAGAGGTGCGCTTGGCTAATTTGGCTGAGCACACTCGAATGGAAAACCTCTAGTGCGCACTCGAGAGCGTGCTCGGGAGTGGATCCCTGAGTCTAGTTGACGACAGCTTTCTCCTCCTCCGCCTAAGGTATACCGCACTCCGATTCAAAATCTCACAGTTGCGGCCTGAACAGCAGAATCAATTCAAACTTCCCTGTCATAGGCTGGCAGAGGTTTGATGCAAATCCGGGCCTTACTCTGGGCAGCAGGAGAACAGAACACAGCAGTGTCTCAGTCGCGGAATAGGATTCATAGCAGATCCATGGTCGCGGATACTATTCAGTTGGCCCACAGTCCAAGATTGCCCCTGCGGCGTGAAGGCCGTGGACAGTATGATCACTGACTCGACCACGACAATCATCGTCGAGTGCCCACACCTCCTCCGAGGAGTGCATCATATGTGCCTCGGCAGTACGATGATAGACGCATTCACAGTGGTGAGCGCAGAGCACCAGTCGACCCAAGAGAGCCAGTCTTTGATGCAAGATCTATCCTCGTTCAAGGTCTAGTCGACCGGAACAGAGTGCATAGGGAAGACCTTGGCAGAGATCGTCCGACTGGCAGCAGAGTTCATGTTTCGGGTCCAGAGTGTTTCAGCAAAGACATCAGGGCTGCAATGATTCCTCCCAACTTCAGGTTGGTGACTGGAGTCAGCAAGTTCACTGGAGAGTCCAAGCCTGAAACTTGGCTTGAGGATTACCGAGTAGCTGTGCAGATTGGTGGTGGGAATGATGAAGTGGCAATAACGCGTCTGCCTCTGATGTTGGAGGGGTCAGCCAGAGCGTGGTTGACTCAGTTAGCCCCAGGCAGTATATTCAGTTGGGAAGAGCTTGCTCGAGTGTTCGTCAGAACTTTTGAGGGCACTTGCAAGAGGCCAGCAGGGTTGACAGAATTGCAACATTGTGTATAGAAACCGAGTGAGACTCTGAGGGATTTCATTCAAAGGTGGACCACTTTGCATCACACGGTGGAAAATGTATCTGAGCATCAAGCAGTGTGTGCCTTCAAGGAAGGCATTAAGTATCGAGAGATGGTCTTGAACTTCGGTCGGACTAGAGATATGACTCTGACTCGGATGATGGAAATAGCCACCCGGTAGCTAACGGGGAAGAAGAGGATCGACTCCGCAGCGGAAAGGGTAAACCAGTCGGCCAAGACGCCGGCGGGGGTAATTCCAATCGGAAACAGAAACGTAAGGCCGAGCCTGCAGCACCCGGTGAAATTGCGGCAGTGGTTCAAGGAAAGTTTAAAGGAAAACCTAAGGGGCCCTGGAACCCTAAGAAGGTAAAGGATCAAGCGGGAAATGATGTGTTGGATTTACCATGTCACATTCATACGAAGAAGGATGAAGAGGGTAATCTGATTTATCCTAAACACACCACTCGACAATGTCGACTCCTGATCCAGCAGTTCCGAGAGAAACAGCCCAGTGAGAAGGAAAAAGAGTCGGACAAAGACGAGGATGAAGAGGAAGACGATGGTTATCCCAAAGTCAATTCCACCCTAATGATTTTTGCTGATGTTGAGAGAAAAAGTCGATTGAAAGTTATCAACAGAGAAGTAAATATGGTTGCTCCGGCGACGACGACCACATACCTCAAATGGTCACAAACAACCATCACTTTTGACCAATCTGATCACTCGACGTGTATAGCCACCCTTGGGAGGCAAGCGTTGGTGGTCGACCCAGTGGTTGAAGGCACTCGACTGACCAAAGTGCTAATGGATGGTGGTAGCAGCCTAAATATCCTTTATACTGAAACCTTGAAGGGGATGGGCATTCTGATGTCCAAACTTAGCGAGAGCAATATGATTTTCATGGCTTTATCCCTGGGAAGAAAGCCGAATCACTCAGCCAGATCGCGCTTGACGTGGTTTTCGGTGATTCCAAGAATTATCGTAAGGAAAAGTTGACATTTGAAGTTGTGGATTTCCAGAGTGCTTATCATGCTATTCCGGGTAGGCCTGCCTATGCGCGTTTTATGGCTCGACCATGTTACGTGTACCTCAAGCTGAAGATGCCTGGCCCCAGAGGTGTGATCACAGTCACTGGCAATCGGCAGAAAGCAGAGGAATGCTTCCAGAAGGGTTCCAAAATTGCCGATGCACAAATGGCAGCAGTTGAATTTCAAGAGTATCAGAAGAATGCAGATCCGAGTGATTTGCTCCGAGCTAAGAAGCCTGCCACGGACTCTACATTTCAGTCGTCTGGAGAAATGAAGCCGATTCATATCCACGCGACCGATCCCAATGCTGCACCGACTCATATCTCAATGACACTCGACAGCAAATAGGAAGAAGCGCTCATCCAGTTCCTCCTTGAGAACTGGGACATCTTTGCATGGAAACCTTTTGACATGTCGAGTGTACCCAGAGAACTGGCTGAGCACTGTTTGCATGTCGATCCCAAGGTAAAACCCGTCAAAGAGCATCTTCGGCGGTCCGCCATGCAGAAGAGAAAAGCAATTGGCAAGGAAGTGGCTCGACTCCTAGCAGCAGAGTTCATCCGAGAGATCTACCACTTCGAGTGGCTTGCCAGTGTGGTCATGGTCCCTAAGAAGGATGATTCACTTAGTATGTGCGTCGACTTCAAGCATATCAATCGGGCCTGCCCGAAAGATCATTTCCCTCTCCCCCGCATCGATCAGATTGTTGACTCGACTGTGGGATGTGAGCGCTTGTCTTTTCTGGATGCATATTCCGGGTATCATCAGATCCGACTGTATGGTCCCAATGAAATAAAAACAGCTTTCATCACCCCATTCGGGTGCTTTTGCTATGTCACCATGCCATTTGGTCTTAAAAATGCTCGCGCCACATTCATGAGGATGATTCAGAAGTGCCTGCTCACTCAAATCAGTCGGAATGTGGAAGCATACATGGATGACATTGTGGTCAAGTTGCGTAAAGGTTCTGACATGCTGACCGACCTCGCAGAAACCTTTGCCAACCTAAGAAGGTATGATATCAAGCTTAATCCGTCAAAGTGCACATTCAGAGTCCTAGGTGGAAAGTTACTCGGTTTCCTCGTTTCCGAAGGAGGGATCGACGCAAATCCAGAAAAAGTCGATACCATCCTCTGAATGAAACGCCCTGTGCGTGTGCATGACATTCAAAAGCTTACTGGTTGTTTGGTCTCCTTGAGTCGATTCATTTCTCATCTCGGTGAAAAGGCCTTACCTCTTTACCGATTGATGAAGAAATCTGATAAGTTCGAGTGGTCTACTGAAGCTGACGCAGCGTTTGCAGAGCTCAAAACCCTGCTTTCCACCCAGCCGGTGCTTGCTGCGCCAATCAGCAAAGAGCCTTTACTGCTTTACATTGCAGCCACTAGACAAGTTGTCAGTACAGTACTCACGGTCGAGCGGGAAGAAGAAGGAAAAGCTTATAAAGTTCAGCGCTCAGTGTATTATCTCTCTGAAGTTTTGACTCCATCCAAGCAGAGATATTCTCACTATCAAAAGCTTGTTTATGGAATCTACATGACCATGAAGAAGGTTGCACACTATTTCTCTGATCACTCCATTACAGTCGTCAGCGACACACCATTATCTAAAATTCTGAACAACAGAGATGCAACTGGCCGAGTGGCAAAATGAGCGATTGAACTCCTTCCATTGGATATCAAGTTTGAGGCAAAGAAAGCTATCAAGTCTCAAGCAATTGCAGATTTCCTTGCCGAGTGGGTTGAGCAGCAACTACCGACTCAAGTTCACTCGGAGCATTGGACCATGTTCTTCGATGGCTCCAAGATGCTGAATGGTTTCGGAGCTGGAGTAGTATTGGTATCCCCCCGTGGAGACAAGCTTAGCTACGTTCTCTAGATTCATTTTGATTCCTCCAACAATGAAGCTGAATATGAAGCACTTTTATACGGGTTGCGTATGGCCATTTCACTCGGCGTCCGGCGCCTTATGGTCTATGGTGACTCGGATTTGGTGGTTAATCAAGTGATGAAAGAGTGGGATGTCAGGAGCCCGTCTATGACTGGTTATTGCAACGCAGTAAGAAAATTGGAAAAGAAGTTTGAAGGGTTGGAGCTTCACCATGTATCCCGACTGAAAAATCAAGCTGCAGATGAATTGGCGAAGATAGGATCCAAGAGAGAGGCCATTCCCAGCAATGTGTTTTTGGAGCATATTCACTCACTTTCAGTTCAGGAAGATCCTTTCACTGAAGAGCCCCCACAACCTAAGAGTGCTACAGATCCGACTGAAGTCGAAATCCCAGCCGTGGTCGACTTAGTCATGGACGTTTTGGTTGTCACTCCTGACTTGACAGTGCCATACATTGCATACATTCTTAGGAAAGAACTTCCAGAGGATGAAGAAGAGGCTCGATAGATCGTCCAACGATCTAAAGCCTTTACTATGATAAAAGGTCAGTTGTCCAGAGAAAGTGTGACTGGATTCTGCCAGAAATGCATCACGCCAGAAGAGGGCCGAATAATCCTCAATGACATTCACTCGGGGACCTGTGGTGACCATGCGTCCTCTCGAACCATCGTGGCAAAAGCATACCGAGCCGGATTTTACTGGCCACACGGCAACGAGATGGCGAAAGAAATAGTAGACAAATGTGAAGGTTGTCAGTTTTACTCCAACATGTCCCATAAACCTGTGTCAACTCTGAAGACTATTCCACTCGTCTGGCCTTTTGTTGTCTGGGGATTGGATATGGTTGGACCTCTGAGGACTGGCAGGAGTGGTTTTACCCATGTGCTGGTAGCAGTCGACAAGTTTACCAAATGGATTGAAGCCAAGCCCATTAAAAACCTTGAAGCAAGTACAGCTGTAAGTTTTATCAGAGAATTGACATTTAGATATGGTGTTCTGCATAGCATCATCACTGGTAATGGGTCGTACTTCGATTCTAACGAGTTCAGAGCCTTTTGTGCTTCCCAAGGCACGAGGGTCGACTACGCTTTAGTCACCCATCCTCAATCGAATGGGCAGGCGGAAAGAGCAAATGGACTAAAACCCCGATTGATGCGTGACCTCAAGCATGCAGCAGGTGCCTAGGTCGATGAACTTCCATCAGTACTTTGGGGATTGAGGACAACTCCCAATCGGTCGACTGGACGAACTCCATTCTTCTTAGTCTATGGAGCTGAAGCTATACTCCCGAGTGATTTGCTTCACAATGCGCCTCGAGTCGAACTTTTCTCAGAAGAAGAAGCAGAACTGGCTCGGCAAGATACAGTCGATCTCCTGGAAGAGGAAAGAGAGATGGCCTTGATTCGGTCGACCATTTATCAGCAAGACCTGCGTTGATTCCACGCCAGAAACGTAAGCGGTCGGGCATTTCAGGAGCTAGACTTGGTTCTTCGAGTGGACCAGCAGAAACCACACAAGCTCGCTCCTACTTGGGAAGGCCCCTTCGTCGTCACCAAAGTGCTCCACAACGGAGCATATCGTCTTTTCAACGTTGAACACAATAAAGACGAGCCACGCGCCTGGAATGGGGAGCTACTCCGCCCCTTTTACTCTTAAGCATTCAGATTGTTGAGATGTAATAAGAAATACCTTTTTTGATTATCAAAGACATGATTTTACAATCTTCCGAATGATTGTTGTTCATTTTTTACATGTTCTAAATCCCCCAGTGGGTGCCTTAGCTGCGAATCCGTTTTTCCTAAGTTGAAAAGTAAAATCCTACCGAGTGGTGAGCAAGCCTCTCACTCGGGGGCTTAGCTGCAAATCCATTTTCGCCTAAGTTGAAAAGTAAAATCCTACCGAGTGGTGAGCAAGCCTCTCACTCGGGGGCTTAGCTGCAGTCCAGTACTCGCCTAAGTTTGAAAAATCCTACTGAGTGATGAGCAAGCCTCTCACTCGGGGGCTTAGCTGCAGTCCAGCGCCTAAGTTTGAAAAATCCTACCGAGTAATGAGCAAGCCTCTCACTCGGGGGCTTAGCTGCAGTCCAGTACTCGCCTAAGTTTAAAAAATCCTACCGAATGATGAGCAAGCCTCTCACTCGGGGGCTTAGCTGCAGTCCAGTACTCGCCTAAGTTTAAAAAATCCTACCGAGTGGCGAGTGATCCTCCCACTCGGGGGCTTAGCTGCAGTCCAGTACTCGCCTAAGTTTAAAAAATCCTACCAAGTGGCGAGCGATCCTCCCGCTCGGAGGCTTACCTGCAGTCCAGTACTCGCATAAGTTTAAAAATTCCTACCGAGTGGCGAGCGATCCTCCCACTCGGGGGCTTAGCTGCAGTCCAGTACTCGCCTAAGTTTAAAAAATCCTACCGAGTGGCGAGCGATCCTCCCACTCAGGGGCTTAGATACAGTCCAGTACTCGCCTAAGTTTAAAAAATCCTAGCGAGTGGTGAGCAAGCCTCTCACTCGGGGGCTTAGCTGAAGTCTAGTACTCGCCTAAGTTTAAAAAATCCTACCGAGTGGCGAGCGATCCTCCCACTCAAGGGCTTAGCTGCAGTCCAGTACTCGCCTAATTGTAAAAAATCCTACCGAGTGGTGAGCAAGCCTCTCACTCGGGGGCTTAGCTGCAGTCCAGTACTCGCCTAAGTTTAAAAAATCCTGCCGAATGGCAAGCGATCCTCCCACTCTGGGGCTTAGCTGTAGTCCAGTACTCGCCTAAGTTTAAAAAATCGTACCGAGTGGCGAGCGATCCTCCCACTCGGGGGCTTAGCCGCAGTCTAATACTCGCCTAAGTTTAAAGAATCCTACCGAGTGGTGCAGGTCGACCACCACCCCCCCCCCCAGGGGGGCTGCACCGTCAAGAAGAAGGACGAGATTGTGCGTATTACCAAGGCGAACCGCTTGCAGGAACGTCAAGACCATTGCTGAGTGCCTCGCTGATGAGCTGGTCAATGCTACCAAAGGCTCATCCAACAGCTGGCGCCAAGGCGAGTTGCTTTCAGGAACGTCAAGACCATTGCTGAACACCTCGAAGATGAGCTGATCAATGCTGCCAAAGGCTCATCCAACAGATGGTACCAAGGCTAGCTGCTTTCAGGAACGTCAAGACCATTGCTGAGTGCCTCGCTAATGAGCTGATCAATGCTGCTCAGGGCTTGTCGAACAGGTCGATTGCGGCCTCTTCTTCAGAAGCTACATCAAAAGTACAAGAACCAATCCAAGTGAAGAACGAGTTCCGCTCGAAGACAAACACAACATATTCAAAGATAAACCAAGATCAGATGAATCCAAAGGTTCCGAACCGCAGATTAAAGTGATCGGGCGTCGAGCCCGAAGAAGTTTCAACGAGTACAAAATCACTCGGCATTCTGAGGCAAATAAAGGTGAAGCATAATGTTTTTCAATCAGTCGTCAGGAGAAGGGCTGGCTGGATCACACAAGCTGTCAAGGTCAATGTTGTCTGCAATATGAGTGGCAGCTTCAAGGAAGGTGTCCATGAAAGACTGGAAGGTGTGCTTCTTAGTATTCACAACCTTGAGAGCTACCAACTTGTCTTCTCTAGTGTCCTTGCAGTGCACTCGGACCAATGACAAGGCGACGTCAGCGCCACAGCAAGTGGACGACTTCTTCCATTCCTACACTCGGCCAAGGATCTGATTGAGTCGATTCATCAACAACTCGAGATCTTGTGAAAGTTCCGCGTGAGGCCAGAGTTCGGCGTCAACCCAAGTCATTGCCGCCTTCAGTCGAGCCAGATAAGCAACGGCGCCGTCCAAGCGTGATTCCAACCACAGCAAGTTCATCACAACGTCATCTTTCACAGGACAATTGATGGGGTGTCTCGACCCGCCCGGTCTCAGCTTCGAAATCCTGCCAAAGTTCTGCAGCATCAGGAAAAATAGTGAGTCGACAATATAACAAGATACTTCAGTCGACGGCAACTAACCAGTTGATACGTCCATTTTGCATCATGCTTTTATATCAATATTTATTGCATTATGGGCTGTTATTACATATTATATCTCAATACTTATGGCTATTCTCTCTTATTTTACAAGATTTACCATGAAGAGGGGGAATGCCGGCAGCTGGAATTCTGGCTGGAAAAGGAGCAAACGTTGGAAACCTAATCTGCACAACTCCAAAAGACCTGAGACTCCTCGAAACAACTTTTCAGATTTAATAAGAATTTTTGGGCAAAAGAAATAGGCCAGGGGGCCCACACCCTGTCCTGGAGATAGGGGCGCGCCCACCCTGTAGGGCGCGCCCCCCTATCTCCTGGGCCCCCTGGTGGGCTTCCGGCTGCCATCTTCTACTATATGAAGGGTTTTCCCCTGGAAAAAATCGTGGGCAAGCTTACGGGATGAAACTCCGCCGCCACGAGGTGGAACCTTGGCAGAATCAATCTAGGGCTCTGGCGGAGCTGTTCTGCCGGGGACACTTCCCTCCGGGAGGGGGAAATCATCACCAACGTGATCACCAACGATCCTCTCATCGGGAAGGGGTCAATCTCCATCAATATCTTCACCAGCACCATCTCATCTCAAAACCCTAGTTCATCTCTTGTATCCAATTTTGTATCAAAACCAAAAATTGGTACCTGTGGGTTGCCAGTAGTGTTGATTACTCCTTGTAGTTGATGCTATTTGGTTTACTTGGTGGAAGATCATATGTCCAGATCCTTTATGCATATTATTACTCCTCTGATTATGAACATGAATATGCTTTGTGAGTAGTTACGTTTGTTCCTGAGTATATGGGTGAAGTCTTGCTGTTAGTAGTCATGTGAATTTGGTATTCGTTCGATATTTTGATGATATGTATGTTGTCTTTCCTCTAGTGGTGTTATGTGAACGTCGACTACATGACACTTCACCATTATTTGGGCCTAGAGGAAGGCATAGGGAAGTAATAAGTAGATGATGGGTTACTAGAGTGACAGAAGCTTAAACCCTAGTTTATGCGTTGCTTCGTTAGGGGTTGATATGGACCCATATGTTTAATGTTGTGGTTAGGTTTACCTTAATACTCCTTTTTGTAGTTGCGGATGCTTGCAATAGGGATTAATCATAAGTGGGATGCTCGTCCATGTTAGGGCAGTACCCACGTGCCGGTCCACCCACATATCAAATTATCAAAGTCCCGAACGCGAATCTTATGAACGTGATGAAAACTAGCTTGACGATAATTCCCAATGTGTCCTCGGGAGCCCCTTCTTCATTATTAGAGTTTGTCCAGGCTTATCCTTTGCAACATAAAGGATTGGGCCACCTTGCTACACTTTATTTACTTCATTTACCTTTTGCTCATTACTGTTTATCTTATCACAAAACTATCTATCACCTACTATTTCAGTGCCTGCAGAGAAAACCTTACTGAAAACCGCTTATCATTTCCTTCTGCTCCTCATTGGGTTCGACGCTCTTACTTATCGAAAGGACTATGATAGATCCCCTATACTTGTGGGTCATCAAGACACTTTTCTGGTGCCATTGCCGGGGAGCGTAGCGCTCTTGGTGAGTGGAACTTGGTAAGGAAACATTTATATAGTGTGCTGAAATTTTCTGTTACTTATGGAAACTAATCCTTTGAGGGGCTTGTTTGGGGTATCTTCACCCCAACCAGAAGAGAAAAGAGATGCTCCTCAACCTACTGAACCTTACGAAAATATTCACTTTGAAATTCCTTCGGGTATGATAGAAAAACTGCTAGCTAATTCTTTTGCAGGAGATGGAACATTGCATCCCGACTTACACCTCATCTTTGTGGATGAAGTTTGTGGATTATTTAAGCTTGCGGGTATTCCCAATGATGTTGTCAAAAGGAAGGTCTTCCCTTTATCTTTGAAGGGAGATGCAATAACATGGTATAGGCTATGTGATGATACGAGATATTGGAATTATAAGCGATTGAAGTTGGAATTTCACCAGAAGTTCTATCCTATGCATCTTGTTCATCATGATCGTAATTACATAGATAATTTCTGGCCTCGCGAAGGAGAAAGCATTGCTCAAGCTTGGGGGAGGCTTAAGTCAATGTTGTATTCATGCACCAATCATGATCTCTCTTGTGAAATGATTATTCAAAAAATTTATGCTCGGCTTTCTCTTGATAATCGCAACTTGCTCGATACTTCCTGTGCTGGTTCATATATGCTGAAGACTATTGATTTCAAATGGGACTTATTGGAAAGAATTAAACGCAACTCTGA
Source organism: Aegilops speltoides (assembly GCA_021437245.1). Classification (NCBI taxonomy): domain Eukaryota; kingdom Viridiplantae; phylum Streptophyta; class Magnoliopsida; order Poales; family Poaceae; genus Aegilops; species Aegilops speltoides. Next base: position 70,808,061 of record CM038146.1, read on the forward strand.
AGATTGGAGTTCCGACGATGGTAAGGAGTCAGGTATGACACCTAAGTTTGATTGTGTTAAATCTTTTATGGATACCGATGCTTTCCGTGGATTTAGCTCTAAGTATGGACTTGACTCTGAGATAGTAGCTACTTTTTGTGAAACTTTTGCTACTCACGTTGATATCCCTAAAGAGAAGTGGTTTAAATATAATCCTCCTGTTGAAGTGAAAGTAGTTGCACCTATTACAGTCGAAGAGAAGACTATTACATATAGTGATCCTATTATTCCTACTGCTTATGTTGAAAAAAATACTTTTCCTATTAGGATAAAAGATCATGTTAAAGCTTCAAATGTTGTTCGTAAGAGTAATACTAGGACTTATACACCTCCTGAGCAAATTAATGTTGAACCTGGTATTGCTATGATTAAAGATCTTTTGGATGAGGACTTAGATGGGCATGTTATCTCTTTTTGTGGTGAAACTGCTAATATTGCTAGACCCGATACTAAGACACGTAGACCTGTTGTAGGCACGCCTGTTATTTCTGTCAAAATAGGAGATCACTGTTATCATGGTTTATGTGATATGGGTGCTAGTGCTAATGCGATACCTTATGATCTTTATAAAGAAATTATGCATGATATTGCACCTATTGAATTAGAAGACATTGATGTTACTATTAAGCTTGCCAATAGGGACACCATTAAACCTATTGGGATTGTTAGAGATGTTGAAGTCTTGTGTGGGAAGATTAAATAGCCTTCTGATTTTCTTGTTCTTGCTTCCCCACAAGATAATTTTTGTCCCATTATTTCGGTAGACCCTTCTTGAATACTGCTAGTGCTAAGATTGATTGTAAGAGAAAGGTTGTCACTGTTGGCATAGACAGTACGTCTCATGAGTTTAATTTTGCCAAGTTTACTAGACAACATCGTGAAAAGGAACCATCTAGTAGGGATGAAATTATTGGTCTTGCTTCTATTGTTGTTCCTCCAACTGATCCGTTAGAACAATATTTGCTAGACCATGAAAACGATATGTTTATGAAGGAAAGGGAAGAAATAGATGAAGTGTTCCTTAAACAAGAACCTATGTTGAAACATAACCTTCCGTTGAAATTCTTGGGATCCCCTCCACCCAAGGGTGATCCGTGTTTGAACTCAAACCATTACCGATAATCTTAAGTATGCTTATCTTGATGAAAAAAATATATCCTGTTATTATGAGTGCTAACCTTTCAGAGAAAGAAGAAAAAGATTATTGAAAACTCAAGAAGCACCGAGCTGCTATTGGATATACTCGGATGATCTTAAGGGCATTAGTCCCACATTATGTCAGCACAAAATTTCAGTGGAGAAAGATGCCAAACCAGTTAGAGATCCTCAAAGACGATTAAATCCCAAAATGAAGGAAGTGGTAAGAAAGGAGATACTAAAGCTCCTTGAGGCAGGTATTATTTATCCCGTTGCTGATAGTGAATGGGTAAGCCCTGTCCATTGTGTCCATAAAAAGGGAGGTATTACCGTTGTCCCTAATGATAAAGATGAATTGATCCCACAAAGAATTAATACAGGTTATAGGATGGTAATTGATTTCTGTAAGTTAAATAAAGCTACTAAGAAAGATCATTACCCTTTACCTTTTATTGATCAAATGCTAGAAAGGCTATCCAAACACACACATTTTTGCTTTCTAGATGGTTATTCTGGCTTCTCTCGGATACCTGTATTAGCGGGGGATCAATCTAAAAGTACTTTTACTTGCCCTTTTGGTACTTTTGCTTACAGACGTATGCCTTTTGGTTTATGTAATGCACCTGCTGCCTTTCAAAGATTCATGATGGCTATATTTTTCTGATTTTTGTGAAAAGATTTGTGAGGTATTCATGGATGACTTCTCCGTCTATGGATCCTCTTTTGATGATTGTTTGAGCAACCTTGATCGAATTTTGCAGAGATGCGAAGACACTAGTCTCGTCCTGAATTGGGAAAAGTGTCACTTTATGGTTAATGAAGGCATTGTCTTGGGGCACAAGATCTCCGAGAGAGGTATTGAAGTTGATAAAGCCAAAGTTGATGCTATTGAAAAGATGCCATGTCCCAAAGGACATAAAAGGTATAAGAAGTTTCCTGGGTCACGCCGGTTTTTATAGGAGGTTCATTAAGGACTTTTCTAAAATCTCTAGGCCTCTGACTAATTTATTGCAAAAAGATATTCCTTTTGTCTTTGATGATGATTGTATAGAGGCATTCGAAACACTTAAGAAGGCTTTGATCACTGCACCTATTGTTCAGCCACCTGATTGAAATTTACCTTTTGAAATTATGTGCGATGCTAGTGATTATGCTGTAGGTGCTGTTTTAGGGCAAAGAGTCGATAAGAAATTGAATGTTATCCATTATGCTAGCAAGACTCTTGATACTGCCCAGAGAAATTATGCTACTACTGAAAAAGAATTCTTAGCAGTTGTGTTTGCATGTGATAAGTTTAGACCTTATATTGTTGATTCCAAAGTTACTATTCACACTGATCATGCTGCTATTAAATATCTTATGGAAAAGAAAGATGTTAAGCCTAGACTCATTAGATGGGTTCTCTTGCTCCAAGAATTTGACTTGCATATTATTGATAAAAGGAGCTGAGAACCCGTTCTGCATAACTTGTCTAGGTTAGAGAATGTTCTTGATGACCCACTGCCTATTAATGATAGTTTTCCTGATGAACAATTAGCGGTTGTCAATGCTTCTCGTACTGCTCCTTGGTATGCTGATTATGCTAATTATATTGTTTCTAAACATATACCTCCTAGTTTCACATACCAACAAAAGAAAAAGTTCTTTTATGATTTAAGACATTACTTTTGGGATGATCCACACTTTATAAAGAAGGAGTAGATGGTATTATTAGACGTTGTGTGCCTGAGCATGAACAGGAACAAATCCTACGCAAGTGTCACTCCGAATCCTATGGAGGACACCACGCTGGAGATAGAACTGAACAAAAGGTACTACAATCTGGCTTTTATTGGCCTACTCTTTTCAAAGACGCTCGTAAGTTTGTCTTATCTTGTGATGAATGTCAAAGACTAGGTAACATTAGTAGACGTCAAGAAATGCCTATGAATTATTCTCTTGTTATTGAACCATTTGATGTTTGGGGCTTTGATTATATGGGACCTTTTCCGGCCTCCAATGGTTATACACATATTTTAGTTGCTGTTGATTACGTTACTAAGTGGGTAGAAGCTATTCCAACTAGTAGTGTTGATCATAACACTTATATTAAAATTCTTAAAGAAGTTATTTTTCTGAGGTTTGGAGTCCCTAGATATCTTATGACCGATGTTGGTTCACACTTTATTCATGGTGCTTTCCGTAAGATGCTCGCTAAGTATGATGTCAATCATAGAATCGCATCTCCTTATCACCCGCAGTCTAGTGGTCAAGTAGAGTTGAGCAATAGAGAGCTCAAATTAATTTTGCAAAAGACTGTGAATAGATCTAGAAAGAATTGGTCCAAAAAACTTGATGATGCATTATGGGCTTATAGAACTGCATACAAAAATCATATGGGTATGTCTCCATATAAGATGGTTTATGGAAAAGCATGTCATTTACCTCTTGAACTTGAACATAAAGCATATTGGGCTGTTAAAGAGCTCAATTATGACTTCAAACTTGCCGGTGAGAAGAGGTTGTTTGATATTAGCTCACTTGATGAATGGAGAACCCAAGCATATGAGAATGCTATGCTTTTCAAAGAAAAGTCAAACGGCATGATAAGAGGATCTGAAGCGTGAGTTTAACGTAGGAGATTATGTGTTATTGTTCAACTCTCGTTTAAGATTTTTTGCAGGAAAACTTCTCTCAAAATGGGAAGGTCCCTACGTTATCGAGGAGGTCTATCGTTCTGGTGCTATAAAAATTAACAACTTCGAAGGCACAAACCCGAGGGTGGTAAATGGTCAAAGAATTAAACATTATATTTCAGGTAATCCTATCAATGTTGAAACTAATATTATTGAAACCATAACCCCTGAGGAATAGATAAGAGACACTTTCCAGAACGTTCCAGACTCCGAAAAGGAATAGGTACGTGGTATGGTAAGTAAACCGACTCCAAAATAACTCTAATGGCAATTTTTATCAGTTTTGGATTATTTTAGAATTTTAGGAAGAAATAAGAAGTCCGAAAGGGGCACGAGGCTCCCACGAGAGAGGAGGGCGCCCCCCCCCCTGTAGGGCGCGCCCCCCTGTCTTGTGGGCACCTCGTGTGCCTCCTAGACTCTGTTTTCTTGTATGTTACATATTTTGGTCGGTAAAAATTCATTATATATACTCCCGAAGGTTTTGACCACCGTATCACGCAAATATCCTTTGTTTTCGTTTCGAGCTGTTCCTATTGCAGATTTGGAGCAAGATGTCTTCTCAGGAGTCAGTTGGGGAGAGCCGGGTGTCTCACCCAACGCTAGGTCCAGGAGCAAATAGCGACGCCTATCACTTTGGACCATCAACGGAGAACGAGATGGAGGCTGATTTGAAAATGATAGATGCCATGGAGGAGGATCAAGAAGTTACCTCTCGTCTTCGAGCAGAATTCACTATGGGGGAACTACCTAGCCCGGTTGTCCCTACTTCGGTCACTCCTTCCAACTCTAGATTTCTTTCTTATGAAAATATGAAAAAGAGTTTCACTTGTTCTCCAGAAGCTATGCAGCATCCTTGGGTAAAAGGAGCTTTGTCCGTTACGGGCAAGCTCCGTAAAGAAAATATGGACCTCATACAACAAGTCAATAAGCTCGAGGAGGAGAACCGTATCCTGAAGGGCATCATCGCCAAGAAGATCATAACACCAACCGTGAAGAAGGAGAAATAATCACATGGATATGGGCACTCCCCTTGGCAACTGCCAAGCTTGGGGGAGGTTCCCCGCTATCGTATCACCATCACACTCCTATCTTTACCGCTTTATTTAGTTCGATCCCTTAAGTAGTATCTTGATCTATTAGTTCGAAGTTTTGATATCAAGTAGTTTTGAGTTTTTCTTTATGATCTCTTTATGTAATCGAGTCCGTGTGCTATCTATAATAAAGATTAGTGTTGAGTCAAGGGCTTTACTATGTTGCTGTGATCTTGAAAAAGTAGAAAGAACAAAAGAGTTCATATTGATCTTATGGATAGTGATAACTTCACATATAGAAAGTATGAGGCATAAAAATTGTTGAGAGTTGATGAACGTAGCCTTGGTCATCGTTGCAATTAATAGGAAGTAATAAGGAAAGAGGGGTTCACATATAAATATATTATCTTGGACATCTTTTATGATTGTGAAGCACTCACACTACTAGGGAAAAGGCTATACACAGAATCTTAGCAGCAGCGGGTTTTAAAAACCCTCGCTACTGCTACTTGGTAGCAGCGCAGGTTTTTAAACCTCGCTACTACTAAGTTGATAGCAGCAGCGCGGGTTCGTAACCCTCGCTACTACTAAGCGGTCTCTACTGTGCCCCGGGATATGCCATAGCAGCGGCGGGTTTTAACCTCGCTACTACTAAGTTGATAGCGATGGCGGGTTTTAACCTCGCTACTACTAAGTGGCCCTGGACCATGCCATAGTAGTAGCGATGGTTATAAACCCGCGCTGCTGCTATCAACTTAGTTGTAGCGAGGGTTAAAAACCCGCGCTGCTGCTAATCGTCTGTCATAGTAGTAGCGCGGGGTATGGCCTATTTGTCAAAGTCTCCCCCCCCCAGTGGACCGCCTTTTCAGTTTTAAAAAAAATAAAAGAAAATGATAAAAATGTCAAAAAAATAAAAGAAAATAAGTTTCCCATGTGATATGTGGTCTAGTTGTTGGGAAAATTTACAAATATGAATTTCAACTTTATTTGCAAAATCTCTGTGGAAATTTGTAAAATGGCCATAACTTTTGCATACGAACTCAGATGAAAAAGTTTTTTATATGAAAAATCATCTACTCGAAAAGTTACATCCGAATTTAATCGGGGGAACCCTGTCAAACATTTTTAAAATCCTCAAAAGCCTAACAGAAAAAAAGTTATGGGGCTTTTAAGATCTGGAGGCAAAAAAATTCAAAAAAAATCAGTTTTTTTAATTTTTGTTAAATCTGGTCAAACTATGGTCAAACTAATTATTCAAGAATATTAGTGTTACTAAATAATATATTTTTTTGAATTTTGGTCAAATCTAGTCAAACTATGGTCAAACTGTGGTCAAATCTAGTCAAACTGTGGTCAAACTATGGTCAAACTAATTATTCATGAAATATTAGTGTTACTAATTTTTAAGAACAATAGTTTCAAACTAAAACAGTGAAATGTGTGACTTCATGCTCAAGCTAAATTCCTGAGGTTAATAGGATTGACATCTTACTATTGTCAGGAAAACAACAAGTGCAGACTTGGAAACGAGGGAGAATAGAACCCGCAAGTTAAGCGTGCTCAGTGGAGTAGTGAGAGGATGGGTGACCGTGCAGGAAGTTTTATGATTTGGAATGATGAGGGTGATTAGAGATTAAATTGAGCAGCGATGAGGGGTGATTAGAGATTTGAGTTAAAATAATTCAGAAATTTGAAAATTTCGAAAAAAAATCAAAAAAAATTCAAAAAATTCAAAAAAAAAATTGGAGATTACAGATTAGTAGTAGCGGGTTTTACCCACGCTATCTGCTATCGTTAAACTGTGGCGGGTGACACCCGCGCCATCGCTATAAGTTAGTCAGAAGCGCCTTATTAGTAGCGCTGGTACCAGCAGCTTGATTGCCTAAAACTTCACTGCTCATGAGGCTTTTCCCTAGTAGTGTCATTGAGTATGACATGCTAAAAGAATTGACGTTGGACAAGGAAGACAACGTAATGGTTTATGTTTTCCGACATCTCAGTTAAAGTATATTGTCATTGACCTTCCAAACATGTTGAGCTTGCCTTTCTCCCTCATGCTAGCCAAATTCCTTGCACCAAGTAGAGTTACTACTTGTGCTTCCAAATACCCATAAACCTAGTTTTCCCATGAGAGTCCACCATACCTACCTATGGATTGAGTAAGATCCTTCAAGTAAGTTGTCACTGGTGCAAGCAATAAAAATTGCTCTCTAAATATGTATGACTTATTAGTCCAGAGAAAATAAACTTTGTACGATCTTGTTGTGGAAGTAATAAAAGCGACGGACTGCATAATAAAGGTCCACATACAAGGGGCAATATAAAGTGATGTTCTTTTGCATTAAGACTTTATGCATCAACCCTAAACGCGCATGACAACCTCTGTTTCCCTCTGCGAAGGGCCTACCTTTTACTTTATGCTTGAGTCAAGGTGATCCTCACCTTTCCCTTTTTCATTTTATCCTTTGGCAAGCTCCTCATGTTTGAAAGATCATGATATATATATATATCCAATTGGATGTAAGTTGGCATAGGCTATTATTGTTGACATCACCTAAAGGTGAATATGTTGGGAGGCAACACAATAAGCCCCTATCTTTCTCGGGTCCCATTGAAACTCTATAACCACAAGTATTGCGTGAGTGTTAACAATTATAGGGGACTACGAGATAGTTGAGTATGTGAGCTTGTTGAAAAGCTCTATTATTGACTCTTTCTGATGTTATGATAAATTGCAATTGCTTCAATGACTGAGATTATAGTTTGTTCGTTCCCAACGAAGTTTTTGAACCATACTTGACATTGTGAATTGCTTATTACTTGAACATAGGAAATCATATGACAAAATCCATATATGTTGCTGTCATTAGAATGATCATGATGCCCTCATGTCCGTATTTTATTTTTTTATCGACACCTCTATCTCTAAACATGTGGACATATTTTTTCGATTTCGGCTTCCGCTTGAGGACAAGCGAGGTCCAAGCTTGGGGGAATTGATACGTCCATTTTGCATCATGCTTTTATATCAATATTTATTGCATTATGGGCTGTTATTACATATTATATCTCAATACTTATGGCTATTCTCTCTTATTTTACAAGGTTTACCATGAAGAAGGGGAATGCCGGCAGCTGGAATTCTGGATAGAAAAGGAGCAAACGTTGGAAACCTAATCTGCACAACTACAAAAGACATGAGACTCCACGAAACAACTTTTCAAATTTAATAAGAATTTTTGGGCAAAAGAAATAGGCCAGGGGGCCCACACCCTGTCCAGGAGACATGGGGAGCCTCCCCTTAAGGGCGCCCCCCCTATCTCCTGGGCCCCCTGGTGGGCTTCCGGCTGCCATCTTCTGCTATATGAAGGGTTTTCCCCTGGAAAAAATCATGGGCAAGCTTACGGGACGAAACTCCGCCGCCACGAGGTGGAACCTTGGCGGAATCAATCTAGGGCTCTGGCGGAGCTGTTCTGCCGGGGACACTTCCCTCCGGGAGGGGGAAATCATCACCAACGTCATCACCAACGATCCTCTCATCGGGAAGGGGTCAATCTCCATCAACATCTTCACCAGCACCATCTCGTCTCAAAACCCTAGTTCATCTCTTGTATCCAATTTTGTATCAAAACCACAAATTGGTACCTGTGGGTTGCTAGTAGTGTTGATTACTCCTTGTAGTTGATTCTATTTGGTTTACTTGGTGGAAGATCATATGTTCAGATCCTTTATGCATATTATTACTCCTCTGATTATGAACATGAATATGCTTTGTGAGTAGTTACGTTTGTTCCTGAGTATATGTGTGAAGTCTTGCTGTTAGTAGTCATGTGAATTTGGTATTCGTTCGATATTTTGATGAGATGTATGTTGTCTTTCCTCTAGTGGTGTTATGTGAACGTTGACTACATGACACTTCACCATTATTTGGGCCTAGAGGAAGGCATAGGGAAGTAATAAGTAGATGATGGGTTGCTAGAGTGACAGAAGCTTAAACCCTAGTTTATGTGTTGCGTCGTTAGGGGTTGATATGGACCCATATGTTTATCTTATCACAAAACTATCTATCACCTACTATTTCAGTGCCTGCAGAGAAAACCTTACTGAAAACAGCTTATCATTTCCTTCTGCTCCTCGTTGGGTTCGACACTCTTACTTATCGAAAGGACTACGATAGATCCCCTATACTTGTGGGTCATCACCAGTCGAGCGGCGGTACCTTCAAGCTTCAGGACTAGTTTTGCGGCAAGTTGCCTCAGATAGGACTCCAGCTTGTCTGTCCTGGCTCTGAGGCCTCCAACTTCATTGGTCAGGTTCTCCTTGTCCTTCTTCAGTTGCTCAACTTCCCGATTGGCTTCAGAGATGGCAGTCGTCAACTTCGTATTTTCCTCTTCCAACTTGCCGACCGAAGCCAGCTTCTTGTCCGCAAACGCTATCTTCTCTCGGGCTTCCTTCTTAGCAGCAGCAAGATCCTGATCCTTCTTCTCCAGAGCTTCCTTCATTCTCTCTAAATAAACAACACTCTTCAGACGAGCCTGAAGCTAACGGTTTTCACTACGCACATCTGCTTGTGTGAAGTCACTCGGTTCAAAGAGACTGAAAGAAAAAACACTGGAAGGCGCGAGCTACTTGGTGGACAAGTGTCGATTGATTACCTCCCATGATGGTTGTTTCTTCTTGAGTAGTCTTGAGGTTCTTCTTTGCCAGTTCAAGATCAAGTTCGAGGCTGATGTGCTTCTTGTTTAACTCGGAAAGTCGAGCTCCAAGATCACAAGACCTCTGCAGTCAGCGAGAGAAATATATCAGTCGATAGAAATACAAGACAATGACAATGAAAGGAACTCTAAGACTACTGCCGAATCAAATATTCAACAGTAGTCTCGGGGACTACACCCAGTGGGTGCACTTAGCGTGCCCCCACTGATCTAGATCAACACTCAGCATGGTCTGCCCAGCGTGAGTCAAAAAAAGTAGATTCTAAGACCTCGGCCGACTGTCAGCAGTTGACAGTGGTCTCGGGGACTACACCCAGTGGGTGCACTCAGCGTGCCCCCAGTGGGTGCACTCAGCACGAGTTGAGTTGAATGGAAGACTTCTTAAACTCTAAAAACAGGCACACCTCAGTGGGTGATCAGATATAAAACAGCATTCAAAAGTTCAATCGGGAGTTTACTGACCTTAACATTGGTCTGCAGAGCGGTGCTGGCATTATAGGCCACCTGGCTGGCCTCGTGGATCACCTTCACCTGCTCCATAACAAGGTTCACCTGGCGAAGAGCCTCCCTGGCAGCACTTGGCGAGTCATCTAGGGTCCGATATCAAGCAAAAAGTGATGGCTCCAAGACGGTCGAAGTAGCTACTGGGTCAGATGCGTGGAGTTGCACTGGAGCAGCAGGAGCCGGAGCAGTCGACCCCGACGGAAAATCAGTCGTCAGCGGGTTGGCGAATGTGACGTTGGTCCGAACCAGATCTCCGGATCGCTCGACCACTGCCTCAAGCACTGGCATCGACTGAGGGACTTGAACTTCAATCCCTCTCCTACTTGATCCCCCACTTCTCCTCCTCCTCTCCTGTAGAGGCACATCTTCTTCCTCTTCACCAGGAAGCATGACGATGTCTCGCGAAACTGCAGCGAAAGAAAAACATCAGAAATTCAACCGACCGGTCACTCAGTCGACTAAATGATTTCTTGTCAAGCGGACTTACCAGCTCGGGAGGTGGCCCCATCATCGGTCTCCTCATCTCCTGGAGACTTTTCAATGTCCATGTTTGTCGCAGCAAAGGTTGGGTTGGAAAGATACATGATCCATTCGGTCAGAACAGAAGAGTCAGCTGGCCTAGATAAACACAAGAAAGATGCTCACCCTGAAGCCATAGGGACGTCCATCTTGATCCTCGGCAGAGTCTTCCGAGTCTTTGGAGGAGCAACCTTGGGATGCTTGGTGACTTTCTCTGTTGGCTCCAGAGTCGACGTCCGAGTGCGCTTCTGCATTTGGGTGCTCGGGGCCACGTTCTTTCCGCGCCCGCCCGTCGGGTCATGATGTTGCTTGGATCAGCGTTCAGAGCACGGCGGCGAGTCGATCGCCTCCTCCTTGTCTGACTCCTCACTTTCCTCCTCTTCTTCTTCATCAGAAGATTCCCATTCAGCACTCTCCTCCCGTCCTCCGTGCTGGCCTCTCCCTCCTGGCCCTGCTCCAGAACTTGTTCACCGTTGGGCATCGAATACATGTCAGTAAAAACCTAAAAGACAAGAAATTGAATAAAAGTCAGTCGAGCTCAAGAGCAGTCGGAATGTATATGCAAAAACAGTCGGAATGAAGAACATACCTTGTCGGGCTGATTGTCATCACTAAAGGGGACGACTCTCCTGGCTCCTCTGGGGTTTTCCTTGTTGCCTGTAATGCTCTTCAACCACATGGTTCAGGAAGAGTCATGGAAGGGAACGAACTCCTCTGCCTCTTCTGGATACCCAAACCCCCACACATCTGAATGACATGGGTTTTCTCGTCACTCGTGTTCGCTTTCTTCACGGACTGAGAACGGATGGTGAAAATGTGCTTGAAAAGACCCCAGTGCGGTCGACACCCCAGAAAGTTCTCAACATAGACACGAACGCGGCAAGGTACGTGATGGTATTGGGAGAAAAATGATGGAGTTGGGCACCGAAGAAGTTCAAGAAGCCCGGGAAGAAGGGGTGCGGAGGAAGCGAGAAGCCCCGGCCGACGTGGGTGGCGAGCAATACACACTCACCTGGTCGAGGTTGCGGCTCCATCTCCCCCGCAGGCAGCCTTGCCGCACCCTTAGCAATCAGCCCGGACTCCACCAGCTCATCCAGATCTTCCTGCCGGAGCGAAGACCGGATCCAATCACCATGGTTCCATCCTGGCGGTAGCCCCGAGCGCGATGACGACCTGCGGTTCTGCTTCTTGCGCTTCGCCGCCCCCGTCGCCTTCTTCGCGCATTCCAGCGCCGCCGTCTTGTCCTTCACCATGGTAGCGGAGCAGCGACGTCGAGAGCGGAGGAGCCGGATGCAGTGGAGAAGCAGAGGAAGAAGAAACAAAAACAGACGCGCACAGTGCAGGCGCCTTGGCTCCGTTGCCTTATAAAGGGCCGCTTCCGAGTGGCTCACGCGTGGGACCGGGCGATCCTGTCAAATCCCGCAACAGTCACGCGCAACGTACATGGCGAAAAAGGTGGCATGGAGATCGAGGCGCTAATGTTTATCCGTCCAGCTTACTTCGGCACGCCCCGTCCCGCGCGCTTCCCCGAAATTTCAAATCCCGTGAAATCCGGGATACACTGCAATCAATCGCGCCAAAGATTCTACGCCCCAAGACAACACTCGACGGATGATGCTACAAGTTCACTCGGCAACTCTCTGAATCGATCAAGACTACTGAATCGAAGCTGAAGTACCAATGTAAGCCTTCCGTCCTCCGTAAAACACTCGCGAGACGCAAAGCTCGGAACAAGTTCAACTTCAACCTACTTACCACTCGAACCTTAATCCATTCGGGGGATACTGATGAGGATACAGACCCGGGGTAGGGCCATAGACCTGACTTATGTATCCTACCCAAGGTCACTACCCTAGAAGCTAAGAAGTCCAAGAGACAGCAAAGAACCCCCAGTCAAAGGTGTCGAGTGCAATCCACTCGACCAATCATATCACTCGGGTAACCCTTCTACTTGTTGTCACTCGACCATACAAGGAATCACTCGACCTACTGAAGACCAGGAGTTGCTCATCACCACAACGATCAGGCGTTCACTCCGTAGTCTTTAAGGTCATTAATAGCACTTATGGCTGGCGTTATCAGTAACGCCCCTACTTTATGTACATTAAGCCCCTTGTAATGGAGGATGGCTGGGGTCCTGGCGCACTCTATATAAGCCACCACCCTCCTCTGGAACAAGGGTTCGCACCCCTTGTAACACCACACATATATAATCCAGTCGACCGCCTCCGGGCACCGAGACGTAGGGCTATTACTTCCTCCGTGAAGGGCCTAAACTCATAAATCTTGTGTCTACACCTTCACCATAGCTGAGATATTGCCTCTCCATACCTACCCCCTTTCTACTGTCAGTCTTAGGACCACGACAGTGAGCGTATTCCATTTTGGTTGCTCGAATTGAGAAGTGATACGTCTCCAACGTATCTATAATTTTTGATTGCTCCATGCTACTTTATCTACTGTTTTAGTCAATATTGGGCTTTATTATCCAACTTTTATATTATTTTTGGGACTAACCTATTAACCAGAGGCCCAGCCCAGATTTGTTGTTTTATGTCTATTTCAGTGTTTCGAGGAAAAGGAATATCAGACAAAGTCAAAACGGAACGAAATCAACTGGAGAAGTTATTTTTGGAAGGAAAGCCACCCGATGGACTTGGAGTGCACGTCGGGAGATCTTGGAGGTGCTCACGAGGTGGGGGCGCCCCCCCCGGCGCGCCCTGCCTCGTGGGGCCCCGTAGCTCCTCCGACGTACCCCTGCACCCATATATACTCGCACCCTAAAACTTCCGAGCAGAAGATAGATCGGGAGTTCCGCCGCCGCAAGCCTTTGTAGCCACCAAAACCTCTCGGGGCCTGTTAGGCACCTGCTGGAGGAGGATCCCATCACCGTGGACATCTTCATCATCCGGCGCTATCCATGACGAGGAGGAGTAGTTCACCCTCGGGCTGAGGGTATGTACCAAGAGCTATGTGTTTGATCTCTCTCTCTCTCTCTCTCTCTCTCTCTCTCTCTCTCTCTCGTGTTCTCTCTCGTGTTCCCTCTATGGCACGATCTTGATGTATCGAGCTTTGCTATTGTAGTTGGATCTTATGATGTTTCTCCCCTCTACTCTCTTGTGATGAATTGAGTTTCCCTTTGAAGTTATCTTATCGGATTGAGTCTTTTATGAGAACACTTGATGTATGTCTTGCCGTGATTATCTGTGGTGGCAATGGGATATCATGTGCCACTTGATGTATGTTTTGGTGATCAACTTGCGGGTTTCGTGACATTGGGAACCTATGCATAGGGGTTGGCACACGTTCTTGACTCTCCGATGGAAACTTTGGGGCACTCTTTGAAGTACTTTGTGTTGGTTGGATGAATCTGAGATTGTGTGATGCATATCGTATAATCATGCCCACGGATACTTGAGGTAACAATGGAGTATCTTGGTGACATTAGGGTTTTGGTTGATTTGTATCTTAAGGTGTTATTCTAGTACGAACTATTTTATAAATTGATCCGAAAGAATAACTTTGAGGTGGTTTCGTACCCTACCATAATCTCTACGTTTGTTCTCCGCTATTAGTGGCTTCGGAGTGACTCTTTGTTGCATGTTGAGGGCTTGTTATATGATTTATCTAGGTTATTATTGTTGAGAGAACTTGCACTAGTGAAAGTATGAACCCTAGGCCTTGTTTCCTATCATTGCAATACCGTTTCCGCTCACTTTTATCTTTAGTTACCTTGCTGTTTTTATTATTTCAGATTACAAAACCTTTATCTACCATCCATATTGCACTTGTATCACCATCTCTTTGCCGAACTAGTGCACCTATACAATTTACCATTGTATTGGGTGTGTTGGGGACACAAGAGACTTTTTGTTATTTGGTTGCAGGGTTGTTTAAGAGAGACCATCTTCATCCTACGCCTCCCACGGATTGATAAACCTTAGGTCATCCACTTGAGGGAAATTTGCTACTGTCCTACAAACATGTGCACTTGCAGGCCCAACAACGTCTACAAGAAGAAGGTTGTATAGTAGACATCAAGAAGCACTTTGCAAGGCATATGATTTCCATGAGGGTATGCTTGTCATCATGGATCTTGGTGATCCTGACATCGATGAAGACAATATGGACATTTGGGTCCTTGTTGATACGCTTCCAATTCTACCGCTATGTGAGTTTCTCAAACATAGTTATTAAGTAATTTATATTGTTTATTTCAAAATAATTGACAGCTTATTTCCATTGATAGCTTATTTTCATTCTTCAAAGAATGTGCGGAAGATGGTAGACAGGACCTACTACACGGATGGCGTAGAATTAACTTATCAGGAGAAAAATAATCTAATCTCATTTATTAATGATCTTGAGAATTACAATATCTGTAATGAAACTCCTGCACATTATGGTCAATACGTGCCACTAGTGCACGTGTGGAAACTACGGTAACATCCACGGAGATAGCATGGTAAGATTTTTCTACTATTACGACATCCGTGCATCTTTTGCATAAATTCTTCTAAAAGTAAACTACATTGCTAACTAGAAGTTATTACTATGTTTTTCAACAGAAAATCCCGAAGGATTGTGTGCCTCATCTGATGTTTCTGAAAGGTCGCCTTGATGTTATGAGCTTACGGCCAGGTCATCCTACGCACCACAGCTGTTCCTACCGGATTTCTAATTAAACCGATGAAGACATGACAATCAAAGATTGAAAACAATGTATGGTCAGTCGTAGGGAGGTACTTGGAAGCAACATTATGCGATGCGCAAGAATTGGAGACAGGATAATCTCCATTCTCCATAATGGAGAGTCAGGGCCTATCTTGTTCTGTGCTATTTTACCTAAGAGAGTGTAGTAGGTCCTATTAGAGAGGAGTAGGTCCGGTACAATGTATTATTATGTGGTACAATGTATTATTATGTGGTAGAATGTGTTACAGTTGATGATGAGGAGGAGGAGAAGTTGTGATTATGACTAGTGACCAACTTGCTATATGATGATCATTGACGAAAAATGTTGATCATAAGGAGGTGTTATATGACAATGATGTATTATGATGATTAGTTGTTAATGATATGATGGTGATGATGATGATGATGATTTATTATATCATTGGATGAAAGAACCGCGGATTAGTTTCAAGTGTATGGATCCATCCACTTGAAACTAGTCCACGGTTCTTTCACCCAGCGATGTAATAACTCATTATGATGTAAAAATAATCTCTAAATTGCTACTGTATGAAACTTGTATAAAGGTGTATGACTACAACATGAAATAAAAAATAAATAGAATACGAAATAATAGTAGTAGTGCGGGCTGCGGGAAGCGCTACTAGTAGTTACCAGTAGCGCCCTTTCTAGGAAACGCTACTACTAAGTGGATATAGGAGTAGCGCTGGTAGACCCATGCTACCGCTAACCTTTAGTTGTAGCACCATATCAATAGCGCGGCGCCCCGCGCTACTGGTAGGCCAAAAATCAACGCTACTGCTAGGTTTTTTTTAATAGTGGCGATAGCGAGCGGTGGATCAGCAAGAACATCAACATGGGGCAGCAGAAGATGGGGCAGCAGAAGATGGCACAACAGGCGATGGAGTAGCATTACACGAGCCGGTGTGCGGTGGCGCAGTAGTCGCTAATGGTTAGGGCTTGAGAGTCGGCAAGATCGGGAGGGGAGCCATTTCAGAAGAGAGACCCATCGATTCAGTCATTATAGAAACATTTTTTAGGGACTAGATCCATTGTTTGGGACTGAGATCCGGTGCCTTGGCACACACAAGGCCCACGTGAATAGTGCAATGCCTTGAGCTTTCAGCCATTAGATCGGAAATCAAGGTTCCAGATTTTAGTGAACAGTACTCTGTGCTACAGTGTGTTGGTCCTGTAGCGATTCTCCTGTAGCAGACGTCCTGTAGCGATGTATTGTAGCGGTGACTCTTGATGTTCATCGGACCGTCGCTTGCAGATCCAACAGCCAGGAGATGCCCTCAAGGCATGATACTGTTCATCCATGCCTTGTGTGCCAAGACACTGGATCTCAGTCCCATTGTTTGATGGTCGCGTGCGGCGTAGGAGTTATTTCTTGTCTACTACGAGACAGAGCTCTGTCTCCCCTCTGGCGAGAATGCTAATGGGCTTGCCCAATAATTTAGCAGCGGACCTATCTTTTTCTCCTCTACGTTTTTTATCGGTTTTCATTTGACATTTTTTTCCTTTTCAAAAAAGATTTTTTTCTCTCTCTTTCTGCATGTTTCTTCAGGTTTATCTTTTTTTTCAACATATGTCTACCTTTTTCATACACGTTGTATTTTCTATATACATCTAGAACATTTTTTAGACATGTTTAACATTTTTAAATACATGGTTAACACTTTTCAAGTATATGTTATGATGTCTAATTTTTTCATACAAACTGTACATTACATATAAAATATTTTTTATACATGCTTAGCATTTTTCAAATACACAATTAATAATTTTTTAAATATTTATTTTTAACACTTTTTCGAATACTTCTTACACTTTCAAAAGCCTATTAAAAGTATATTAATACAATTTGAGAAAACCGAGGCAACCATACAAAACTTCGGTTTGTTCGGTTGGCGAATTGGCATGCAACTGAACATTTCATCACGGACGAATCTAGCTTGATGCACTTTATTGTGCATATATATGGCTAATCCGTGTTGATGTACTTTGGTAGGCCTTGATGTAAATGTGAGAAAATGGATGCAGATCTATATATTGCAAGGTAGAGCTAGCGCTGGCTAGCATCCACTGGTAATGGTTTACTTCGTCATTCCGCCTTTGTACACTTGTCCTCAGTTTTTTATTTTTACTGGTGAGAATGGGAAGTATCTGGAATATGAACGACCGGTTGCACAAAACAATACCTCCTACCCTGGCGTCTCAAGCTGCCTGCGCTTTCTGAGAGACGGGAGGAACCTAGAATGATTGGCGGTACTCGATGGCCTGTGGGACCTTCCCGAACTGGGATTCGAACACGAAGAAAGTGACACACTGCAAGTCGGAAGCGGACCTCGCTTGACAACTCGGGTAACCTGCTGACGAATACACGAGCCCTTGTTAGTGAAGTTTTAGCTGACGGATACGCCAACGTGGGTTTTCCTAGATCTTTATTGCCCGCGGAATCTTTAGCCCTAGACAATCTTTGATCATCTAGTCAGCACATTGAACATATAAATCACGCTAGGCAACCCGCCCTTCTAGCGCGTTTGCATCGCGCGAACGATTGGGTTCGCACGATTGCCTACCGTTTGTACTTTTTACAGCCGTGGCAACTGTCCAGCCATTCTCTTTTCTTCACTTCTCTCCTTGCTTCTATGTGCATGACAGGTGGGCCTTATTTACCCACAGGCTCTGAAAGTGTAGTTCATTTTTGTGTTTATTGGGTGATGAAAGATGAAAGAAGGATAAGCGTTGCGAGCAGCACGGTGAAAACCTAATCGCCAATCCCCTTCCGTCCTCGCATCTCGTCCACTTCCTCCTCCGTTCGCCGCCGCCTCCTCTCCTCGCCTCTTCCCATGCTCTACACCACCACCACGCCCCTGCTCCTACACAGCCATAACATAAAAATGTTCAATAATTTGAAAAATAAAATTCACGTATTTGTAAAAAAAAATCAAGCAAAATCAGACATAACATAGAAAACCAATCCCAAAATTCAAGGGAACTTTCTAGAAAGTAAACCATATAACCAAAACCAAAAAACTCAGCTAATTCTCACGGTTGGGTTGGCCTGTTATTCTTCCCATCTGAGTGCCATGGACCAGTAAAGCACTATTTGGCACCTAGGATGTGCCCCTGGCATGGGCGTTGCGCCGCAACTATATTGCGACACATAGCGGATAGTAGCATCACTTTGCGGCCCAGAATAATAGGTGGGATGTTGTGGCCGAGGGTGATTTCAATCCAACTCCAAGACTATATAATCCCATGATATACATCAAAAGGCTAATAAGGGAGGAGTTCATCAGAATCACTCGAGCGGCTTTAGACAGCCATCTCCCCTGCCAGGGCTCCATCCTAGGCTGGAGCTTGGCGATTATTGGACGAAAGTCCTTCTCTAGCAGACGTGTGTCACTAAGTGGCATGCCAAGGTAAGTGGTCGGGAATGTTCCCAAACGGCAATTCACACGGTTGGCAATGCGTTGAGCTTCCATCTGGGAGTATCGCGGGACCATCACCTCACTTTTGGCGAAGTTAATTGTGAGGCCCGACATTTTCTGGAAGCAAAGGAGGAGGAACTTGAGGTTTTGAATATCCTCATCCGAGGTTTTGAATGTCCTCCGGGAGATATGGGACGATCCTAGCAAAAGTTTTCAGACATCTCAAAACTCCTGCTTCCGAAGTCATCAAAAATATCTATGACGACTTAACCCTTAGGTCTCACCGATTGCGGTCGACCGAGCTCAAATCCAGTGCCATATTATGGCGAGGCTGTCTTACCTCTCTATGAGAGCGTGCTTTCTGAATCTCATGTACGTTGAACTATGCTTGTTAAAAAATGACCCCCCCCCCCCAACGGCGCCCAGAAAAAGCGTTTTGACTACTACTCTCAGCACTTTCCAAGCGCCAGTTGCAAGGTCACAAAAGCTTCCATATTAATCTGAGCTAGCAACCGTGCTGATCAGTCTATTGTATCGTGCATGTCACGCAGATGAAATATCTTGAAAAAAGAATCTTCCTGTAGTCTGATTATTGTATATATGTTGAAGGCTGATTTGGTGAGAACCATTGTGCATACACAGGACATGAATGCAAACCTGGAGAGTGCTCCGCTTTGATTGGTAACCTCAAAATTGTAATTTGTGCATATGGTAAACTATCTCCAACTTGGGAAGAAATGTCTTGGAATCAGACATTCTTTTTTTAAACAAAAAAAAAACAGTACGCAACAAGCCCATAGTATTTTGCAGACTGTCTAGTTTGATTTAGGGTTGCGTGAGGCCTAGCCTTCGCATATCTCGTATATATAAGACCAACAATACAGAGTTATGTTACAATACGACAGGTACAGAACCGTTTCCAACACACCCCCTCAATCTGAACCACTACTACATACAAGGTTCAGATTGGACCGGAAACGTTCTAACATCTGTCGTGTGGCCGGTTTAGTAAATACATCAACCAGTTGGTCATTAGTCAAGATAAACCTGACATCTAAAACACCAGAAGCAATGCGCTCATGCACAAAATAAAAATCTATCTCTATGTGCTTGGTTCTTGCGTGAAAGACTGGATTTGCCGTCAGGTATGTAGCCCCAAGATTATCACACCATAGAATGGCGGTACG
This sequence comes from Aegilops speltoides, assembly GCA_021437245.1. NCBI lineage: Eukaryota > Viridiplantae > Streptophyta > Magnoliopsida > Poales > Poaceae > Aegilops > Aegilops speltoides. The sequence goes on from CM038146.1 coordinate 70,828,003, forward strand.
CTGCTTGAAGACCCCAAGCTCCTTGAGTAAGATCTCCACCCAGATTGCTTCAGCTGCTCCGTTAGCTAAAGCTTTGTACTCTACCTCCGTACTCGATCTAGAGACAGTTGGCTGTTTCTTGGAACTCCATGAGACAAGATTTGAGCCAATGAATACAACAAAACCACTAGTGGAATGGCAGTCATCAATGCATCCAGCCCAATCAGCATCCGTGAAAATATTGACACCAGTGGAGGGAGATTTACGAATCCTCAGTCCCGTACTCAAAGTCCCTTTGACATGATGCAATATACGCTTGACAGCTTCCCAATGCTCATTAGTTGGCTGTGATAAATACTGGCAAACCTTGTTGACTGCAAAGGACAGGTCGGGACGAGTGAGTGTTAAATATTGAAGTCCTCCAACAATGTTGCGATATCGAGTGGCATCCTCAACACCCATTGGGGTGCCGACCTCACGAGCCAGGTGCTCAGTGGCAGATAATGGTGTAGAGGTAGGCCTACAATTCTCCATACTCACACGATGAAGAAGATCAAGTGCATACTTTCTTTGAGTCAGCGTCATGCCCCCTGAATTGTAGGACGCTTCAAGCCCCAAGAAATAATGGAGAGGACCAAGATCCTTGATAGGAAAACTGTCGGAGATGGATCACACCAGACGATCAACTGCAGCCGGAGTGGAGCCAGCAATCACAATATCATCAACATACACAAGCATGTATATCTAGACGCCAAGCGCAACAAAGATGAATAGAGAGGCGTCCGCCTTTGAAGCAACAAAACCAAGCTGAAGAAGGCGAGCACTGAGGCGAGCATACCAAGCACGTGGTGACTGTTTGAGACCATAAAGAGCTCGTTGCAACTTGCACACATGCGAAGGAAACCGGGCATCTTCAAAACCTGGTGGTTGCTGCATATAAACATTTTCGGAAAGAAAGCCATGAAGAAATGCATTGCTAACATCAATTTGCCTCAAACTCCATCCTCGAGAAACAGCAAGCGAGAGAACCAAACGAATAGTAGTCGGCTTTACCACGGGGCTAAAAGTATCACCATAGTCAAGACCTTGTTGTTGAGTAAAACCACGAGCAACGAGGCGAGCCTTGTGCTTGTCAACAGACCCATCGGCGTGTTGCTTCGTCTTGAAAACCCATTTACTGCCAACAATGTTAACGCCAGGTGGTCGAGGGACCAAGACCCAAGTGTTGTTTTGACGAAGCGCTGCAAACTCAGCAGCCATAGCATCACGCCACGCCGGCTCACGGAGAGCATCACGGTGTGACACCGGTGTCGCAAAGAAAGCACGACAAAGAGGATTATACCGCACCGTCCCATCAGTAAACTCCTTGTCACGTCGGGTAGCATCACGGGTATGATTCACCATAGGATGAGGGTGCTTGACGGCCGGAGGCGTAGGCGAGGACGGCGACGGTGCTGGACTCGGCGACGGTGTCACAGGAGCTGGCGAAGCCGGCTCATGGGCGAATGAGGCGCAGGGGGAAGCAGCCGCTGCACCGCGCCGGGCGGCCGGTTGGCGGCCGCGCGAGGCGGTAAGCGCGGGCAAAGCCGTTCGCGAGCGGCGAGGAGCCAGCCGCAGCACCGGCGATGCAGCCCAAAGATGCGCAGCGGGCCCCGCTGAAGCCGTGCTGCCATGCACGTCGATCGGCATGTCGACCGTGTACAGGCACGGAGCATCATTGGAGGGCGAAATGTCCTGCACATGAGAAGAACTGGCTAGGCCAGAAAGATTAGTAGCCAAGTAGGTTAGGTCATAATTACGCACATGAGCACTCGTAGCCAGTTCCGTGGATGGAAAAGATATAGCCTCGTCAAGTGTAGACACATCGACAGTGACACCGGGAGTAGCAAACGGAAAGACAGACTCGTCAAAGATAACGTCACGCGAGATGTATATATGACCCGTAGATCGATCAAGACACTTGTACCCCTTATGCATAGGACTATATCCAAGGAAAGCACACATCTTGGACCGAAATTCTAGTTTGTGTGAGTTATACTTCCGCAAACTAGGCCAACAAGCGCACCCGAAAGTACGAAGAAAAGAGTAGTTGGGTGGAATTTTCAGAAGACGATGAATAGGAGTATCTTGACCAAGCACAGGGGTGGGCATGCGGTTAATGAGATAACACGCAGTCTGAAAAGCTTCATCCCAATAACGTAAAGGGAGAGTCGAGTGAGCCAACAAAGCAAGACCAGTTTCAACCAAGTGTCGGTGTTTTCGCTCGGCAATGCCGTTCTGTTGGGAGGTGTGAGGGCAAGAGACTCGGTGAGAGATGCCCATATGAAAAAAATAACGGTGCAGCTTATGATATTCACCACCCCAATCAGATTGGACAGCTTTAAGCTTAGCATCCAAAAGGCAGTCAACATGTGCTTGAAATGCATAGAACACCTGTTCAACATCAGACTTATGATTTATTAGATAGATCCAGCAAAAACGGGAGTAGTCGTCAATAAAGCTCACATAATACTTGTACCCCCCAGAGGAGGCACAAGCAGGGCCCCAAACATCAGTATGAACTAATTCAAGAGGCATAGTGGACACACGAGCAGAAGCAGTATAAGATAGTTGATGACTTTTACCACATTGACAAGCATCACAAACTAAAGCAGAAGTATCAGAGGATGAACACTCTAGATCATTATTCCTAACAATGGAACTGACGACATTTTTGGACGGATGACCGAGACGCTGATGCCACTGAGATGATGAGACACGGACGCTGGACGCGCTTGACGCTCAGACACATGCGAAGCTCGTCCAAGTGGAAGAGGGTAGATCCCTCCTTTGCTTCTACCTCGAAGAAGAATTCTCCTGGTGGCTTTGTCCTTGACAAGGAAAAAATATTTACGAAATTCAATGAAGATACGATTATCCGACACAAGACGATAGACTGATAGAAGATGTTGGCTAATATTAGGAACGTGTAAAATATTGTTCAGGCGAAGAGAAGAACCGGCTAAAGTCGAGTGCCCAATATGCGAAATAGACAAACCTGAGCCGTTTGAACCTGGTCATGACCGCCGTAACGCTCGCGGAACTGAAGACGCTCCAGGTCACTAGTCAGGTGATCCGTAGTGCCGGAGTCCAGAAACCAGTGCGTGGAGTTGTTGGAGAAGGTCGACGCATTATATGCCGAGCGGCCATTGCCGCCGTTGGAGTAGTCGAAATCAAAGCACTTCTTGCAGGTATCGGCTTCGTGACCCCAATTCTTGCAAATCTGGCACCTCGGGCGCCAGCGACGATTGCCGTTGAGGCCGTTGCCGCCTCCTCCACCACCGTTGTTACGACGGTTGTCTTGGCCGCCTTGCTGGTAGCCCTGCACCTGTTGCTGCGGGTAACCTCCGGCGGGGCGGGAGTCGGCTGTGGGACCAGTGTCAGGCGCGCGAGGACGGTTGGCGGGGGCTGGAGCGCCGGACCGTGCCACGGCATTGGTCGATGAGGTCCACTCCTCATCATCGGCCTGCTGCGACAACTGGAGCGCTTCATAGTTGAGAACCATGGAGTAGAATTCCGTCAGAGCGACCGGGGTGATGAAGGAAATATGCCCTAGAGGCAATAATAAAGTTATTATTTATTTCCTCATATCATGATAAATGTTTATTATTCATGCTAGAATTGTATTAACCAGAAACATGATACATGTGTGAATACATAGACAAACATATAGTCACTAGTATGCCTCTACTTGACTAGCTCATTGATCAAAGATGGTTATGTTTCCTAACCATAGACATGTGTTATCATTTGATTAATGAGATCACATCATTAGGAGAATGATGTGATTGACATGACCGATCCCGTTAGCTTAGCACTTGATCGTTTAGTATTCTGCTATTGCTTTCTTCATGAATTATACATGTTCCTGTAACTATGAGAATTATGCAACTCCCGTTTACCTGAGGAACACTTTGGGTACTACCAAACGTCACAACGTAACTGGGTGATTATAAAGGAGTACTAAGGTGTCTCCGAAGGTACATGTTGAGTTGGCGTATTTCGAGATTAGGTTTTGTCACTCCAATTGTCGGAGAGGTATCTCTGGGCCCTCTCGGTAATACTCATCACTTAAGCCTTGCGAGCATTATAACTAATGAGTTAGTTATGAGATGGCGTATTCTGAGCGAGTAAAGAGACTTGCGATAACGAGATTGAACTAGGTATTGGATACCGACGATCAAATCTCGGGCAAGTAACATACCGATGACAAAGGGAATAACGTATGTTGTTATGCGGTTTGACCGATAAAGATCTTCGTAGAATATGTAGGAACCAATATGAGCATCCAGGTCCCGCTATTGGTTATAGACCGAGAATGGTTCTAGGTCATGTCTACATAGTTCTCGAACCCGTAGGGTCCGCACGCTTAACGTTTCGATGACAGTTTTATTATGAGTTTATAAGTTTTGATGTACCGAAGTTTGTTCGGAGTCCCGGATGTGATCACGGACATGACGAGGAGTCTCGGAATGGTCGAGACATAAAGATTGATATATTGGAAGCCTATGTTTGGACATCGGAATGGTTCCGGGTAAAAATGGCATTTTACCGGAGTACCGGGAGGTTACCGGAAAACCCCGGGGGGTTAATGGGCCTACATGGGCCACGAGGGAGAAGAGGGAAGGAGCCAGGAGGGGGCCGCGCGCCCCTCCCCCTCCTAGTCCGAATAGGACAAGGGAAGGGGGGCGGCGCCCCCCCTTTCCTTCCCCACTTCCTCCTCTTTCCCCTTTCTCCTACTCCTGGAGTAGGACTCCCCCCCTTGGCGCGCCCTCTAGGCCGGCCGCCTCCTCCCCCCTGGCTCCTTTATATACGGGGGCGGGGGGCACCCCAAACACACACAAGTTGATCTACGGATCGTTCCTTAGCCGTGTGCGGTGCCCCCTTCCACCATATTCCACCTCGGTTATATCGTCGCGGAGTTTAGGCGAAGCCCTGCGCCGATAGAACATCATCATCGCCACCACGCCGTCGTCTTGTGGAACTCATCTCCGGAGCCTTTGCAGGATCGGAGGGCGGAGATCGTCATCGAGCTGAGCGTGTGTTGAACTCGGAGGCCCGTGACGTTCGGTGCTTGGATCGGTCGGATCGTGAAGACGTACGACTACATCAACCGCGTTGTGCTAACGCTTCCGCTTATGGTCTACGAGGGTACGTGGACATACACTCTCCCCTCTCGTTGCTATGCCATCACCATGATCTTGCATGTGCGTAGGAAATTTTTTGAAATTACTACGTTCCCCAACAGGTGACCACGACACTGAGCGACGCCGCGATCGGGTTGAAGGCCTTGCCCAATCCGGTGAGCATGTAGTCGATGATCTCGTCATCAGCTAGGGGATATCCAGCAGAGGCCATGACGTCGGCAAGAGCCTTCACCTTGTGCATGTACTCGCTGGCAGTCATGTCGTTCTTGTTCAGTGACTGAATCTGTCGCCGGATGTGTGGAACCCCGGCACGGTTCTACGCGCTGAACATGGCGTGGATGGAGGTCCACGCGGCAGCAGCGGACTTGCAGCTAATCAGCTGAGACGCAATGTCCTCCGTCATGGAGGAGAGGAGCATCCCGAGAACCTTCTGGTCCTGCGTCCACCATGTCGCGTATGCAGGGTTTGCCACCGTGGTGGCGGCATCACCCGCCCCCTGGGAGATGGTTGTGGGTGGGGTAGCAACGGATCCGTCGAGGTAGCCATGGAGAGAGGCACCGGAGAGATGTGTCACGGTGAGGGTTCGCCATAGCGGGAAGTTGTCGCGATCCAATCGGACATTTTCTATTATACATACAAAACATTTTTTATACATGTTTAGCATTTTTCAAATACACAATTAATATGTTTTCAAATATTTATTTTTAACATTTTTTCATACGTCTTACACTTTCAAAAGCCTGTTAAAAGTATATTAATACAATTTGGGGAAAACTGAGGAAACCGTACAAAACTTCGGTTTGTTCGGTTGACGAATTGGCATGCAACTGAACATTTCATCACGTACGAATCTAGCTTGATGCACTTTACTGTGCATATATATATAGCCAGGGTAGCCGATAGTTAATTCGCGTTGATGTACTTTGGTAGGCCTTGATGTAAATGTAAGAAAATGGATGCAGATCTATATATTGCAAGGTAGAGCTAGCGCTGGCTAGCATCCACTGGTAATGGTTTACTTCGTCATTCCACCTTTGTACACTTGTCCTCAGTTTTTTATTTTTACTGGTGAGAATGGGAAGTATCTGGAATATGAACGACCCGATGCACAAAACAGTACCTCCTACACTAGCGTCTCAAGCTGCCTGCGGTCTTGGAGGTACAGGAGGAACCTAGAATGGTTGGCGGTACTCCATGACATGTGGGTCCTTCCCGAGCTGGAACTCGAACACGACGAAAGTGACACACTAAAGTCGGAAGTAGGGAGCTATGTCTGAGCTCTGCTTCGCTTTTGTCAGTGAAGCACATGAAGGTGGACTCACTAGTGACCTCATGTGAGGGAGATGATTCATGTCTCATGTGAGCATCCAGAGGCGTCTTCTGAGTCCTTCGGGTCAAAGGTGTATGTGGTTAAGGATATTGATGTGGCCGGTGTGTGCGCTAATGGGAAGGCGTCTGCGGTTTCTTGATGGGTGGTGCTGAGTTTCTTGTGTTGTCGATGTGGCCTTGATTGTTCGAGTCATCGTTGTTGGTGTTCTTGTCATGGTTCTGTTGAGTTGTGCAAGTGTGGTGAGGTACGATTGTTGTGTGTTAGGAGCATGTGACAGGTTGTCTGTGTGGTCATGGTGTTTCGTGCTTCCTGAGTAGCCTGTTTCGGGTTGTTTGTATCGGTTTTCGCCCAATTTTCCGAAAATTAACTGGGCAATTCTCTTCTTCTTAATTAATCGATGAGGCAAATATTTTACCTCCGTTTCAAAAAAAAAAGTCGGAAGTAGACCTCGTTTGACAACTCGTGTAACCTGCTGACGAATACACAAGCCTTTATCAGTGAAGTTTTAGCTGACGGATACGCCAACGTGGGCTTCCTAGATCTTTATCGCCCGCGGAATCTTTAGCCCTAGACAATCTTTAATCTTCTAGTCAGCACATTAACCTAAATGAAGAACAAGATGCTATCAGCTGGGACCTGCAGCCCTCCGGCAAATTATCTGTAAAATCTCCATACGCCAAGCTAGTCTGTGGGCCCAAAGTTCGGTACGCCAAGGCCTTGTGGGCCACTCGTGTACACCTCGAAGTGTGCATATTCATTTTGGCAACCGGCCATGGACCGTCTGCCCTCTTCTATTAACCTTCAAAAACTGCACGGTCTGCGCAACGAGTTTTAAGTTTTATGTGGAGCTCCGGAAAACGCCAACCATATCCTGTTCTAATGTGTCCCTGCAAAATTCTTGTTGAGTGTGTTCGGGACTGTTTTAGCCAAAATTGGAACCCAGATTCGATAATTGAGATTCTTGCGTTGTTAAACAACAACCGCGGCCAGCAACGTCGCTTACCTTAGAGATCGTTTAGTGCTTTATCTTGGCGCTTTGAACCACTCCTAACAAACTTGCCATTGAGGGATCCATTCCATCCCACCCAAATAACTACTTCCTCCGTTCCTAAATGTAAGTCTTTGTAGAGATTTCATTAGGTGGACTACATACGAAGCAAAATGAATGAATCCACACTTAAAATGCATCTATATTTAGGGACGGAGGGAGTATATATCTAAATTGTCTCTATTTAGTTTATAGTGGAATCTCTACAAAGACTTATATTTAGGAATGGAGGGAGTATATATCTAAATTGTCTCTATTTTTTCAGCAATGGCGTCCAATAGGAAAGAGGAAGAATTGTGAGGCGGTGGCGTACATCCTTCTCAAGATCAAAGACCTTCACGCTATCCATAGGAGCCCTTGAGTGGGATAAGTCGAGCCTTAAGTTTTCTTTTGCGCTCGTGTTTGAGTCGTGATTTATACTATGGTTTATCCTTACTAGTAAGCTTGCACGTGAAAATTCACGTATATAAAAAAATCAATCGAAGTAGCCAAAATTATTGCCAACGAATTTGTAATTGAAGTTAAGTTTTAAAAAAGCTAGTATAATTAAGAAAAAATACTTTGTAATGTACCTAAGTATTTATGTACAAAGTCAAGGAATTTAAATTCACAGCTTCATTCTCTTTGAGCTGTTGTTGGTCGTTTTTCAAACTTATGAATACCAATGAGCTATATACATACGTTTACACCTTTTTCTCGAGTACGGCGTTTTGGTGCTCAGGCTCATCTGCACCCGGTTAGAAAAAAATTGTAAAAAATTGAAAAAAATCAAAAAAATCCAAAAAAAAATTGTGCGATAGAGAATTTGATGTGTGCGACCCACTACAAATTTCAAGTCATTTAGGCATCTGAGGAGCTCTCAACAAAAAAGACAGATCATGCCAAAACAGTACATGAACAGTAAACATTTTTATAGACCCCCAATTTTTCTTTTTTGCTAAGAGCTCCTCAGATGTCCAAATGATGTGAAAATTGGAGCGGACAGCACGCATCAAATTGTCTACCACACAAAAAATATTGAATTTTTATTGAATTTTCTAGTATTTTTCTTTGATTTTTTTCATCAGGGCGGATGCAGATGAGCTCGGGTGCAGAGATGGATTTTCGCTTTTTCTCTCTCTAAATCCCATTGATGGAACAATGTAACGGAAAACAAATCGGTCCTTTTGGTTAAATCAATGTGTCTAGAAGCATATATATGCCAGTGGGTTAAAATGCGCATTACCATAATCTTAATATCATCATAAGTAACATGAGTAGAAAAATAAGATAAGCTTAAATGAACTCGTACATAATGAAAAGGCAAGGAGATATGCTATGTCCACTTGTCCACAAGGATCAACATGCTCATTGGGGGGAAAAGAAAAAAGAAACTCACCCTACCCCCAAAAAAAGTCATGCCACCTGAGATACAACACCGTTAATATTTCCTCCTCAAGCATATGGGTGGCATGCCTAGACAAATCATCAAGATTGGTACTGCTTTGCCAGTAACCTTGGGGCAATATCTGGTGAGTATGGTTTTATTGAACACCATGGGGCATGGATCTCCAATACGCTGTGATAGATGTGATTTATCTTGTGCCTCATTTGAATGAAAGGAATATAAAAGTTGTCAATAATAATATGTAGGAGTGAAATTCAGCACAACCAAAAAGTGTTAATCACTCACACAATTAAGCAATACTGAAAACTTTTACTTGGATTGGGTTTCCCTATTAGCTGCAAACCTTAAGATTACATAATTAAGATCAGTGCATTACAAACAAGGGAGATTTTCAACAAGCTATTGACAATTGATCTGTAACGTTAACAAGGTAGATCTCGATCTCAAAGCCATGCCATTGAGATTGACATATACTTGGCGAAGAGAACTCTGCTGTCATATGTAAATTTACCTGTCCTCTCAGTCTATGAAATGGCCTCTAAAGTGCGCAAGAATATTATCCCCAGAGCTATAATATTACTGGCATGCTAAATAAAAGGCAGTGCTCTTGCCATTTCCTAAAAAAAGTTTATTTTACACATATAGGCCAAATTTATTTATTATGTATGTTGGCCTTGCTGCATGGATGGAAGCATGTCTATCTTCTAATTTACTTGCAATATTTAAAATTTAAATTTACACTGATAGGTTAGAATACCATTCCTGTACACTACTAGGGAAAAGGCTAGCAGCAGCGCGGGTTTTACATGTATCGATGGCGGGTACCAGCGCTACTATCTGGCCTTCTAGCTAACTCATAGCAGTAGCGCGTGACCTCCCGCGCTACTGCTATACAAGTGTAGCAGCAGCGCGGTTGCCGGAAGCTCGCTACCGCTATTAGCGCTAGCGCTCTTTGGCGGGACGCGCTACTACTATAGCGGCGCTGCTGCTAACTTTTGTACACTCGCTACTGCTAATTTAAGTAGTTTTTTTTGGCATATTTGTTTTGTATTTGAACCGGGTTTGTAGAAGAATCTTTAGCACATAGAAATTTCATCATGATACACATACAAATGCCTGCGAGACCACAAATGTAATCATAGCATGTACATACAAATAGTCTCTTCATAATCATCATCCAACACAAAGCGATATCTTGTTATCATCTCGAAAATAGCAATACATGCAAGTCTCGAATACTTGCAACTACAACAACGTCATCCATCTAAACAAAGGCATACGCAAGAAGTGCTATCACTATGAGTGAGGCGGAACCATGCAGATACATGAGGTGGCGATTCTGAGTCCACTCTCGCTTAGCGTGAACCTCAAGTAACTAGCTTCTCCTTCTTGTCTTCTTTTGAAGCCTTTATGGCTGGCGCCCGTGAACCCATTCACTTGCGCCGACACTCATGCCACTCGTTGTACACCCGGAACCTTTCCTTTGTACACGACATAGCATTTCCATCTCGCCATCAAGAAACTAGGTACCGTTAGAGATGCATGTTCATGAAGAGGATGTACAATCATATATATGCAAAAAATATACTAGAGCAACACCAAAAAGAAAGGTTAGCAACTAGATGCAACATATACGATGCGCAAATTAATTAACTAGAGGTACGCAGGTCATCGTACACCAACTAACAAAGTAGCGTTACGCAAGTTCGGCAGGACCGTGGACATCACAAAGTTTCATCGCTACAAAAGTATACAAGTTCAACCGACACATATCATCATCATCGGCATCATAACTCACTAGAAGTTCCATCCTTCCATATCATCGAGGACGAACCCTAGCTGCTTGAGCGGCGTGAGGTCTAGACGTTGCATGCCTATGCGAGTTCGGACGTCATTTCGCGATATAGGGCCGTGGTGGAACATCCCTTCTCATCGGCGACTTCTTTCATGATGATCGTCGCAATGTCGCTTTGGATGCGAAAGAAGTCATCTCTAAGTTTATAATTAAGCTTCTCCATGAGATTCTAGCCACTTGTGGATATGATCATCATTTCGCTGTTAATGTGAAGCTTTTGGTGATCCGTGTTGAACTGAATCATGAGATGGACGATGTAGAATCCATCCTTCTTGCTTGGTTTTGGGACATGGATGCAGGAGAAGTTAGTTTTATCGCCGAAACCCATCTTCTTGTTCCTTTGTTTCCTGATATGCACGTGGCCACCTCTATAGCTGAAGCCTTGGAGAGCATCATCTAGAATATTCATTATGTGGGTGTAGTCCTTTTTCTCGTAGTCTCTCGAAGGGTCAAAATACACGGCGTGGGAGACTTGCGGGTAAAGAACGATAAGAACGGCGCCCGTTGCTGCGGGAAAAGACACCTCAAATTATTCCCCATATGAGAGAGAAGGAATGATTGAAATGTATGAAAGGGTTGTCCGGAACTGACTTACTTTGGATGATAAGGCACGAGGACAATTTCCCGGTCCTTATTCTGTACCATGAAGTTTTGGAGGTACTCCCTAGCAGTTTCACGCTCAAAGTCGCCGAGACTCAAGAAAGACTCGTGCATGTAGTACGGATCCGCCACACAGATTTGCGAGACTTCTTCACTCTTCACGACGGAGCTCATATGTAGCGCAAAAAGGCGGACGATAGTAAAATCAAGCCGCCTTGTTAGAAACATCTCAAAGATATGGTCAAACCGCAGGAAGAACACCTCCGCGGGCCGTGTGTCGACGTAGCACTTCCCTCAGGCACACGAGCCGCGTATGTCGGATATCCTGGATCCTTTGAGGCTAGTAGGCTTTTCTCGACGGCAGACATGGTCGTGCGTCTCTGAGATCCCGATAGTGCCTCCAGCGGTTTCGGCGGTAGCATCGGCTCACCCGTGAGATGGAACATGACCGCACCTTTCACGGGTACACGCTCTTGAGAATGCATCGTCTGCTGCTGTGTGCTCGCTTGTTTGGAGGCGATTACCTTCCCGATCTCTTCCTCTCCTTTTCTTGGGCACACCTTCCGACCCTTCCTTAACCCCTGCCCAAGTGTTCCCGGGCTAAGTATTGTACGACCCTCGCGCCGGCTAGTTGAGCCTGTGTTGAGGCGGCATCTTGAGCGTGTCTGTGAGGATTTCATGAAGAGAGACTTTTGCATTCCATGGTACGGCCCTGCCCGCATATCATCCATATCCTCATTAGCAAGTCGATAGCCCGATTAGTCATATGGTTGACTCATCATATCTATGTCACACCATACGCGTTTGTATTGAGGTAATCCATAGGGTCGACCTCCGTCTCATCATCCATTCTCTGTTCTCTGGTACATTAGCCATACTATTGCACCCCTTCATCATGTCGTCCACCGCTCTCACCCGCACTACTACAGAGCTGGTAATTGCGTGGGTGGGGTGGTGGTCTCCGCACATGCTTGTTGATGTGTGGTAGTTATTGGTGTGCTCTCGGCGGCTCCGCATTTAATAAGATTCTTGACCATAGCAGCACCCAACCCTTGCATCGTCCAATCCACGGCGGGGTCTCGTCGTCCGCTCCCCACATGTGTCTTCGAGGAGGCAAATCCTCGTGCCCGATTTCACGCTGGTCAAGCTAACCTGAAGTGCCCAGTGGGATCGGGTGGTTGTGGAATGTGCGTTGAGAGGGTCCATTATCATCCCCTTTCCCACGTCCACCTTCGGCCTTTGATCAAGTAGAGTATGGTGCATGGGGTTTCTTTACGCCGCAAACACATATGTCTGTGGTGTAAAACAACCAAAGGCAACAAAATGGAATATTATCTATATATATATGTTGGTGCGACATGTAATTACCGTGGCGGCGCCGAGCTCAGCCAAAGACGAAGGCCCACCTAGCGCGCTTTGAGGCCGAGGACGGGCTGCTATGAGCGGAGCGGCTGCGAGAGGAGGCCCGGTTGCTTGAGCAAGTGATGGTGCGATGGTGTTGTTGTTCATGGAGTTGCTCGCGATTTAAACGGGCATCGGGAAATCATGTACCGTCTTGTCTCGGATTTTCCTTCGCCAGATTGATGATAATCGGAACCAAGTTAGTAGCGAAATCATTTCGCAGCGATTCTGCTGCATTGATTTTCTTTGTAGCAACTCATATTTGTCCTCGGCTGCTTTTTTTCGTCCTCGGCTGCTTTTTCTCGACCGCAAGCTTCACCTTTGCGTCGATGTCCGCTGACTAAACTTCTTTTTCGCTTCTTGTCCTCTGGGCCGTCGTTGTAAAACACCTTCCACGTGGCGCCGTCTCCAACGCCGTGCACACGACCATATTGCGGCCGCTGGTCCAACGGGAGTCCCTTAAGTTCGTTCAAGGCCCGGTTGAGAGGGGTGTCCCACTTGGGCCTCATCGGAGAAGTAGGGCTTTCGGCTGCAAGCCGGTGTTGCTTCTCCAGTAGTCTAATCAATTTCCTTGTGATCTTGTCCGTGTAAAAAACCTTTTTCTCCTTGTCCCACTTGTAGCGGGCCCTGATGAAGTCATGCTCCAAGGGGTTGGTGAACTTCGCGAAGGGGTCTGGGAGACCCGCGGCTTCACGTTCCGCGTCCTCCTTATCCCATATGGGCCTTTTACCGAGGTAGCCACGGCTTCCGAGGCGATGCTTCCCCGTGTTCCGGAGCTGAAGGCTTTTGAATTTCGCAGCCTTAGCCTTGGCTGCCTCGGTAGCGCAAGTGTCCTTGAACTTTTCGAACTCCTCTTCCGTAAGTGTCGGATTTTCCTCCAGAATCTTGGACAGGGGTTCATCAGCCTCAATAGCTCGTTTCACCCTCCCTTTCCAGGAGGCCAAATCATTGCTGAACATGCCCATGGTGTGATTGTTAATCTTTTTCATCTTCGGATCATCCCACGGTTGTTCTATGTTATCATCCCGGTCGGGGAACTTGAATCTCTTGTGCAACTTCATTAGGAGCAAATGCGTCAAATGTTCTTTACTCCTTAAGTCATCGTCGTTGATGCTCGCGCATTCCCGTAGGATGCATCCTACTTGGTTCCCATAGCACTTGCGAGGTTCTTCCGGCTCTAACGGCTCAAACTTGCCAGGTGCCATCTTTGTGATCACAAGTCGTCCAATCCCTAGTTTGTTAGGTTTTCGTATCCTCTGCTTCTTATGCTTCCTCTTTTCGGTATCGGCATCGGGGCCGGTACCTTCCCCGCCGGTACCTTCCCCACCGGTCTCGGCGCCGCCATCGGTGCCGGCGCCGTCGGTGCCGACGCCGTCGGTGTCGATGTCGGCGTCAGTACCATCATCGAGGCCGACCTGCAAACCTTGCTTAGCAGTCAAATAGTCGAGGTACTCTTGTTCACCATCATAATCCATCTAAATCGCATCTTGGTCAAGGCCCGCTTTCTTCGTTGTTCGACATGTTTCCTATGATTAAGTGGCCTCATTTATTTCTAAAAGTATGAATAAATGAGAAATGACGAAAAGAAATCTATGTGCCAGACTGATATGCCAACTATGTAGCACAAATCATGCCTTTATTCACGGAAATTTCGCATGACCTTTGCTAAAAATGGACATATCGGCGCTGAAATTCACCAAACGAAATGAATCAACATTTCGGCGTAACATAGGCCACTCGGATCATTTTCCAAACATGACATGTCCAGTTCAAATTTCCATATAAATTCAGCTAATTTTGAAACCTAGCTAAATTCATAACTAAATAGATAACCTAATTAATTAACATGAAGAACCCTAGCAGAGAGGGGGTTCTGAGAGTGCAGGGGCGGGAGGGAGGCGAGGCCCGAGGGTCGGGGCGAAGGCTGGGTCGGGGCGGCCGGCTGGTCGGGCGAAGCCTGGGTCGGGGCGAGCCCGAGTCGGGGCGAGCGCCGAGTTGGGGCGAGCGCCTGAGTCGGGTCGAGGGTCGGGTCGGGCGAAGCCTGGAGCGCCGCGCCGGCCGGAGTCGGGGCGAAGCGCCGGGGCGGGTCGGGCGCGGCGGAGCGACGGGGCCGGAGAGAGTGGGGATTTGGGGGGAAATGTGGCGGGATGAAGCTGGGCGAGTGAGAATTTTGTGTTAAGTGGACGTAGCAGTAGCGCGTTATGTCGAAACGCGCTACTACTATGATCTGTAGCTGCAGCGCTTTATGGGAAACACGCTACTCCTATGGTGCGTAGCGGCGGCGATTTATAAGAAACACGCTACTAGTATGGTATGTAGCAGCAGCGGTTTTGTGGAAACGCGCTGCTACTGCCAGTTTTTATTTTTCTTTTCCTTTATTTTATCCCACTTTTATTTCCCGAGGGCAGTGAACGAAGGGAGGGCGATATATATTGCATCATTTGACGGTTAAATATGTATGCACAATAGGAACATATATATTACACATCATATGGCTAAGTGTATATACAAAATAGGAACATATATATATTACACATCATTGGACCCATAACATACGTTTCCTCGGTCTTTGCTGTTTTCGTTTTGAGTCAGCTTCTTTCCCTTCTTGTTCGTCAAGAATAATTGAGCCCCTCATTGTGACTTTGCCTTTTCCATGGAGTGCGATTTTTCTTAGGTAATGTAGTATTGATTCTTCTTTGACGTATACTTCATCATCATCGTCATCTTCCCTCATTGGGTTGCCGTCTCGATCATAGTCTTCCTCGTTGGCGACTCCATCCATTCCAATGATGTTCCTTTTGCCTCTCCTCACGACAACACGGCTGGGATTGTGCGGGTCGAGTTATGAAGAAGCATTGTGTCACGTGCTTAGCATGTACCCATGGCTCATTTTTTGCGATAGCGTTACGGATAGCGCTCTTGGCGTCGGGTATAGTCATGGTAGTGAACATCCGGCTTTCTCTTCGACATTCTTAGCCCATCCGACACGGAACATCGTCGTGTTGTGCAGTCGAGTAGTCAAGCTCCCGGATCTCCTCGACCCTTCCATAAAATCGTTCGGTTGTGCCGTTGTCGCTGCCGGTCATGCATTCCATCGTCACCCCGAGTTACGATCATCACCGCCCATATCTTTTGCCTCCGTGTAGAACGTGTATCCGTTGATATCATATGCCCGATAGGTTACGAGGTTGGGCGAGGGCCATGTGCTAAGGCGATATGAGCAATCCGTCCTTAGAGCCCTCCTCCGGGATTAGCAATAATATGCTCTTTGAACCAATGCAGAAAGTGGAGTTGTGCTCTCTAGTAACTTCGGCGTCCCCCTGCATACCCCCGTCACGATACTTCTTTGCGATAATTTCTTTGTGCGATGCCACGAAAGGATCTACCTCGTCTAGGTATTGTAGCACTACCAAGTTTGCTCTGTCAAAATCGCTGCGTTGATCTGAGTATGCCACGTGCAGTTCCTGCGACCGTTCGATGACCATCTCCTTGAGCCTCCCATCGTGCTTGTTAACGGCAAACCAACACTAACACCAAAGCGGCTGGTCTGCGCCATATAGAAAATTCTCACGTAAAGAGATGCACTCTTGTGCCAAATAGCCCTGGACGATGCTTCCATCCGGACGGGACATGTTACTGAACGAATCCTTTGATGATCCCATTCATCCTCTCAACGGCCATCATGTTGTGCAGGAATGACGGCCCCAGTCTATTATGTCATCCACAATATGGACACACAGATGCACCATCACGTCGAAGAACGCGGGCGGAAGTACATCTCAAGCTCATTCAAGATCACAACGATCTCTTCCTCGTAGCCTTTGGAGCTGCTTCACACCGATCGACTTTCGAGATGACGTCAAAAAGTTGCAGAGACCAATAAGCGTGTCACGGACATGCTTGTCCATTATCCCTCTAAGGGCAACAGTAGTATCTGCGTCATCATCACATGACAGGTCATGAGACTTCATCCCGCTGAACCTTTTCTTGTCCGTGTCGAGATATCCGCTTATCTTGCCACAATGAATCGAACTAACTTTCACTCCGTAAGGCACTTAAAGAATTGATTGATCTCAGCCGACTTAAGGTGAAGCAAGAGGGGGGCAATAATCTTCTTTCTTTAATTTCTTGCCCTTCTTCTCCGTGCCTCTGTCTCCGCCTCTGTCTCGTCGACATTTTACGGGCGGCATGTGCGATCTTCCTGATTTTCAAATCTTGCAAGTCTTTTCTTGCCTTCGCCCATCCTTGGTCTTATCCGGCATGTTCATCGTTGTTGCGAGCAAGCTCTCAAGGACATTCTTACAGATATGCATTTGATCTAGGCAATGAGGTGTATCGAGTTTGTGCGATACTCCAAGTCCCGAACACGACCTCGCCTTCCATACCTTCAGCAGCGGCTCTGGCGCCTTTCTCATCGTCTTTCGCCGCGGGCACTCATTCCAGCTTTTCAACAGCTCATCGATTTCGGCACCGCTCGCTTACGTGGAGGTCCTCGATGCTCAGCGTGACCATTGAATAGATCTCCACGGTTTCTCCACGGGTCGTCCTGTTCAAGCCATCTTCGATGCCCCATGTACACGATTTTCCCAGACCCGCCATCTTTCCTTGACGTTAGCTGTTGAGACGTTGTATCATCCATGCACCGCGTGCATCCGCAATATCCATGGCACACCGGCCCGCCACATATCCGTAATCGAGATAGTCCTGCCTTTATCGTGATCAGCGCTGCTCTCATGTTGAAATACTCACCTTTGCTGGCGTCCCATGTCTTGGCCGGTGTTTTCCATAACGTGTCTAACTCCTCTTGAAGTAGCCCCAGATACAAATTAATATTATTTCCTGGTTGTTTTGGCCCTTGAATAAGCATGCTCATGTGAATGTACTTGATTTCATGCACAACCGGGGGAGGTTGTACATCCATACAAACACGGGCCATGTACTATGGTTGGTGTTCTGGTTGCCAAACGGATTCATGCCATCGGTACATGCGCCGAGCACGATGTTCCTTGCATCACATTCAAAATACCGATAGAAGCTGTTCAACGCTCTCCACCGCTTCCATCCTTCACGTGTCTCACTTCGGATCATCTCCATCGTCGGGCTTCTTCCTCTCCGCGTGCGGCGCATTAGCTTTGCTTCCTTGGGATCTACAAAATACCTCACGAGACGGGAGTGATCGGTAAGTACCATACAACTTTCTGGGGACATTTCTTCCCGGCCTTCTTGTATCGAGAAGCATTGCACACCGGACAACTTGTTTTTTCCGCGTGCTCCATCCGATACATTATGCAATCGTTGATGCATGCATGGTATCTAACGTGTGGCAGATCAAGAGGGCACACGATCTTCTTGGCCTCATCAACACTAGTAGGACATAGATTACCCGCGGGAAGAACATCCTTTAGGTACTTGAGATGCTCATCGAGGCTAGTGTCGGTCCATTTGTTTTTAGCCTTCGTCTTCAGGAGTTGGAGCGTGAAACTCAACCGGGTCACCTCAGATTGCAACCATCATATAATGGAGTGTTCGAGTCTACCACCGCTTGCTCCAGCTTAGCCTCCTCTCTAGAAGCAGCTCTCAAGATTGCCTCCTTGCGAAGCAATGCTTGAACATGAGGGTCCCGCACAATTGAACTTAGTACCGATTTAACTCTGCTGCGTGGAGTCCATGTCGTTCTCTCCGCCGCCATGTCCGCCCCTTCTCCTCCGCCATGTCCGCCCCTTCTCCGCCGCCATGTCCGCCTCTTCCCCGCCGCCATTATCGATCATCTCTTCGTCTTGCCCCGTGTCATCATTTCCTGCCCCGTCGGCATCCTCAACATCGTCATCCTCATCTTCAATTATCCACCTAGTATAGCCATCCATGAAACCAGTCATGAGCAGGTGCGCTTCGACACGACCATCGTCATGGGGGTCGAGCCAAACTATTCCTTTGCATTTTCGACACGGACATAAAACCTCTGTCCGGTTATTTTCTTTCATGTCTTGCACCGCCGATCGCAACCACCTGTCCACCATCGTTCCAATCGACCATCGCCAACTCTGCACGGTAATAATAAAAAAATTGATTGTAAAAATGCATGCATGCATCAAAGTCATAAAAAAATTTGGCATGACCTTCCCTAAAAATAGGACATATATGGATCTAGAGTTTGCCCGGAATTCGCCGAAACGGAAATAAATCGACATTTCGGCAAAACATAGGCAACTCAAAAGCACAATTTACAAGGCGTCAACTCATGCCACACACACAATTTCCACAAACATATCACACACACATAAACACATTTCCATTTTGCAAAAGCATGAAAGTTTCATCACCTCTATCTTGATGGTCAAGATGATGTTGTAGGGAGATCAAGAGTGCACAAATTAAGCTCTTCTTGACAAAGATAGATCTAGTTAGGGGCAAATAGGTCACTTAACTAAATCCTACATCTACCTAGCTACCTAATTTGGAAGGAGACAACTTCAACTAGTGGAGGGGGAAGGAAAAGAGAAAGGAGATGCATTAATGGAGGTGGTGTAGTTATGTAGGAGTAATGAAGAGAGAGAAGGTGGATAGAGAAGAGAGGAGTAATGGGGAGAAGTATTGAGAAGAAGAAGAGTGAGAGTGGGAGCATGTGGTGGAGGGAAGAGAGGAGAGGGGAGGTAGGCGGAAGGGAAAAAGTGAGAGTGGGAGCATGTGGTGGAGGGAAGAGAGGAGAGGGGAGGTAGGGGAAGGGAAAAAGCAAGGGGAGGGAGGGACGGTTTGGGGGTTCTGGGGTTAGCAGATGGCGCTGGTGAGAAACTGCTGCTGCTGCTAAAACTTAGCAGCAACGCTTCTGTAAGGCGCCATCGCTAATCGGGACAAAAATGGCGGCAATTTGAAACTTACCAGCAGCGATCTCGAGGAAACCGCTACTATTACTATGCACTTAGCAAGAGCGCTGTTTCTGCGATCGCCCATCGCTACTTAGAGGTGGGGAACACCGCCGGTCGATATTTAGTAGCAGCGTGTTTACGGCGGCCCATCGCTAAATATTTAGCAGCAGCGAGTTTACGCAAAGAGCTCTACAACTACTTACCAGCAGCGCTCTATTTTGAACCGTGCTGCTGCTAAGATTCTGTGTATAGGCTTTTCCATAGTAGTGGTAGGACATGTATGAGGTGCTGCAAAAAAGCATTTAGAGATATCCAGACACAAGCATTCACAACAATGATTATATGAGGAGTAAAAAAGCATTTAGGCTACATCTGGAGCTATCTATGTATGTTCAAATTTTCATCCAGCAACGGTAAGTACAAAGGATCAGCAATACGGAGCCAAAGTAATGAATAACTTATGGTAAATTTGGAAGGGTCATTTGAAACCAAAGTATTGCACCTGATCTACTTCTGACGAATATCACAAAATCATGAAAGCTCCTCAGCAGCACCGTAAACCAACTAATAGAGAAGTAAAGGAGATGACCAATCGTTCAGGAGGCTGGTAGCAATGATGGCTCAGATGGATTTTGTATATTGCATTGAAGGGGATGAATTTGCTCATCACCATAGTTAAAGGTAGTTTCAGATGATCATGATTTCTGTATTCATTAACATGGCATACAGAAATTAGCAAAATCAATGAAAATGGAAGAAATTAGCAAAATCAATATTACTGGTGGACAGAGATTATTCTTTGAGATGTACTCCCTCCGTTCCAAATTACTCGTCGCAGAAATGGATGTATCTAGAACTAAAATACACCTAGATACATCCATACATGTGACAAGTAATTCGGAACAGAGGGAGTAGATCTCAAAGTAAACAAAGTAAATAGTCGTGTCCAGCAAACCATAGACAGACTACTCATTACATGAACCAGGTGTAGAGAGCTACTTGTAGAAACAAGTAATAATGACAAAGTGCAACCAATTCTTCTATCTTTATGTAACTATGCGTCAATGGGCTCAATATACCTCACTTGTAGCCAAAGTGAAGATCGATTCTGGATCAATGCAAGCTTCCGAGTATCTCCACAGTAGCAATATCATAAGGTTCTGGGTTGTTGCACTTGCTCCATTGATATAGTTCAAGCAAGAAATATCATTCAGTAAATTGAAATGAAAACATTTTTAAAATTAGGGGAGCTCGGTGTCAAGCATTTCAAATAAAACTAACATCTCTAAGACCGTCTTCTCAAAAAATAGAAATGGAAGACCAGGTAAATTTTGCAACAGTCTCTACTTTTATGAAGAGTCAACTGACTCTCATAATTTTTGGAAGGGCTATGACTATCATATTCATGAACAAAAAAGATACAATACATCATTGGGAAAATGACATACTAAGTGCATATTGTGAGAAAAGATAAACTCTCCCAGACTCACCTTATCTTAATACCTGGAGGCACATATCAGCATACCCAAGCTTCGATGTAAGTGACCCTTGCAGGTAGCGAAAATTAAGACAAAGAGACTCGAAATAAGGCTTTGGCCAGCTTGTCGTCCGTACATATTATGACCTGATGCAGGTTAGTATATTACAGTTTAGATCCTTGGGGCTCTTTTCATCCTTTTCTGGAATAGCTTTCTTTTTAGACTTATTCCACTCATAGTTGATAGCTGCTTACCCATTGTTCCAGAAAATTCACTGATAACAGGAACAACAATGATTACATTGCATCAAAGAAACAAAAAAATTGCAGCCAAGTAATTCTAGCATGGTACTACCTCACTATTCAGCATGCTTTTGTATCAATCTACACTTGTGCCCCACTAAAAATCCTTTTTAAACCACCACCTCAATCTAGTGTTGGGATAAAAATGAAATGTCGAATATAATCCCCTAACAGCAACATACACATGTGAATTCTAGTTGCAAAATTGAGCTGACTGGTGATGTAATCGGATTTTTGGATGAGTCAACCTGAATACAAAATTGAGATGATTGAGCGAGGGAGGAAATTTATAATGGTGGCAATAGGCTTATAGCCATTTATGTGTTGTGGTTAATCAATGTTCATGATGTTGACTTCTGAAGCATGTGCTATCACTAGTATAAAACCACCCATTAGTCCCGGTTCGTAAGGGCCTTTAGTCCCAGTTCATGAACCGGGACTAATGGGTCGTTACTAATGCCTCCACCCATTAGTCCCGGTTCAAACACGAACTGGGACCAATGTGCCTCCATGTGACCCTGTGCGCCGAGCCCAGTCAGGGGGCCTTTGGTCCCGGTTGGTGGCTCCAACCGGGACCAAAAGTCAATTTTTTTACAAAAGTGACTACTTTAGGGGTTTTGGGGGTTATTTTTAGGTTGTTATTATAGCTAGCTAATAGAGAGAAGTGTCCTCTCTTATATCTTCGTCCTTGGTTTATCAACGCTGCTGCTATGTTCATTGCACCCGCAGATATAATATGCTCATGCATGCTTGCATCATACATCATATATATATATATATATATATATATATATATATATATATATATATATATATATATATATAAAATAACAAGTCCTACTAATCATGCATCATCATACAACTTCTACTCATTATTAATAATAAGTCATAAGATCATCATCCTCATAGTCATCCAAACCCAACCCTACATAATTGTTCTTAGCACATGATCATCAATATCAGGAAGGACCTAAACACCCTTAAGGTAAAATAGCATAAAACAATATAGACCCTGACTCTCCATTATGAAGAATGGCGATCATCCTGTCTCCAATTCTTGCCCTTCGCTGCTTATTGGTTCCAAGAAGCTCCTTACGACTGTCCATACATTTTTTCTATTCTTTGATTGTTATGTCTCCACTTCTTTTAGAAACCCGGTATGGATAGTTGAGATTCGTAGGACAACCTGGTTGTATGTTCAAAACATGAAGGCTACCATGCGTATACATCAGATGAGGCACACAATCATTCGGGATTATCTGTTGAAAAACATAGTAATAACTTCGTAGTTAGCAATGATGTACTAGTTTTAGTAGTGTGCAAAAAGATGCACGGATGTTGTAATAGTAAAAAATAATCTTACCAGGTATCTCCATGGTAGTTATCAGAGTTCAACACGTGCACTAGTGGCACGTATTGACCATGATGTTGAGGAGTTTGATTGCAGATATTGTAATTCTCAAGATCAGTACAAAATCCGACCGATGATTTTTCTCCCGATAAGTTAATTCGAGCCTTCGTTGTAGTATGCGTTACATCTACCATCTTCCGCACATTCTTTGAAGAATGAAAATAAGCTGTCAATGGAGATAAGTTGTCAACTATATATTTTGAAATAAACAATATAAAATACTTAATAACTATGTTTAGCTCACATGAGGGAGGAATTGGAGGTGTATCCACAAGGACCCAAATCGAAGGTCTCTCTTGCTCGATTGTAGGATCACCAAGATCCATGGTGACAAGCATACCCTCATCAAGACCATACATCTTGCAAAGTGCTTCCCAATTTTTGCAACCAAAATGGGTTACACTGTGAGCATTGTACAACTTTACTTGAAAATCCACACCATGATGGGTACTTAGGATAATTTTTTTGGTTTCGAAACTTTCATGGTCTTCAAAACCCATCCTCTCCAAGACATAGCGTCTTGCAAAGCATGGGATAAGCTAGTCGAATTGGAAAAGATGAAAATACACGTTAAAATAGTTGAAGTCGTGCAAATTACGAAAAAAACTATTGTCGTCGTTATGCATCGTATGAACATCGCAGGTCTCCTCGAGCTTAATCTCAAGCGCCGATCTTCGCCGACTCAATGAACTCATCACAGATACCTCGGTCGTCGTGGCACCAACAGCACTCCCAGGCGGTTTTCGCCGTCCGATGAGTACGACATTTCGACCTATGTTCATAATTCAAATATTAAACTAGATCATTATTATTAATCACGGGTCGACTATCGATGATCGATGTATGTAGCTCCTCTTTCATTCCCTAATGCATTATTATACCAAATTGTCTAGCACACGGAATGAAGGAGAACTTATCCATATGAGCATTCAATAAGCAAAACCCAATCATAAAATAAGCAAAACCAAATCATAAAATAATGTATAGTATTCAAATTAGCATGCATTCAATAATTATAGGCAAAAGTACATCATCTCTTGGTGTCCGTACATCGTCGAATATTATCACTAATACAACTAGAACCGTAGCGCCCGACGGGTATCGACGCGGGCGGTGGACACCCAAAGATAAGGAACCATCATAGGATCATAGCTCCAGTGAGATCCTCAAGAACTCGCAAGGTATTGTCGAACCTCCCTCCAATGCAACCATGTAGCGACGGACGTGCTCGTCCTCCTCACCAAACGGTGACGCACCACCTCCGCGGTGTCCGGATGTCTCACCACCGCCATCGCCCACGCGACCGCCACCAAACAAGGATCGGGTCAACAACGGGCTGCCTCACCAACCTCGTCCCCGAAAGTAGCACCTCCCAATACCAGCCGTGAGCCTGGTCCTTAACATGGCCCTCGATCAAGCGTGGCCTCCACCGCCGAGTCGACGACACGAGGATGCGGGATAGGCATCGCCGACGTCAACGCGGGAACTACTTCTATATATAGTTAAATAAAAGTAGTTTTATTAATTAAATCATCTACCTAGTTCAACTACTAAGCACTTACTATAAATAAATAAGTAGTACTTACTAAAAACAAACTACTTCTATATATAGTAAAATAAATTAGTTTATTAAATCAACTAGCTAGTTCAACTATATATAAACTACTTCTTATTTTTTTCCTTTTTCTAAATACTATGAACAAAAAATCATTAAAATTCTATGAACAAAATTAATTACACAATCTAAATATCACCAAAAAATCTATTAACAATAATATCACCAAACATGCATATTCAATAATAATATCACCAAAAAATCTATTAACAGAAAAAATCAAACATAATATGAACAAATTAATTACTACACATCTAATCTAACAAAAAAATCTAATTAATCTAACAAAAAATCTAACATAATATGAACAAATTAATTACTACACATGTAATCTAACAAAAAAATCTAATCTAACAAAAAATCTATGAACTACATATCTAAATTACTACACATTTAACCTAACAAAAAATCTATGAACTACAAAAAGAATTTTAAAAAATCTAACAAAAATAAAAAATGCTCACGTCGGCCGAGGCGGCACGGGCAGGGGCGACGACGGGCTCGTAGGCGGCGCGGGGCGACGACGAGGAGTGGGCTCGGGCGGCGACGCGATGGCGGGCTCGAGGCGGCGGCGCGGCGGCGGCGGGCGGGTGGCGACGACGTCGGGCGACACGGCGATGACGGGCGGCGCGGACGCTGGTGGCAATGGGGGCGGCGACACATGCGCGAGCGATGACGGCGGGCTCGGGCGGCGACGGGACGGCGGGCTCGAAGCGGCACGGCGGGGCTCGGCGGCGACGACAAGGAGCAGAGGCGTCGGGCGAGAAAGAGATGGGTTTTGGCGAAAACTGCTAAGTCCTCAGATATATAGCAAGAGATTGGTCCCGTTGGTGGCTCCAATCGACTAATCCCTTTAGTCACGGTTGGTGCCACCAACCGACCAAAGGCCTCTTTTCAAAGAGCCCAAAGGGCGGAAACGAAGAACTTTGGTCCCGTTGGTGGCTCCAACCAGACTAAAGATGAGATTCGTCCCGGTTGGTTCAACCAACCGACCAAAGAGTGGCATTGGTACCGTTGGTGCCATGAACCGTACCAATGGACCGATGTAACTACTTTTTATTTTCTGCAGCTGTTTTTTTGTTTATTCTTCCTGCAATGTTTTTTTAGTCCCACTCGCCAAGCGAGAGGCACTCGCACTGCTTATAAGCCCCGAGTGCGAGAGCGATGACGAAGAGGCTCAATGCTCTGCATGTTGGTTAGCTTCAAGCCTTGAGGAATACGGTGAGACGCATGAGCTATGTGCGGTCAGATTGACACTATTCAAAGGCTTGAAGCAAATTAACGAGCATTGCGCCTCTTTTTATTTTTAATGACTTATTACAACTCGAAATAAAAAGAAAAAAATAAATGTAGCGTAAAAGTAAAAAACTATATAAAAACCACTCGAAATAAAAAGAAGAAAAAATAATTTGATTAACTTTACTAAAAAATAGCATAGATGCTTATTTTTAATGAGTTATTACAACTCGAAATAAAAACAAAAGAATAAATATAGCGAAAAGCAAAAAAACTATATAAAAACTACTCGAGAAATGAATAGAAGCAAAAAATAGTTGTGATTAATCTGTACTAAAAAGGAGCATATATGCTTATTTTTAATGGCTTATTACAACTCAGAAATAAAAAGAAAAAAATAAATATAGCAGAAAAGAAAAAAGAACTATATAGAAAACTACTCAGAAATGAATAGAAGCAAAAAATAGTTGTGATTAACTGTACTAAAAAAGGAGCATATATGCTTATTTTTAATGGCTTATTACAACTCAGAAATAAAAAGAAAAAAATAAATATAGCAGAAAAGAAAAAAACTATATAAAAAACTACTCAGAAATGAGCATAGATGCGCTTATAGAGAAATTCAACTTAAATTCATAACTAATTTCAAGAGAAATCCGTATGAATTTAGGCTAAATTCCTATATAAGGGCATCTATTTTCATTTTCAGAGGAGCTCAATAAGGCGAGAGGAGGGCTTATAAACCGTCCGATTCCCTTCGGTTGGCGAGGTGGGACTAAACTCGGCATTAACGAGACCAACCCTTTAGTCCCGGTTGATGGCATGAACCGGACTAAAGGGCAGCCTTTGGTCCCTGCTCAAGCCACCAACAGGACCAATGGTGTTGGGCAGAGCGAGGCCCATTGGTCCCGGTCGTCCCACCAACCGGACCAATGGCCCGCGTGGCCCGGCCGCCCTCAGGGCTCACTTAACCGGTCCAATGCCCCATTGGTCCCGGTTCTGGATTGAACCGGGACTAATGGGCTGGACCGGCCTGGACCATTGACCCCTTTTCTACTAGTGTATTCCTGGAATAATCTGAATCGTAATTATTAGGGTATACTTTTAGTGTTATTTTGTTGCCAGTTAAGTATAGCACTATTCTGAACCGTGGAAACGGCTCATGATACTGTGAAATATTTGATCAATCTTACCCACAAAATTACTATGATACTGGAGTTTTAGTGGTGGGATTCTCTGTTTCTGTTGAGCATATGGCTTCACGCAAGTTGCAATTGTGATAACTAAACAGCAGATTGCTCAAAGTTGTTCTAATTCTGTTTTTTTGGGGGGATGGGGGTGGGGGGCGGGGTAATGGAGATTTCCTAATTGATAAGTATGTTGACAAATCAACATGGAAAGATGTTGTGCACATCCAACCAATGTAAGCATCTATCATCTTTCCAGCTATGTGCTACATCTCTAACATACAGTTTCTAATATCATTCATATGTAGTTGGTTGGCCCAGGGTGATGTTTTCTGCATCTTACATACAATTTCTAACATCATTTATATACAGTTTCTAATATCATTCATATGTACTTCGTTCTGCACATGTGCACAGGACATATGTTTCCTGCAGTAAAACTTTAGCTTACTTGCCATGTGTTGTACCACTGAAGACTGCCATTTTTTTACTCGGTTTTGCTTCCAGATATTAGTATGGTTTTTTATTTTTTACCACATTTTTTCATTAGTGTTCCCATTGTATTATAGGCTAGATTAGCAGGTGGGCTGTCAATGACGTGTGTGTTCAACAGACTATACCAGCAAAAGATAATTGAAGCGCATGTTCATATGATCTGCTAAAGTCACAAAAGTATAGAAGACCACCGATTCCAGAATAGCGTGTTGTAACTGATCGAAGGATAACTACCAGTCATAGGATATCCCATCTAGTGTACACTTGAATGTAAAAGAAACTTACTTGCTTGTACAGTATAGAAGAGGAACGGCGGGGCGGCGGCTCCCGCGGCAACCCGCAGCGAAGGGCGCGACGGACGGCGGCTCCCGCGGCGACCCGCGGCGAAGGGCCCGACGGACGGCTCCCGCGGCGTAGGGTGTGGCGGCTCGGCGGCTCCCGCGGCGAAGGGCGCGACGGGCGACTCCCGCGGTGTAGGGTGCGGCGTCGCGACAGGCGGCTCCAGCGACGAACGGCGCGGGGAGGATGGGCGTGCAGCGGGGAGGAGGCCAACCCGTGGTGCGGGAGAGATCGTGCGGGCGTTGGGAGGAGGAGAAGAGGGGAGAGGTCGTGCTGGCGTGCATTATTGGGAGTGAATTTTTTTTAACGGCGGTGCAGGTTAGCGATGATCGATGGATTAGTGGCTTAACGCATGGCTTGGTGGGGAAGATTTCGTTAAAGATGATTTTAGGTAATTAATTAAAGCAATGGCATGGTGGGTAATTAAAGCGTAAAACGTGTTTAGTATGCTGGAGGGATGTAGACCATCATATTGCAAGTTTCGATGGATAGGATGATTTGGTTCTCCGTCCTCTTTTTCTTTTATAGTGGTAGTAGATGCTGGGTTTGTAAGGACTTAACGTTTAATTTAGATCCGGGTACCCCTTGTGCCTGTTTTCTAAAAAGAATCCACCTCCCTACTCCCCACCCGATTGAACATTTTTTATAAATAGATATATACTCACTTTGTAACAAAATATGGGACTTTTTTGTTTCACATACAATTGTTAAAAGCAATTTACATGGCAGAAAGAATTCTAGCGAGCTTTTATTTGCGTCAGATCATCACAAAATGCATCGAAATTTTCCCTATTTCTCTGGGATATACTTTGAGGAAGTTTCCAGGTGGAAGGAAGTACGTCAAGGGCCACTTCTTCCAGTGACTACATCTCTTTTTTTCATGCAAGCATATGAAGATGTCAGCAACTTACACCGGAAGACACTACAAGACAATGTGACCTTCCCTATGTGCTCTTCGGTCAAGGAAGACCGCCTGCACCTGTTTTTCTCCTGCGCAGCTGCAACCAATGTTTGGGATGCCATTGGCTTCACGCCCTTGAGCTCACCCTTCATGGACATATAGTTCCAGACACCGCCGGCTGGTCTGCCACCCTCCCTCACAATGTTGGTTGTGCTAATCGTCCTCCGGGAGATTTACGAAAAAGGGTTTCCCCCGCTTTATATAATAAAGCAACGAACCAAGTATCCAACATAGCAGTACAGAGTACAATCAAGTCATAAAGTCACACTGGGGGCACAGCAAGACAAGCCCCAAATAAAGCTAAAACAGAAGCTAATCCGGCTCGGGAGGTGGAGGTGGTGGTGGCGGAGGAGGAGCAAATGCCGACGCCCAAGAACGAAGACCAGCTATGATGTTGTCGATGGCGTCCCGGTCTCACCGCTTGCTAACCGGTCTCCAAAGCTATAAGAAGCCACACATTTTATAGATCGCATCAGTCACACGGCATGGAATCACACGCTCTATGACTAGTTTATTACAGTTACACCAGATGGTCCATGCTAGTGTGCCCACGGCCACCCAAGTGGGGGGGGGGGCTAGAACCGGGGAGCCTAAGAACCTCCCCAAATAAGTCCGGGAGGTTGTCGTGGCACCAGCTGCCACCAACCACCTCCCAGAAGCAGCTCCATAGGAACTGCGCCACAGGGCACCGGAAGAAGATGTGATTGCAGTCTTCCGGTACCAAACAAATGGGGCAGAGGCCATCCCCATGGCCGTTACGTTTGCGGACCTCCGTACCCAAAGATAGGCGGCCGCGGACCCATTGCCAGATGAATATGCGGATTTTCAAGGGGAGTTTGATCTCCCAAAGGACCGCTAGTTCCACCGGGCCAGGAGTGGGAACAATCGCCCGGTAGAGGGATCTAGTCGAGAATTTGCCACTTGGCTCGAGATGCCAAGATATCGAATCGGGCTCTAGGGAGGAGGGGTGGAGGGCAATACACTCGAGCAATTCATCCCATTGCTCGAGTTCCACCGCCCCAAAGGTACAGCGGAAGGCAATAGCGCCCAAGTCAGCTAAGGCCACGGCCACAGATAGCTGTGGGCAGACGCAGATTGCGAAGAGCGCATTAAAGCGGACCACAAAGGGATGGGTCCCTGCCCATCGATCTAGCCAGAACAGGGTGACAGATCCGGTACCTAATTTAATGGAGGTCCCAATGCACAGGACCGGCATCAAACGGATCACCGATTGCCAAAATTGGGACCCACCGGATCTAGGGGTGAAAGCCAGTGGCTGCCCGCGAAGGTACTTCGCGCGGATAACCTCAAGCCACAGGCCGCCCTCATCGGTCTGAATGCGCCAAAGCCACTTGGAGAGGAGGGCAATATTCATCCGCTTGGAAGAAATAACCCCAAGGCCTCCTTGGTCTTTAGGCTTACAGATCTCAGACCACTTTACCATGTGATACTTCTGTTTATTGTTCTCTCCAGCCCAGAAGAATCTGGAGAGAAGTTTGGTGACCTCCTGATGAAGGGATTCATGAAGATTATAGAATCTCATGATATACATAAAAAGGCTAATAAGGGAGGAGTTCATCAGAATCACTCGAGTGGCTTTAGACAGCCATCTCCCCTGCAAGCGCTCCATCCTAGGCTGGAGCTTGGCGATTATTGGACGAAAGTCCTTCTCTAGCAGACGCGTGTCACTAAGTGGCATGCCAAGGTAAGTGGTCGGGAATGTTCCCAAACGGCAATTCAGGCGGTTGGCAATGCGCTGAGCTTCCATCTGGGAGTATTCCAGGACCATCACCTCACTTTTGGCGAAGTTAATTGTGAGGCCCGACATTTTCTGGAAGCAAATGAGGAGGAACTTGAGGTTTTCAATGTCCCCCGGGAGATATGGGACGATCCTAGCAAAAGTTTTCAGACATCTCAAAACTCTTGCTTCCGAAGTCATCAAAAATATCTATGATGACTTAACCCTTAGGTCTCACTGATTGCGGTCGACCGAGCTCAAATCCAGTGCCATATTATGGCGAGGCTGTCTTACCTCTCTCTGAGAGTGTGCTTTCTGAATCTCATGTACTATGAACTATGCTTGTTATAAAAATGACCCCCCCCCCCCCCGCGCCGCCCAGAAAAAGGATTTTGACTACTACTCAGCACTTTCCAAGCGACAGTTGCAAGGTCACAAAAGCTTCCGATTAATCTGAGCTAGCAACCGTGTTGATCAGTCTATTGTATCGTGCATGTCACGCAGATGAAATATCTTGAAAAAAGAATCTTCCTGTAGTCTGATTATTGTATATATGTTGAAGGCTGATTTGGTGAGAACCATTGTGCATACACAGGACATGAATGCAAACCTGGAGAGTGCTCCGCTTTGATTGGTAACCTCAAAATTGTAATTTGTGCATATGGTAAACTATCTCCAACATGGGAAGAAATGTCTTGGAATCAGGCATTCTTTTTAAAAAAAACAGTACGAAACAAGCCCATAGTATTTTTGCAGACTGTCTCCCATGTAAACTATCAACTGTCTCGCATGCTTGGGCAGGTCAACAAGAAGTGATCGTTTCAAACTACCTCGAAGTACTAATTTTTTCCGTGCACAATGCTCAGGGAATAAGGTGTAGCAACCAAACAAGTGTGTAGCGTTTTGCAGATCTTCTTTTGTCAAGTTGGTGGGCAAGAGTATTTCATGCGATAGGTATCGGATCTCTGGAAACATCAAACCACCAGGTCTATGTGCATGCTCCGAATTCGCATGCCTAGGCCTATTGGCTTGCCCTGAATTCTTGATGCATCTCAGTCCAAATCGGAAAACCAAAATGAAAATATCACCACTTATTTGTACATACGAGGCAAACATGAGAGAACCAGAAGATATGCATCAAGTTAGCTTGGGTGTTAGCATGTGGTTGCCATTACTCTACCTATATGAGTTATGTAACCACTAGATCGATCGAGCACCTTATGTGCGTGGTATTTTTCTGTTTATTTATATAGAACCTAATTGAAGCAACCTAGTTCTCAACTACACCGCCCATATATGTGCACAATAAAGTGCATCAAGCTAATTTCATACGTAGTAATCGTCATATTTTCAAAATAAAAATAGCGTACCTCTCAAGCAAATTACATGCATGACTGTATATATGTTCCAGTCCACCTACTAGCAGAAAAAAGAATTTTGCTCTTTAGATAAAAAGCTATACGTCCAGCTTCATTTAAAGGCCAATAAATAACACAAGCCAATGCGTTGGGGGTGAGAGTGCTAGACAACTTGTGTGCGGACCTTGCACCAATCTTTAATGAGTCAGACGAGGAGGAGACTAGTGTAGAAGCTGTGGATCATCAACCACCGCAGCCCGGTTATGAGGACCAGATGGTGGACAATGATAAACCTAAACGTAAGTGGAAGCGAAAGGTGTATCCAGCATCCGCGGTACGTAGAAGTGCTAGGATTCGTACGGCCAAAAAATTTCATGATGAATTATGAAAGGAATCTTTTGGAATAGCAGAGGTCTTAAGGACTTGGCTAAAAGAAGGTTTCTCACTGAGGCGTCTCTGGAGCACCGATTAGATTTCATTGCTCTTTCCGAAACTGGAAGAGATAATTTTGCTCCTCAGTTTCTTGCTTCTCTTGCGGGTGGTATCGATTTCGACTGGCATTGCCTTCCTCCGCGTGGACGATCAGGAGGTATCTTGCTGGGAGTGAGATGTGATTCCCTTGAGGTCCGGAGTGTTGTGATGGGCGACTTTGCGGTTAAGTTTCGGGTTAGGTCAAAAGTTGATGGGTTCGACTGGGCTTTAGTGGCGGTCTACGGAGCCGCACAACCGGAGCTTAAACCGAAATTTCTGGCGGATCTTGTTCGAATTTGTGGGTCCGAACAGCTTCCAATGCTGGTCGGGGCTGATTTCAATATCATTCGGAGGAGAGAGGAGAAGAATAATGATAACTTTGATGGGAGATGGTCGTTTATGTTCAATACCATTATTGAGAGCTTGGATCTGAGGGAGATAGAGCTTTCTGGTAGAAAGTTTACCTGGGCTAATGCTTTGCCAAACCCGACATATGAAAAGCTTGATCGAGTTCTAGCCAGCGTGGAGTGGGAACAGAAGTTCCCTCTTGTTACGGTACAAGCTTTATCGCGGGGCATATCCGATCACACACCATTGTTCGTGGACTCCGGGGAGTCCAACTATGTGGGAAACAAGAACACCTTCTCATTCGAGATGGCCTGGTTCGAACGTGAGGGGTTCTTAGACCTCGTTGCCAGGGAATGGGCTAAGGGTGTTGGAGGTAGGACGGCGGTCGAACGTTGGCAGAATAAAATTAGGCACTTAAGAAGTTTCTTACGAGGTTGGGCTAAGCACCTAAGTGGGGTTTATAAGATTGAAAAGGATAGACTCCTTTCTCTTATACAGGCCCTAGATACAAAAGCTGAATCTACGATTCTGCTGCCTGCCGAGCTCCAGGTTAAAAATGAGGCTGAGAAGAGGTTGAAAGAACTTCTCCGCGAGGAAGAGTTGAAGTGGGCGTTGCGCGCTAAGGTCTGCAAAGTGGTCCAAGGGGATTAAAATACTCAATTCTTTCACCTGATTGCTAATGGCAAGCACCGTAAGAAGCGCATCTTCCAACTTGAGCAAGATGAGGGTACTATTGTTGGGCAGGATAATCTAAAAACTTACATTACCGAGTATTATAGGCAGTTATTCGGACCACCGGAGGTTAATTGTGTGACCTTGGATGAGTCTAGGACTGAGGATGTTCCTCAACTGTCGGCTGCCGATAATGAGATTTTGCTCGCCCCGTTTACGGAGAAGGAGGTGTTTGATGCTATTGCACAAATGAAAAACAATAAGGCTCCCGGACCGGATGGATTTCCGGCTGAGTTTTATAAAAAGTGCTGGCACATTATTAAGGGGGGTCTGTTACCTATGTTTAATGATCTTTTCTCGGGACAGCTTCAATTATTTCACTTGAATTTTGGAACTATCACATTGCTCCCTAAGAAAACGGAGGTTGTGCGAATTGAGCAGTTCAGGCCGATTTGCCTACTTAATGTTAGTTTCAAAATATTCACCAAGGTCGGGACTAACAGGCTCTCACAGATTGTGCTTTCTGTGGTGCAACAATCCCAAACTGCTTTCATGCCGGACAGAAACATCCTCGAAGGGGTGGTTGTCCTTCATGAAACGCTCCATGAAATTCACTCTAAAAAATTAGATGGGGTAATTTTTAAGGTGGATTTCGAAAAGGCGTATGATAAGGTCAAGTGGCCATTCCTTCAACAGGCATTGCGTATGAAAGGTTTTGATGATGCATGGCGCCATCAGGTCGAATCTTTTACGCAAAAAGGGAGTGTTGGAATTAAAGTAAATGACGATATAGGTCATTATTTCCAGACTCATAAGGGCCTCAGGCAAGGAGATCCTATGTCTCCTATCTTGTTTAACATTGTGGTGGACATGTTAGCAATTTTGATAGGAAGGGCTAAGGACAATGGTCAAGTGGGTGGCTTAGTACCTCATCTGGTTGATGGAGGTGTATCCATCCTTCAATACGCTGATGATACAATCATCTTCATGGAGCATGATTTGGCCAAGGCGAGAAATATGAAGCTGTTGTTATGCCTCTTTGAACAATTATCGGGGTTAAAGATCAGTTTTCATAAGAGCGAGTTGTTCTGCTTTCGTAGAGCCAAAGATGAACAGGAGTCTTATAGGTAATTGTTTGGGTGCGAGTTGGGAAGTTTGCCCTTCTCATACCTTGGCACTCCGATACACCATCGTAGGCTAACAAACAGAGAGTGGAAGTGTATCGAGGATCGATTTGAGAAGAAACTAAGCTGCTGGAAGGGTAAGCTCATGTCATACGGAGGCCGGTTAATCTTGATAAATTTGGTGCTCACGAGTATGCCTATGTTCCTCTTATCGTTCATTGAGGTTCCAGTGGGTGTTAGGAAAAGACTGGATTTCTATCGATCACGTTTCTTTTGGCAGGGTGATGAGCTCAAAAGAAAATACCGGCTTGCTAAGTGGGATATTATCTGTCGACCCAAAGACCAAGGTGGGCTTGGTATTGAGAATCTTGAAGTTAAGAACAGATGCCTTCTTAGTAAGTGGTTGTGGAAGCTCGCTTCCGGCACTGAAGCTATGTGGGCGCAAATCCTACGCAGCAAGTACCTCCAGACTAGAACGTTGTCCCAGGTATCAGTTAGGCTGACTGACTCGCCTTTCTGGAAAGGCCTCATGAAAGTCAAACAATTACTGTTCAATAGGACAAAAGTTGTCCTTGGAAATGGTGCCACTACATGTTTCTGGGAGGATTCTTGGCTGGGCGACTCACCCTTGGCCATTCAATATCCGTCTTTATATCGTATTGCTCAACGACGTGAGGTGTTCGTGGCAACGGTATTTCAATCTATCCCCCTTAATATTCAGTTTAGACGGTCGTTAGCGGGCAATCGTTGGGAGGTTTGGCTCCAGTTAGTTAGGAGACTAATGGAGGTTCAACTTTCGACCAACCCGATGAATTACTGTTGGAAGTTGACTAAGTCCGAGTATTTACGCTAGGTCAATGTATATTGATGTTATTAATTCAAGCTCCATTCCAACTTCCAAGAAGGTCTGGGATGTCAAAGTTCCTTTGAAAATATAAGTGTTTATGTGGTTTGTCCATAAACAAGTTATTCTAACAAAGGACAACTTAATAAAGTGTAATTGGACAGGACCTACTAGGTGTAGTTTCTGTGATCGGGATGGGACAATTAAACATCTCTTTTTTGATTGCCCGTTGGCCAAGGTTCTTTGGCAGACTGTCCACATTGCTTTTAATATTACTCCAACGACTGCGGTTAACGCTTTATTTGGGAATTGGCTTAATGGGATTGATTCTACATTAGCAAGACATATTCGGGTTGGAGTCTGTGCGTTGATGTGGACCATCTGGCTTTGCAGAAATGATTTGGTTTTTAATAGAACATCACGAATTCATTTTTTGCAGGTTATATTCCGAGCTACGGCATTGATCCGTTCATGGTCATTACTCACTCCGATGGAGGCCAGGGAGCATTTGGTTACTGGGTCTATCCGTTGGGAGATGGTTGCTCGGGATATCTTCAACCGGTTTGGATGGCGGTCATGTAATAGGATAGGCAATTAGTTTACCTATCTTCTATAGCTAGCCGGTTGTGGCATTTTATTTTTGGCTAGTTTGTGTTTCTAGCCTTCTGCGCTCTGTGTGGGCTGCTTTTTCCTTTATTTGAGCTCGAGACTATGGAACTTTGTATGCACATTTTGTTGCTTGGTTAATAAGATGGTTGTATGCATCACTCTTGATGCAGAGGCCGGGGTGCTCCCCCTTTTCAAAATAAAATAAAATAACACAAGGCATGTCTTCCGTAGGCAACATATCTGGAATACCGTAGCCATGCGTTGGGCAACTATCAAGGTGATGTCAAGGACAAAGAGAGGAGGGAACTCAACTTTTGTTTCTTGAATAGAGGGGCTCGGCTATCTTTCATATGACCTCCATTCAAAATGATGTGGCTCCACAAGCCATCTTAAACAATTAGCGCTACTTTAAAGATTTATAAAATCAAAGGATATTATTAAGCATGTGTGCATGCATGTTTAAA
Organism: Aegilops speltoides; assembly: GCA_021437245.1. Taxonomy (NCBI): domain Eukaryota; kingdom Viridiplantae; phylum Streptophyta; class Magnoliopsida; order Poales; family Poaceae; genus Aegilops; species Aegilops speltoides. Next base: position 70,864,304 of record CM038146.1, read on the forward strand.
TATTGTAGGTGCAAATGTATGAATGTTTGGAAATCTCTTAGCATGGTGCATGAACTCTCAAGGCCTACTTGTGCTACCGCATGTTTTTTTTCTTGTGATCAAAGAGTGTTCGCATAATTAAAAAAATCGCAACTTAAAAAAATTATTTGACACTTGAAAAAAATAATTGTTTCCAAAATATGCACGTCACATCTAAAACAAATGTGAATACAATGTAAAAAAGTGTATGTGGCATTCAAAGAAAGGTTACAATGCAAAAACATGTTCGCGTAGTTTAAAAAAATGTTCAACGTGTAGTTGAAAAAGTTTTAACCTATGTTCCAAAAAATGTTCAAGGCCGGTATTTGAATAAAAATGTACATGCTGTATTTAGAAAATGTTTAACATGTATAGTAGGAATGTATAAATATGTATTTAAAAAATTAGACATGTGGTGAAAATTTAGAAAAATAAAAAAACAGAAAAAAAAACAGGTGAAGAAACACAGAAAACCAAAAACCCAACAAAAGCCGGTGAAGATGAAGAAAACAAAAATACTGGTAAAAGTACAGAGAAAAAAAAAACTCAAGCCAGGGCACTACAGTACTGGGCCAGCCTACTCCGTCGCGTCCAGAGCCAGCTCAGGCGGAACGGGTACTGTAGAGGAAAGAGGAGAGACGGAGAGACGGAGTACGCGGCGGCGAAGGCGATGGCGACGGGAGGGAAGGGGCTGAACGCGACGGGCGAGTTTTTCCGGCGCCGTGACGGATGGAGGAAGCACCCTATGGTGGGGAACCAGCTGCGCCACGCCACTCCGGGGCTCGGCATCGCCATCGTCGCCTTTGGGATCTACCTCGTCGGGGAGGCCGCCTACAACCGCCTCTACCGCCCCGCCGTGACCGGCGACAACCGCCACTAGATCGCCCCCAGAGGTAACCGGCCCGTGTGGTCTTCACTTGTTCTTTTCCGAGTCAAACCAAATGGGTGAATTTGGGTTCATTTCAAGGTTGTAAGGGTTGTTGGGAGCGTTTCGCCTAGATCTGTCCATTGGGGACTGTCTTCTGTGGAACGGATTATGGATTTACATGTTGGAAATAAACTGCGGCTCTGATTCAACCAAGTTGTCTGTGATTATTACGTGTTTGTGGCATAATTTGATGTTTGCAAAAGAATTGACCGAAATGTATCGCCTGCGCGCATAACGATTCATAAATTGATTATAGTTAGTTTTTGCCCAGCATATGGTGATTCTGATCACCAGTCTGAGTTGCATGTATGGCAACCGCACATCAATAGCTACTATAGCCATGCCGGCAGCCAGTGTATATATGAATTTGTTTTACCTGGTTTTGTTGTTTCTTTGATTTTTTTTCCTCTTTTTTATATTCGAAGGAGTTCTGTAAATTTAAGATATGCGGAGTGCAGCTATTTCTGTGACGGTTGCTTCAGTAGTTTCATTCTGCTTCCTGCTTTGTGATACTCCACCCAATTTGTGTGGGATGGTCCCTGTGCTGTATTGAGGTGTACGATTAAGAATTGGCCGATGCTAATGTTAGGGTAAGTATGGACCCTGGATCACTGTGGTACATTTGAAATAGTATTATTCCACTGAGGAAATCGGCCTCGGTTAATTTACCTGCTGCTGCACCAATCATTGCTAGATTTTGTGGCATGCCAACTATATATCCAGCATCAGATGCTTAACTTGTACATCACACAATAAAGGGGTATGATCAATTATTAGTGTTGCTCTTTGCATTTAGTAAGACAAATTTGTATATAGAGAAGGATATGTTGATGGCATCTCATGCTAATTAAAATGGAAGTATCTAATTAGTATGTAGAGAGCATATATGTTATTCTTCGACCTGTCCACAAGTGGGAAGGGATACTTCAGTTTGGATAGCATGGCAAATTAAGTATAACACTAATAAAGCATAGGCTTGAGTGCATCTAAATTAAGAGAGTGAAAAAGGAAACGTTCCATTGGAACACTCTAGTAAAGAATGGCTGAACAACGCGGCAAATGAAATCTGTACGAATTATTCAGAGAAATTTGCAGGCAAACACATTAAGATAGTTTTGTAAATGCCGTCCTTGTTGGCTGACCTTGTTTGTTCTGCTAAGATGTCTAAAGGTGAATAGCAAAATGCAGGGGCGTTCGATAAAAACTGGTAAATAGCAAATGAAAAACAACACATAGGCATGTTATAGGCTCAAATATGGATTGTTTGACACAGTTAGCAATCTAAGGGGGCTTTCTACAAAGACTGTTTATTTAGGCATCTTCCCAAGCTCGGAAATGAACAGAGATTTGGAGCTTTTCTGTTCTTGAGAGAGTTCTAGAGTAGGGAGAGAAGTGGTGTCACTTTGTCTACAAATCCATTCATGTTCGAGTGCTAAAGTTGGGGATTTGGAACCTCCCTTACTTGTAAGGTGTCACCTTGTACTTGATTCATTTCTATATTATACTAGATCTAGGAGTACAGAGAACTATCTTATATCATAGATATTTCTGCTTGCATCCATCAATTGAGTGTTACTAGCTACGATTATGTAGAGCTGGAGCACACTAGTAGGTGACAGTAAAACGCAAGACTATTCTCTCTTCTCACATATGCATTCCTAGCTCATGTACATGTTGAGTGTATCTCCTCTCATGTTCATGGATTAGGCTTGGGAGACAGGGAATTCAGGGTGTGCGTGGGTAGTGGAGCCTGCTTGCAAAATCAAACGTCGTTATGTCTTCATTGACACTCTGCTCCCCTAAAAAGAGAATGCTTGAACGCTAATATGCTCCCCTGGAAAGAGGATGCTAGTGTGTTCAAGTCAATCTGTCGATGGGTCCTCGCGAAACACGCTTTCCAACACAGAGAAGTAGGCAACGGCATAGATCACACAGAAGAGAGCACTGAGTTCGCAACACAAAGACATCAACAACCTTGTGTAGTCTGAACTCTAAACTCAAAAAACGCAACAGTGTTTACTTGCTTAATGCATTAGGCCGAATCAAAAGGTGTCACAAATATATATAAAATAATGTTTCAAACGGCAACTAATCCACACAATCAGTCATGTCATGTACTGCACATATTTACACCCTGCTTTGATGTCATTACTCCTTGCATCGGGTCTTGATTGTTGATTTGCCAAAGTACTCTGTTTTCTTTAAAAAAAGATACAGATAATACTGAATTTGATACGCTAACATGCTCTCCGACTTAGTGATCTATTTCAGCTGCAAACATGCATGGCGATATGCTTTCCAAAACTATTATACATGATTCTACAAGGTAGCACAAGGAGCCATATGAGCTCCATGGGTAGCTAAAGCATGAGCCACCCAATTGCGAACATGCTTACATTGTAGGATCTTAAAATCAATAAAGCTAATAAACATGAAGAATTTCACCTCCATGGCACGACACGTCATGTTCATTGGATTGGAGAGTAACCATGAGTACAACTGTCTTCATGATGATGTGACTTCCAACTTCAGACACAAACTCAAATGCCTTTAGGCAGGTGATCATCTGCATCTACTAAACGATGAAGAATATGGGAGCATGACTGGTGGACCACATCATTGCAGACGCACAGGCAGAAGCCCTGCATCCCATGTACTCCCTCCATTCCTAAATATAAGTCTTTCTAGAGATTACACTATGGACGTAGTTTAAAGTATAGATTCACTCATTTTGCTTCGTATATAGTCTCTTATTGGAATTTCTAGAAAGACTTATATTTAGGAATAGAAGGAGTACTTGTCTCCTGGCAAAAGGATGTTGATCGTCAGGAGATCTTCAGATGGCTTACTCCATAGATCAGTACATATGAAACAGTTTGCGTGGTTGTGCAAAGATGACTATGGGCGCACTTCAGCAAAGAATCAACATTTTGCAAAGCACTATTTGTAGAGGAAATGCCATCAGACACTGCTTTATAGAAATCAAAGGTTTAAACCGTGACAACCTGAGAGTACATGGCATCAAACTCTTACAGACAAGAGTGTTCACTGGCTCACGATCAGGCGCAAAAAAGATTCGCAAAACATAGTGACCATATTACCGCATGATCAAAACGGTTTCCGCTTCGCGCAAGGCCCAAGGCGAGGACATCGTTATGAGTGCCTAACATGGTGAGGCCAAGCCTTGGACGAGCGGGAGCGAGTATGACACCGTGCGGGTCACCAGAGTTGTTGTAGGTTGGGGGGGGGGGGGCTTAGAGGGATGGTGGACGGGTGTTGAGGGGAGGGCGAGGCGACACGCAGTAGTGCCCTCCGACTGCGGTTGGTGGAGGCCAACGGTTAGGGCTAGGCCTAGGGGGGTACATGGAGGAAGAAGATGAACAGTAGCAGAATCATGGTCGTTGGATGGAGATCTAATGGCCCAAAAAAACTAACTGGAAAAACTAATTGAGAATTTGTTTTTCTTCAGGTACCTAATGAAAATAGGTGGTGGCATTTGTTTTTTACCATTCAACATAATATTTTACCTTTCAACATAGTACTTTACCATTCTTTTTTGCAAAAAGAACTTTCTTCGTCCTGATTAGTAGCCTGCCCGGTCCTCGAGTTGACGTGAACAAGATTTTTTTTTAGAAAAAAGAGGCTAGGAAATTTTAACTTGCATAGTACTCCCTCATGTCCTTTTTAGTCTACATATTATGTTTGACTAAAGTCAAACTTTGTAAAGTTTGATCATGTTTGTAGCGAAAAATATTAACATTTTTAATAACAAATCAATATCATTACATACATTGTATAATATATTTTAATATTATATTTATTTGTTATTGTAGATATAGACAATATTTAATATAAGTTAGTCAAAGTTTACAAAGTTTGACTTAAGACAAATCTAAAACGCGGACTAAAAAGGAATGGAGGGACTACATACAATCAAATCAAACTGAAAGCATATATGTAGACCGACAAAGCTTGACTTCATACAAATTTGAAATTTGGCGGTTCAAATGTTCAACTCAATTTTCTTTTAGAAGAGATATATTTAATGTATTTGATTCCCAAGCTTCTGCTCAGGCATTAGGTTCCAGTGTCTAAGTAACATGCATGCAACAGTAGGAGAGGACGATACATTCTACCTTGGCGCCAAATTACTCCCAACTGCTTTCTTGTACTGTTAGCGAGTTAATTAATTCCATTGACGGTGTTATCTGCATATATGTAACCAGATCGAGAAGTAGAGACAACTTGGAATCCAAATCGGAGAACCATATGCCATCATTATCTCTACGTGCATTCATCAATCGAGTGGAGTGTTACTAGCCGCGACTATATAGAGCTAGGCAAACTGGCTAGTACGTGCAAGGCTGTCTCTCTTATCAGTTATCACACATGAATGCCTAGCTCATATGCATATATGTTTAGTGTATATCATCTCCTCGCATGTTCACGGTTCGGCTTGGAAGGCAGCAGGAATTCAGGGTGTGCATCCCGGCATGATCTTGCTCGTGCAACAAAACACAAGTGCGTTCTTATTGACGCTCTGCTTCGTGGTTAATGAAGCTGAAGTATGCTCAATCTTTCTTCATGTTCCACACCTACTACAAGATGTCGAATTTTACTCATGAAACATGTTTTTCAACACAAAGAAGTGTTGAATTTTCTGCCCGCATGCGGTGGTGCAGATTCACGCATACGCGAGCACTGAGTTCACAACACAAGTCTAGCAACTGTAGGTGCAGATTTGACTGAACTTTGAACTCAAAAGTTGCGACCACATTTACTCGCTTAATTCACTGGCACGAAATGGAGGGTGTTAGGAATATCAAAAATTGAACTCGTTTGACTGGGCAAGTAATACACATGGTCATGCACATCATGTGGTATGTCTATTTAGTGATTTACACACTGCTTTGTTGTCATTAATCCTTGCATCAAGTCCCTAATTTGCGGAAGTCCTTTGAGGATTCTATAACGAAAAGAAAAGTTACATTACCACTGATGGTCTGTGTTGACCACCGCATGCCTCACTCATGTCCTTAAAATCAAAATACATGGAGCCGCCAAATTACATGCACGCTTACATATGGCTCCTAGTGATTTTAAGAAAAGTTACATTACCACTGATGGAGCATGGCTCCATCAGTGGTAATGTAACTTTTCTTAAAATTACACCATGGAGCCACTAAATTACATGCACGCTTACACGTGGGTTCTTAAAATCAAAATAAATATATTGAACAGGAAGAACTTCGCCTCCATGGTGTGACGCGTCATGCTTGTTGGATTGGAGAGCGGGTATAAGTATAAGAGGCATCCTTCTCGATAATGATGTGACCCATTCTAACTTCAGCCGCAAACTGAATTGCATTCAAGCGGGCGGTCGTCTCTGCGTGGATTATGCGAGCCCAACCCGTGGACCACGCCATTGCAGTCCCTGTACTTGTCTCAGATGGCATTGATGTTGATCTTCAGGAAATCTTCATGATTATGTCCAGCGATCAGCACACATGTTCTTTACAGAAAGCAAAGGTTTAAGCTGGACCAGCCCAACAGCCAAGACACACATATAGCGTTCACAGGCCTACTTGCAGCCAGCATACATCTCCAATGCATGCAGGCGCAACAAAGACTCACAGAACATAAAGACTGACCATACTACCCAACATAAAGACTGAAGCTTTCTTTTTGCCGCTAATACCGCATCTATATGCTTTGCCAGTAAGGGAGGCATCAACTGCAAAAGCAATGCAACAACTTTGTTGAAACATGCAGCTTATGTTTGAAAATCACATTGTTACGGTAAACACCAAATTTGAAAGCACCGACACACCCGAGATGTCACAGAGAATGCTCCAGCCTGGCTTCTCTGTTTTAGCATATTTTCATTTTAAGAAGATATGGCCGCCATCCTCATCAAATCTACGGCAGCTGCCGTATCCAGATCAATACCTCCCGGCTAAAGGCTGTGTCATTATCTCAAAAGGAACATGTGGATTTTCCTTGGCAACTTTTGGCTCCATATTCTGTCCCAACGGCTGATCGTATCTGCTGTAGGATATTCCCAAAGGCTTGGTTGCAGTCCAGTACTAATGTATTCCTATTCAACAATAGTTGTACTGATGTCTCCCTGTCCAAAAAAAAGGCTCATATTACATCCAACAGCAAAAAATAAAAAAAAAACCTTCTCCAGGAGAAGAATGATAAGATCCCGGCCAAATTACTACGTATAAGTTGTTCAAAACTCAACTGCAAATCGGGTTGAAGCCTGAAGCTAATTAAGTTGCATGTAAAATTCAGAGAAGACAATTAAGCTAATTAAGCCTGACACTGCAAGATTACAAAATTCAGCAGCATATAAAAACTTGTGGCCTTGATAATGGCAAGTACACAGCTAGCAGGCACAAATATAAGATCAATCGAAACAGCTTCTTCTTAATACATAAAAAACTAGCCTATTATTACATCATCAGAGGCACAATACAAGTTGAGCAGCTAGCTAGCCAAGTCAAGAAACAGCGTGAATTAAAGGTCATACAGGGAAGAGATGGTAGGAAGGGAAAACGATTTGTGTGCCAGATGTTCATACAGGTCTGATAAGACTACTCCTCCCTCCTATCCATATTAATTGTCGCTGATTTAGTACAAAGTTGTACAACAACAATTAATATGGATCGGAGGGAGTAGCTTTTTTTTGGGCATGAGACAACACTACTTGATACAAAAAAAATTGTTGGGTACTCGTGTGTGAACAATACGCGAAAAGGATGTTTTCCTTTCATCTGATTTCTAGTTTTTGGTTTACCTAAACAAGTGATTTCGAACTGCCTACTAAAAGCAATACCATTCCACAACAAACTGAGCATAAAACAAACCTCTTCCGATATTTTCAGATCTTCTATAGCTTCATATAAGTGCTCTAGATCATCTGTGCTCCACCATAGATCAAGCATGCTAGGTAGTTTTTCTTCTGCAGATAAATGTTTCTTGATCAATGATCAACAATATAGATGATGGTTACCTAAAACAACATAGAAGATATAGCAAGTTTAGGTAACTAACCAAAACAGATAAATGCATTAGCGGTTCCCCCAACCCATGCTTCAAACTATATTTTCCTCTGAAAAACAAGGCCTAGAACAGTCTACGCTGTAATAACATTACATGTGAGCAAAAAGAAGATCACGGTGTTACAACAAATTACATATGTGTTCTCTACTACAGAACTGCATCAGCATCGGGTCTCAACTCCTATAGCCGGGGCTTTTAACCGATGATTGCAAAGCCATCAGTTCCCATTGACACTGGTGACTGTTGATTTTGAGGATTAAAAAAAGCAAGCCGTGGCTAGTATTTAAAGTGATTACTGATTAGTCTTGGATTTGTTCACTACCCACAGAAAAACCCTAACATTTAAATGGCCATGCCCTTTTTCCTGTTTGATTAGTCTCCAGCACCTAATTCATGCTCGAGTTTTAGCATCCACCTAGACTTCCAATTAGTGCACTTCCAATTATTTTCAACTTTAGAAAAGTTGGGATCCCAAAAAAAATTAAGTTGGGATCCCTGAAAGAACCTCCATCCCCTCTCTCTCGTCATGACAAGGCCCCTTGGGCATGCCAGCAGGCTTTCCCTCCGTCCCAGCGTCCCCTCTCCTCCTCCTCCTCCCCCGCCCGTCGCTGGCGCCTCCTTGAACTGGCCGGCGGCGTTAGTGGCGGCGGCCCACCCTTCCTTCTAGGGTTTCTCCGTGACGGAGGCGGCTCGGCGGTGTCTCGGCGACGGCGGTCTGCTTGGGCGGCGGGGCGAAGCTCGGGCGGCGGCGGCGCGTTGGCGGTGGGCTGCTGCGGCCTTGGCGCTGGCGGCGGCGCCGCCCGGCCAGATCTGGGCCTTCGGGCTCCATCTGGGTTAGGCGGGCAGCGATAAGCGTGGCGTCTGCGTGGCTTCCGAGGAGGCGATGGCGAGCAGCGATGATCGGCGGGGCTGGCGGCGTCGGCGCCAAATTTGCTGCAGCGTGGCGGCGGGGCTTAGCGGGCCCGTTCGAACTGGCGGGCGAGGTGGCTGGTATGCCCCGTTGCCGTGTCCGGACGGCTACCGCGACAGTGCCAGAGGCGCGGGCCCCCCGCACGACGGCGGTGGAGGTGGTTCCCTCCCGCTCTGCCTTGATGCTGCTGCTCCCGTCGCTCAGATCTTCTCTCCGCTCTTCTTGGCCTCGTGGTGGTGTTCGCAGCGAGACGGTGTTGGTGACGGCGCAACCGTCGTGGCGCATAGTTGGGTGGTGGTTTGGCTGGTCGGCTCCAATTGGCTGGTGGGGTTTGGCGTGCGGGAGAAATCCTCGCCGGTTCGTCCGGCTCCGATGCGATGACACCGGCGGGTGCCACTATCCCTTCTTGGAGAGCGTCGGGAGTAGCTATCCCCCACCTCCCTCCGTGTACTGGGGGAAACCCAAGGACTTGTTCGGGCAGCAGCGTCGTCGGCGTCGCATCCCTTCCTGGAGTTGCTGCTTAGTTCGCGGTAGTTCAGAGCCTTGGGCTGTGGTGGTTTGTTTCCGGAGGGCGCAGCGGTCGCGGGTCATCCGCGCTTTGTCAAGCTGCCGTTGTTGGCATTCGTTCTTCTTCTTTTTTTGGGGCTTGTTGTGCTGCTCGCCCCAGCATTGCGATGTGTACTTTGGTGGTTTGTTTTGGAATACAAAGCGGGGGGAAACCCTTTTTCGGTAAAAAAAAATTAAGTCTAAATCATGGCTATCCTAAGGATTATAAACTACAAACACACAGCACAACAAATCATGGCTATCCTAAGGATTATAAACTACAATTTGACTTGAATTTGGAGGCCTCATTGGAGCTCGGTCACCAAAAGGGATTTCCGTGATATAGATATCTTATAAATGTATTTGATTCCCAATCTTTTGCTCATGCCCCCCACAACAAAAAGCGAGAAAAATAGGCTCCACCGGCTTATGGGCTTTAGCACGATCATGTCTGATTAACGTTTCGATGTCTAAGTAACATGCAAGGCTTGCATGTTAAGGTGTGCATACATATTCAATCTTTCTTGCAAAATCAAACGCCCGTATGTCTTTATTGACACTCTGTTTCGTGGGGGAAAAATATCTGAAGTATGCTTGGCCTTCTCTGATGTATTGGAATCTGGCAGTTGAGATCTTCTGCTCATCACTTTTCCTATTATAGAGATTTTTTTTTTACGGATTGCTAATCAGTTTGATTCCCGAGCTTCTGCTCAAACCTGTAACAAGTAGGAAAATGGTTTTAGGCCACTTCTGAACTTTGGCATGGGCAAGTCTTATTTGATTTTCGATGTTTAACCTACACGCACGAAAAGTTACATGGTTCGGTTACTCCCACCTACTATAGTACTAGCAGGTTATAATTTCATTGATGGTGATATCTGCGCGCGCGCGCGCGCGCGCACACACACACACACACACACACACTATAGATCGAGAAGTACAAAGGACTTGGAATCCGCATCAAACAACCTTATGTCATAGATTCATAGATGGTTCTACTTAAATTCATCAATCGAGTCGAGTGTTACTCGCTACCACTATATAGAGGTGGAGCACACTAGTATGTGACAGTAACACGCAAGACTCTTCTCTCTTCTCACGCATGGAGTCCTAGCTCATGCACATGTTGAGTGTATATCTCTTTTCATGTTCATCGGTTCGGCTTGGGAGGCAGAGGGAATTCAAGGTGTACGTCCGAAGTGCGTCACACTTCAAAAATGAAAAGCCATTCTGTCTTTATTGACACCCTATTTCCCCAGAAAAGGAACTCAAGTATGCTTAACCTTTCTTCATGTTCCATATGAGCATTTGCATGCCGATTGGTCCACATGAAACATGTTTAACAACAAAATGAAGCTGCGGCAATGGAGATTCCCACATGGATACGCCATGAACTTGTGTCACAAGATACATTAATTGCCGCATGTAGATGTCTGAATTCCAAACTCAAAAATTGAAATAGCATTGTATTGCTTAAAGGTGTCATGAATATTGAAACATTTGAAAGTGAAACTAAAGATGCCCATAATGGGAGTATCATAGCTATTGTCATGTGTGTCAACTAAGCAATTTTGATGAAGTGACATAGAACTAAATAAAGAAAGAAAAGGTTGAGTATCATAATAAATATTGTATTACTATATGTCCTGCATGGCAATAAATATCTAAGATACTAATCTATGATACTCTGCATTACAGAGGTATTATTATACACTAGTATCATATGCATGATACAAACTCATGATACTACCTACTATGGGTAGCCTAATCCACACAGTCAGTCATGTGAATATGACATGTACTCCATAGATTACCGGCTGATTTGTTGTCGTTAATCCTTGCATTATGTCTATTATTATCAATTTGCCAAAGTGCTCTGGTGTTTTCTATAATAAGAAAGAGATACAAATAATGTTGAATTTGAAACTAATGCCTACTAAGTGATGTATTTCTGCTTCAAACTTGAATGAGTGACATGCTTTCCGAAGTGATATACGGGAAATCACCGCTCGTACTAATCACCTTTTTTAAGGAAGGGGGATTACCCCCGGCCTCTGCAACTCGTACTTATCACGTGAAATGCAAGATCGGATAACCCATCAACAGTTTAGCGATACTCACGTTCGCATGGACCACCACATGCCTCACTCATGTCTTGGCCGTAGGATATTCATTTTCCTTTTGCAGGAACCACTGTGCTCTATTAACATATTGATGTCGGTGCCACCAAATCGCTGGCCACCACATGAGATGAAAAGATATAAAGTTAGATAGATGATCGTGCCAATACAAGGTGGCACTAGGAGCCAATACAAGGCAACACCCAAGCCTCTTCTCTCTTCTCGCGTAGGCTTTCCTAGCTCATGGACATGTTGAGTGCATCTCTTTTCATGTTCATGGGTTCGGCTTGGGAGGCAGAGGGAATTCAGGGTGTGCGTGCGAAGTGGATCATGCTCCAAAAATCAAACGCCATTCTACACTTGTGCTTCGCCGGATTCAGAACTCTAGTATGCTCGACCTTTCTGGTTTCTGCATGTTCCTCTCTGAGCATGTTGCAAACTTGCTCGGGTATGCTAGATACGCCGGAGACGGAACACACTTTCGAACAGAAGGAAGCAAGCAGCGTTGGAGATCACGCAGAAGAGAGCCCTGAGTTTGCAACACAAAGACATCAACTGCCTCATGTAGATTTGTTTGAACTCTAAACTCAAAAAAATGCAAGGGATCCGCGTTGCATGATTACTCCTGCACAGGTTCACACTGTATTATTGTCATTACTCCCTGCATCAGGTCCCTGATTGTTAGTTTGCTGAAGCACTCGCTTGTTTTCTAAACAAAAGATACAAATAATACTGAATTTTGTACAGTGATATGCATTCCGACTGAGTGATGTATTTCTATTGCAGAGATGGTACAGTGATATGATTTCTGAAACTATTATACATGATCGTGCCCCTACAAGGTGTAGCACCAGGGCCCAGGGGCCATATGAGCTCCACGGGTAGCTAAAGCATGAGCTACCAAATTACGCACATGCTTGCATTGTAGGATCTCGAAATCAAAGTTAATCTATAGAACAAGAGGTATTTCACCTCCATGGCGTGATGCATCATATTCGTTTGACTGGAGAGCAATCAGGAATACATAAGCATCCGTCTCGGTAATGATGCGACCCGTTTCACCTTCAGCCGCAAACTCAATTGCCTTCAGGCAGGCCATCATCTCCCGGTGGAGGCATTGAGCAAACGATGAAGAATACGGTAACCCCAGTACTTGTCTCCTGGCAGGAGCCATCGATGTTCATCTTCAGCAAATCTTCAGATGGCTTAGTCCAATGATCAGTACATAAAGACACCAGTTTGCCTGCTCCTGCAAAAGATATATACATGGTTTTATACTCCTTTGTACAAGGGCATAAGAACTATTATGCTCGATAAAAAAGATGAGTAGTAAAATCGGTTACCTAGCGCAGTGCTTAAGTGGAGACCGCAGCAGGCAGAGGAGCCAGGCACTCCAGCAACGACAGGATTGCGCGACTTCCAAAGATTCCATAGAAGGGGAACGGAGTGCAAGGAGACATTGGCCTCCGGCTGCAGCAAAGAATCCACAATTTGCAAAGCACTTTTTAGAAGAAAGGCCATCAGGCCCTCCTTTATAGAACGCAAAGGTTTAAACTTGGGCAACGAGCGGGTACATGGCGTCAAGCCGTCAACTCTTACAGACCAATGAAGCCCCGAGACAACCAAACATCCAAGACACATACAGCGTTCCCAGGCACACTTGCATCAAGCATCCGCCTCCGGCGCACGCAGGCGCAACAAATACTCACAAAACATAAGGACTGAAGCTTTTCTTTCAACACCATCAACGCGTCTTTACGCTTTGCCTGTATAAGAGAGGCAGCTACTGCAAGAGCAACGCAGCGGCTTTATGAACAGTCTGTGAAGGAGAAACATGCAGCTTATGCTATAACATGGAAGAATGATAAGATCCCGGCCCAATGACTGCGTATAAATTGTTCAAAACGCAACTGTGAATCAGATCGAAGCCTGAAGCTATAATTAAGTTGCATGTAAGAACAATGCAAGCTTATAAGATTCAGCAGCATATATAAAAACTTGTGGCCCTGATAAGGATAAGTAAACAGCTAGCTAGCAGCAGCAGGCATAAATGTAGAGAAGATCTGTTATGGTGCTGCTCGAAGGAGGGCGCGAGAGGGCCGGCCGGGGGCCTTCCTGCCCACGGCCGGGCAAGAGGGAAGGGATTTCCTTCTTAATTCTTGCTTGATTAGATTGATACATCTCCTCTCTTTATATAGAGAGGTTTACTTGACTCTCAAGCAAGGCTTACTTGACCCCTAAGCAAACGACCCTTATCTCTAATTAACCCTAAGACTAATGGGCCCATTAGGCCCATTACGTACTCTAACACTACACCCCACCTGGACATGCAGCTTGTCCTCAAGCTGCAGCCAAACCAACTTGTAACCATGACTCAACGCAACACAAACCTAACACCTAAAAACAAGCCTTTTACATCTCGGCTTGTTTTATTTTCTCAACCTGAAATAGACTAGGACGCTTTATTTTGGACGTGCACGTGTACAGCCACCTGGATCCCATGGACACCACCTGGACAAAAGGAGTGCATGTGTATGGCTGTTGGTCTGCACCGCACAGGAAAGAGTGGAGGGCTTGCGATGGAGAATGACGAAGAGGGGTGCGCCCCCCCCCCCCAACCGCCGATGTCGCAAACTTTGAGGTCGCGCCATGGGAAAACAAAGATGCCGGCCGCCTGTGGGAAACCACATGCCCAAGATCCCGACGCAGCGGACGAGATCGAGGTCCTTTGCGCAGACAAAGGCAACTTGGAGGAGCGGCACCGCAGACCACGCATCTCCCGCTGCACGCCGACGCGCTAGGAGGCCGCAGCGCGGCAACTGCAGCCTCACCGCCGCCGACACGTGGCGGGTAGCGATCCAAGACGGAAGCGGTGACGGCGACGGCAGGGACTTGATCTGCTGGATGTGGACGCCCTGGGATGGCGGCGGCGCTGATGGGAACGAGGTCGTCGCACTCCCGTCGTAGGGCATCCCATACTGGGCGGTGGAGCTGACCGGCGGTGGCTGCTGCAGCTGCAGCGGCTGCTGCTGCATTGCCGCTACGGGCGCCGCGGAAGCCGCCAGGAAGCGGCGACGCCATCGCAGCCGTGGCGGGCGGTGGTGGCGATGGATGGCATTGCAGCGCCCGCAAGCGCGCGCGAAGGCCGCTGGTGCGGCGGCCGCCACGGCAGCCACGGCGGCGCTGGGCGGCGATGGGCGGCGAATCGAAAGTGCGCCGTAGGACCCGACAAAACAGTGGATCTCTGGACCGCTGGGTTAGGTCCCGACACCGGACACGTCCTCCCGGTGAGGACGGTGGGGCGGCGCGACAGAGGATCCGGCGCGGGCGGGGAGCGGGGTGGCGGTCGTGGTGGTCGCCGGAGGCGACAAGGTGACCGGCAGCGGAAGAGACGGGCTTGGCGGTGGTGAAGACATGATCGAACCGAAGCTAGCTGATACCAAATTGTTATGGTGCTGCTCGAAGGAGGGCGCGAGAGGGCGGCCGGGGCCTTCACCCTGCGGCCGCAAGAGGGAAGGATTTCCTTCTTAATTCTTGCTTGATTAGATTGATACATCTCCTCTCTTTATATAGAGAGGTTTACTTGACTCTCAAGCAAGGCTTACTTGACCCCTAAGCAAACGACCCTTATCTCTAATTAACCCTAAGACTAATGGGCCCATTAGGCCCATTACGTACTCTAACAAGATCAAACAGCTTCTTGCTAATACATAAGCAACTAGCCTATTATTACATCATCACAGGCACGATACAAGTTGAGCAGCTAGCTAGACAAGCCAAGAAACATCGTGAATCAAAGATCATACAAGGAAGGGAGAGAGTAGGAAGGGAAACCCCTGCCTGATCAGATCGAGCACCACCTCCCCGCCCTCTCAATGCACCAGGCCTGAAAGAATTGACTACTGATATTTCTGGACATTTTATTTATTTACTGCCGACCATAGTACATGGCATTAACCTCATCATGGACAGTTACTATTGCGATGATGAAGCAAGCAATGTCATGACTACCCTTTGCACATAAAGCAATGTCTCCATAACTGACGGAGTCTGTGCTGAAATAGATGTGCAGTGCATCAATATGGTTCACGGCACTCCTTGGGTCTCCTGTTGGAGTAAAACTAGCAAAGTGTGAATGCGCCGTGATATCAACACACAAATCAATCATACATGCTGGCATGCATTTAAACAAGAAAAGGTAAAGGTAATCATTTTTATAAGCAGAGATACAATACAAAACTGATGAACAAATATCAGATAAAATGGACTGAGTTTACCCACCACACCACACCAGCATGGAAGCAATCAATTAAGTCAAATAGTAATTGACTCCTCCATCTCAATTTGCCTGCAGTATGGTATGCTAGCAGTAGATAGCTCGAAAAGATGTCCTGCGCTGAAATCATCTTTCATAAGGCTGATACTGCGCTCCACGTCTCCAGTACGCCGATGCGCCATGAGCAGCCAAACGAAGGTAATGAGCTCTCCCCCAGTGCTCAGCCGCCGGGCATGCTCTTCCGGGCGGGACTTTCCAGCTGCGTACACGAGCATCCGCACCCACACCTTCTCGAGTCTCGCCAGCTCGGCATTGATGCCCTGTTGATTTTCCAGCACCGCCTTTTGCTCCTCCCAGAAATCCAGGCCAGGACCCTTATACTCTGAAGCCAACCACTCAACAAAATACTCCTTTCTGGAGGCAACATCAGCTGCTACCATAAAATCCTGCACCTTGCTGCCAGAGGAGACACCCCTGGACCAGTCTGAGGCGGCCTCTGCTACCATAAAATCCTGCACGTTGCTGCTCACGGGTAGCATGGCAGGTTGCACCACCAACAGGTACAACATGTACTCAGATAGCCTCTTGCAGTTATCCATGGGACGCCGCCACCGCCGTGCTGCTTCTTGGTGTTGCTCTTGGGCGGCCATGTCAATCTGCAACAGGCCACTGCTGCTCACTATCATCGACTTGGCCGCCTTGTGCATCACGACATCTGTCCAAATGTGTAGCGACAGCAAGGCCTTCTCGAAAGAAAGGACGAGTAGTGATCTATAAGCACTTGGAACGCGGATGCGCTCAGGAAGCCACTCCCTATCATGGCCTATCGTTTCGTGGATAAGCTCCTTCATCTCCCTTGTGACATGGGCATGCTTGGTGTTGCTTATCTTATTCCACAGCTCAGTAGCTCCAAATACGCCTGCCACCTTTGCCATGATGACGGTGCTACTCCACCTCCTGTCTGTGCTTCTGCTTCTGTTGCAGCAGGAGCTCAAGAAGTTGTACTGTCCCATTGAATTTGACCACCATGGCTTGGTCTCTGGTTGGATCCTCATGAACATAGGCCAGGCCACTCGAGTGAGCAGCACACGACACCATCCAGCTCGAGCTTCCAACAATGGCCACTCCAACGGTGACATGATCATCACGACAAAGAACGAGCAAGCTTCCAAACAAACTGCTCCAATGAATAATATGTAGGTGATGGCAACATCAACTTTACTTCTTCTGTACTCGACGCTGTTGTGTACTACTGGTGTTTGCTCGGCATAGGCACTACTACTCACCATCAACTTGACGTAGAACACAAAGGCAACCACTATGGAGGCGAAGGAGACACACCGAAGGATAGCGCCAGACCTTGTTTGAATCACCCGAGATTTTGTGTAGAGGCTGTCATACATTATGCTAAGCTCAATCTCTGCCCTCTTGAAATTCAGTTGTGCATCTCCTCTCGGAGCCTCCCGATCGTATTGATACAGAAAGTACTCACAAGTTAAATCGTCCATGTCGAAAAGTTTCCGTCCAGCGAATATATCCCGCACGCCTCGCTCCCTGAGAAGAGCATACCTGACAATTTCCTGATAGGTCTGCTCTTTTCTTTCAGTACTGAACTCTACTCCAGGTTGAAGGGATGCTTTCTTTGCTTCTGTGCTAGTGGAGCTCCTGAGGCCTTCCTGGCTCCCAAACTTCAGTGCCCAAATCCTCTCCCCATACTTGATGATCCCATCAACAAACAACAATGCAGCCGAGATTAGAAGTTGGTAGTATGACAATGTCACCCATTTCCACAACACATACACAACTAGGCATGCTTGGCCTAGCAGGATCAGCAGGTGCCTCAACCACAGCTCATTGTCCTCCAATGAAAAAGCAGTCACAGTGTCCTGTCCTCCAAGGTGGATAAGAAGGAAAGGTGCCCACAATATCATGAACTGATGAGGGGTTTCGCTGGGCATTGATTTATGATGATCATCATTGTTGTCTGTGGTGGAAGAGGTAGCAACCTCGCGTGAAAGAAGGCCCAGAGCATATGCTGCAGTGAAATCAGCTGATAGGTAAGACAACCATGTTGTGATCCTAAGCAGCCTATGATCATGGCGGCGCCGAAGGCTACCGGAGAAGAAGAGGAATAGTTGCAGGGAAAAGCTCAAGAGAATCAATACATGGATTTCCCAATCGCTGAATAGTTGCATAATGGTAGTGAACTTTGAAGCTTCTGCCATGGATCGATGTACCTACTCTCGGCAATGCTAGTTAGCAAGCTCTCTCTTGATTTGCATCTGCATGGACATCAGCGGTTTCTTATAATTACGTGCAATAAGGGTATGTTTGCATCTAGCTAGCTAGGCCAATTAAGCAAGAAAATAATGTTGGATAGCAGAGAATTCATGACTCATGACTAAAGTACTTTCGTCAAATTATATATCGAGTATGTTGAGATAAGGGACCGTGTCGTATGCATGATGTCTTCCATCTAGTATATTTTCAAGATTTTATCCAAAAATTATTTTTCTGGGAAATTCTTGCAGTCCTTTTAGGAGCTGTTTGGACCATATATGCAGTTGAACGGATATATCTCAATCCAACATTTCACTCTTCCTAGCTACTCCCTCCGTCCCATAATATAAGATGTTATTACATCTGATATGCTCACAAATTGGACGTAATAACATCTTATATTATGGAACAGAGGGAGTACCTCTTAACCCAAACGACGCCTTAATTTAGTAGTATGAGCATGACGTTGCAATGCAAACATGAGTCTTTAATTACCTGATGCTGCACAAACCTAGCAATTTATAATATATATATGTGAAAATTGGAAATTTGGAATTGGTGTATCAAGGCATACCTGTTGACTGAGACACTAAGTACTCCAGTGGTTCCGTATTTAGCACCCAGCTCACATGCACTGCATTTAACTGGATATATGTGTGCCTATCGTATGATCACATCCATTGAATGTTATAGGTGGAATGCCATCCTCTGTGTCGTCATTATATACATGTGCTCAACATATCATAGAGATACCTAGCAGGTGTTGCAAGCTAGGGTCTTTATTCCTTTCTCATTTTTGGATAATGATTCCCTTCTCTTTTTAGACAGTGGAAGCATTTATTGATTCTATTCCTTTCTTGTACTAGAAGCCATAGAAAATTGTCTGCATCAAGGAATTAAATGAACTCTCAGTAACAAAAGCAAGCCTTCAAATGAAACAAGTTTTCAGAAAAGTAATTACGCATGGTCTTGATTTCTGTGCAATGTTCTGTAACCCCTATTCGAAACATACCCTTGACCTAACTGTAGTTTGATCTAATTTTTTTATTTGTTCAGATGGGAAACGGGAATAATATTAAAGCATAAACGAAGAGCAAAGTTAGAATGGTGTTTCTATGATCTGAAGCAGAAGATCAATAGACCGTTTGCGCAAGCATACTGAAGATGTAAGAAAATGTTGTGAGAATAAATAGTGGCACTGACTATGATAGGTATTCCAGATCTTGTAGCTTTGCTTTCCTTGGATGCCTTAGAAAGTTGATTCTTGCTCAAAGCAAGAGAATTATTGCTCTAGCCTTCTTTCCCATCATCCTTGCTGTAAATCATTTTCTTTTACCTTAGACCCAGGTTTCTTCTCCACTTGTTCAACACCCATTGACTTTTTCTTTGCAGGAGATTCATTGGGTTCTTCATCACTCCAAACATGACATTTCAGTCTCATCAATTTCCTCTCCCAAAGATCCATCCTTAGAACCAGAATAACTAGTGTTCTTTTGATCATCATTCCTTACTGAGATTCAAGTGCTTGCTTCCATCTCTCATGCCTTTTCTGATTATAAAACCAAACATCGGTATTTTGGTACTTCATACAACTATACAAGAGTTAAAAGGACTGTCGTGAGACACCACTGTTTTGATCAGTGGATAGTACCAATCTGTTCTTGCAAATATAGGTGAAATTTACCATGATATGCTATTGTCAACTAGAGGAAGAAAATCCAGTCAATATATCAAAAAGATCAGGGTCTACTATTTGTGTTCCCTTTTCAGAAAGTTCATTTTCTCTTCGTCCAGAAAAGTACATATAACTATGAAGTACAGAAAGATAAGGTGAGAAACAGAAATGGTAAGGGGCTAGAGAAGTAGAATGGAAATGGAAAAAGTCAAGGCAACAAAAAAGGTGTTCAGCTACAGTACAACAGAATAAGCTAATAAACATGCGATGAATATGAATATAGCATTAAAAAAATACCACGAAATTTCAAAAAAATCTGGAATTTTGGGATATCAAACATGGACGCCGATTGTACACCCGTGTTCAGTTTTGTGGGGAATGGGTGCCCATGGTAATCTCAGTAAAAAAGTAAAAAAAAATCCTATGTATAGGATAAACTATTTGGATGGACCGTATTTCCTTCACCACGGATACCATGGGCACCCGTTCCCTACGAAATTGAACACAAGTGTATAATGGGCACCCAGGTTTGTTATCCCAAAATTTCAGAATTTTTTTAAATTCCCTGGTATTTTCTAATGCTATATTCATATAGGTGTGTGGCACCTGGGAGCTCCAATGCATTTCCCAATAAACATGTTGCTTGTTGTGTACTCCCTCCGTTCGGAATTACTTGTCGCAGAAATGGATGTATCTAGATACATCCAATTCCGAGACAAGTAATTCCGAACGGAGGGAGTATTACAGAATTTCGAGTGCTCATATTCTAGTAGATGAAAATGTATTACTCCTCAAACACAGTTTCCAAAACAATTGACAAGATGGTTGAGCGTATCATCTCAAGAGGTAGCAACATCAGCTTCACAGTGAAGTTGGAAATGTTCCTAGAGTCCCAAAGGAAGGTAGCAAACACACAACGCGAGGAGTTAGTCTGTGGCCATGTCCAGTTAGTGATTTCTAGACACATGAAGGTAATAGAAATGAATGACAACAATACAAAAAAAGGAAGCACGAGTTCTCAGTGTTCTCCAACCAGTTGGATGTGCTAAACGTGTACTCTGAGTCGTATACTCAGCCCAACTGAGCTAAGTACTCTTTGTTTTGGGTTCAAGCCACAACAACAAACAGCTTAAATTAATACTCTTTATTTTGGGTTCAGGTCACAATGAGAAACAGCTTCAATTAACCCAAAAAAGAAATATACAAAAATAAATGTACTATAATTATTTTAGGTTCTACTATTTTTGAACGTCCTGGTTAATATTCTGAACCAGATCAAAAGGTTAGCATATGGTTCAAATTTAAATAGTTCATTTTTTGAAGTGGGGGTCCTGATCGCATTCTGTTACGATCAACGGAAGTAACAGTGTCTTGCAGTCTTACAGCTTGGAACAGATACATAACAGAGTGACCACACATACAGCTTTTGGAGAAAACATACACCCTACTTCTGATCTGTAACAGCAGGTAGAGTAACATTTCTATACTCCTTCCGTTCCATATTAAGTGCCGCTCATTGTACTAAATCAGCGACACTTAATAAGTTAATATGGAGCAGAGGGAGTACTAGATAGTGTAAATTTTAAATTCTAACCAGGGCGAGTCCCCTCTAGCTATTTCCTACCAAAAGACATTTAAATGAAGTACCATAAAGACCAGTCAGTACCTCTATAGCCCCTGTATTCATCTCTTCATTGATGGCTTCTGTCAGGCGGGCCGCACCACCACCTCGACAGCAACCACCAAGGGCCAGTTCTTTCGGCTTATTCCACTCTCAGCCTATTCACAATAGAGTAAGCTTGAAGGTATTCTGGCAGAGCTGTCACCTGCAGATAGAGTAGAATAAACCCAGGGCTTGAGATCTCTACACAGTTTGAACAACAATGACAGTAAACATCAAATCTATAACTGGTAATCTTGTAAGAATTAGTATCAATAAACCAGATACTGCAAAGATATTATTTCCGATAATCCACAAAGGGGATGAGAATATCTGTTTGCCAATGTGATCATGCAACAACCGTAGCTACTGTATTTACTTTTGTGAAGAAAGAAATATCAAGATAGCAGGGGGAAGGGGGAGTCGGAGCCGGAGAGCAGGAGGAGGTGGCAGCAAGGCGCGGAGGACCAGGCGAACACCAGACTGCAGCATTTCGTAAGAACAAAGACCGCGGCATTTCATCAAACAGGACGCGGGCAAGGTTGAGCTGGTCAATCTTGACAAGAGAGAATGGTACGTGAGAAGCCGAATATTGTTCCGGAGTGATTCTGGCGGGTAGTGAGAGGTGAAGGACGGCGGCGGAGGCAAGTAAGAGGAGGCGAGAAGCCGAGGCGTGGCAGCGGCGGCGGTGCCGGCAAGTGGGAAGGAGGAGAGGGATGAAGCGTGGGAGAGGGACGAGGATGCGGAAGCGTAATAGGAGGAGGATGCACGGGAGAGCGAGAGGGAGGCGCCGCCGCGCCGTGCGGGGAGGAGGACGGCGACGCGGAGAGCAAGGGGAGCGCGAGGAGGGGGACTGGGAGAGGCGGAGCGGGTAGACGAGGTGTTGGGGCAGGAGGAGGAGGAAGCGAGGACACGCGGTGGGGGCACGGCGGCGGCCGACAGGTGGAGGCCCGGGTGTGGTGCCGGCGCAGCGGAGGGGCCATCGGGCCGGCGGTGAGAGTCGCCGGAGTACGTGACGGACGCGGAGGTGTGAACTGTGTGGCCGATACGTACACTGTTGTGTGTACTCAAGGACTCCGCGCTGGCCGTTGGATCAGGAATCAACGCACTAGATTGAATCTTCATATTCCATTTAATGAGCGATGAAACCATGTGTGTGGCGCCCAAAATCTCTACTACTAAACGGGAGTCCTTGAGTCGGTAGTCTTGCCTCACTCCCACCAACCTCTCGGCAAACCCGATATTACACCCACTAGCGTCGTACGGGCAAACTTTCATTGGAGCGCAGCTAAGTTGGCCCGACTCATTTGACGTGTGCATTAACTCAATGAAATTGATATTTTCCCAAAAATTACGCCATGCATTAAATCATTCAAATCAAAACTTAACAAATCTCAACTAAATCTAAACTTTCCTACTACCTAAATCAAATCAAATTTTACCAAAACATCAACTATAATCAAAGTTGGGAGGTCTGACACGTGCACGCGTTTTTATTTTTCGGTTTTTTGTATGTTTTGGGTTTTTTTAATTGTTAATGTTTTTATTACCAACCTATTATTTTGTGATCGGCATACTATTAGAATTGACATTTTCTTAAAACAAAATCCAATTAAACTGACACTTTCACAAAACAACATTATGCATTAACTCAATCAAATCAAATTTAAACAAAATCTCAAATAAACAAACTTTCCTTGCCTTAAACTGCTTATACCCAAAACAAATCAAATCTTACCAAAACATCAACTATAATCAAAGCCGATCAACCCATTTGACGCGTGCGAGTGTTTTTTTTTTAAGTTTCACTTTTTGGCCTCCGTATTTCTGATTCATTTTTCTATTACCAAACTATTATTTTGTGTTCGGCATACAGAATCGACTAGACTTATACACCATGGTGAGTTGCTAGCGTCGCCCCCAATCCGGTTTAACATCCCCGCCGCTTTTTTTCTAACCCACCAATTTTAGCCCACTGATCTACTTAATCCGGTTCTTATCACTCAACTTTGCACAAACCATGTAGACCAATCTTCGGTATATTTAGGAATGTCTTTATGTAAAGAAAAATCATGGTGATCTCTAGTCAGTTTTTACAAACTAAATCAATGAAAAGGAATCAATATTTGATAACACAAGACAACATTTATGAAAAGGAATCAATTACATGTCTATAATCTCTCTATTTATTATTAAAAGGCAATCTACTATTAAATGACAATCCGTAGTAGTTCTCATTGGTACACACGACACCCACCGATCGAAGGGACATCCCTCCAGTTTTTTGTCGTTCCCCTCCCGCCGGTTTTACTGTTTTTTCCCTGATTCAGCTAGCCCGCACCGCATGAGCCTCTCTCTCTCTCTCTCTCTCTCTCTCTCTCTCTCTCTCTCTCTCTCTCTCTCTCTCTCTCTCTCTCTCTCTCTCTAGCGGTCAATTCCTAGGGATCCTCCTACAGAATGAGGTTGCGCCTCCGTCGCTCAACTCATCCTCTCTCCTTGACTAGGGTTTCTATATCAAGTTGTCTCAACCATGATGCGCAACTAACTATGGATGCCACACTTCTTCTGCCATTGTGAGCAACCCCGCCCCCAACAACGACGTGTTCCCGCTTTGCGGAAGCTCAAGGGCTAGGCGATAATGAGGGAGTGGAGGAGTTGTGGCATCATGCTCTCCCCCAACAATTTAAAGTCGTTTGCCCTACAACATCTGCTCAATTTTTCGGCTCCTCCACACTTGGTCCTTCTGTTAATGATGTGTTATTGATGTGTCACAAGAGCCACCTAGGAAGCGGTGGACGAGGAATGTGAAATTTGGTGTATGGTGGTAATAGAATTGTTGTCGATTAGACCTCTTTGTGTTTCTTGAAATTAAATGGTTTGCCATAGAATATGAAAGTTGAGTATGATGGTAGTTTAACTAAAAATAATCTGGCGGGCAATAATAAAGTGAATAATAGTTTCTTGGACATTCCTTGCGGTGGTGGCGGCCATAGCGGCATCCCGAAGCAGTGCGTGACAATGGAGGGGACCGCAACATCTCTGAGAGCGGTAGGTGGCAGAGGGGGCCCTGGGCCAGTGCGTGGGCGAAGATTATCCAAATGACGTGACTCGTGATGGAGGTGGCAACCTACCTATAGATGTCACCGTTCTTCATTCATGGTGAGCGACCCTGACCTCCAACAACAACCTCTGCCCGCTCTGCGGCAGCTGGAGGACTAGGCGGGAAGGAGGAGGTGAAGGAGTTGTGGAACACGCTTCCCCGACGATTTAAAGTGATCTACCATGCAACACCCACTCGATTCAGCTCCCCCACACTCTGCCTATCTGTTGTTGATGTTGTTGGGGAACGCAGTAATTTAAAAAAAAATTCCTATGATCACGCAAGATCTATCTAGGTGATGCATATCAACGAGAGGGGAGAGTGTGTCCACGTACCCTCGTAGACCGAAAGCGGAAGCGTTAAGTAACACGGTTGATGTAGTCGAACGTCTTCGCGATCCAACCGATCAAGTACCGAACGCACGGCACCTCCGCGATCTGCACACATTCAGCTCGGTGACGTCCCTCAAACTCTAGATCTAGCTAAGGCCGAGGAAGAGTTCCGTCAGCACGACGGCGTGGGGCTTCGCCTAAGCACTACGACGATATGACCGAGGTGGAAAACTGTGGAGGGGGGCACCGCACACGGCTAAAGATCAACTTGTGTATATGGGGTGCCCCCCTCCCCCGTATATAAAGGAGGGGGGAGGGGGTCGGCCGGCCTCATGGGGCGCGCCCCAAGGGGGGAATCCTACTCCTACTAGGAGTAGGTTCCCTCTTTCCTAGTCCAACTAGGAGGGGAAGGAAAGAGGAAGAGGGAGAGAAGGAAAGGGGGTCCGGCCCCCTCCCCAATTCGGATTGGGCTTGGGGGGCGCGCTTCCACCTGGCCGCCTCCTCCTCTCTTCCACTAAAGCCCATGTAGGCCCATTAACCCCCGGGGGTTTCCGGTAACCCCCTGGTACTCCGGTTTTATCTGAAACTTCTCCAGAACACTTCCGGTGTCCGAATATAGCCGTCCAATGTATCAATCTTTATGTCTTGACCATTTCGAGACTCCTCGTCATGTCCGTGAACTCATCCGGGATTCCAAACAACCTTCGATACATCAAATCACATAAACTCATAATACCAATCGTCATCGAACGTTAAGCGTGCGGACCCTACGAGTTTGAGAACTATGTAGACATGACCAAGACACGTCTCAGTGAAGGAAATATGACCTAGAGGCAATAATAAAGTTATTATTTATTTCCTCATATCATGATAAATGTTTATTATTCATGCTAGAATTGTATTAACCGGAAAAATAATACATGTGTGAATATATAGACAAACATAGTGTCACTAGTATGCCTCTACTTGACTAGCTCATTGATCAAAGATGGTTGAGTTTCCTAACCATAGATATGAGTTATCATTTGATCAATGGGATCACATCATTAGAAGAATGATGAGATTGACTTGACCCATTCCGTTAGCTTAGCACTTGATCGTTTAGTATGTTGCTATTGCTTTCTTCATGACTTGTACATGTTCCTATGACTATGAGATTATGTAACTCCCGCTTACTGGAGGAACACTTTGTGTGCTACCAAACGTCACAACGTAACTAGGTGATTATAAAGGTGCTCTACAGGTGTCTCTGAAGGTACTTGTTGAGTTGACGTATTTCGAGATTAGGATTTGTCACTCCGATTGTCGGAGAGGTATCTCTGGGCCCTCTCGGTAATGCACATCACTATAAGCCTTGCAAGTAATGTAGCTAATAAGTTAGTTACGGAATGATGCATTATGTAATGAGTAAAGAGACTTGCCGGTAACGAGATTAAACTAGGTATTGATATACCGACGATCGAATCTCGGGCAAGTAACATACTGATAACAAAGGGAACAACGTATATTGTTATGCGGTTTGACCGATAAAGATCTTCGTAGAATATGTGGGAGCCAATATGAGCATCCAGGTTCCGCTATTGGTTATTAACCAGAGACATGTCTCGGTCATGTCTACATAGTTCTCGAACCCGTAGGGTCCGCACGCTTAAAGTTCGGTGACGATCGGTATTATGAGTTTTTGTGTTTTCATGTACCGAAGGTAGTTCGGAGTCCCGGATATGATCGCGGACATAACGAGGAGTCTCGAAATTGTCGATACATGAAGATCGATATATTGGATGACTATGTTCGGACACCGGAAGTGTTTCGGGAGGTTTCGGACATATACCGGAGTACCGGAGGGTTACCGGAACCCCCCGGGTGATTTAGTGGGCCTAATGGGCCCTAGTGGAAAAGAGAAGGGGCGACCAGGGCAGGCCATGTGCCCCCTGCCCCTCTAGTCCGAATAGGACAAGGGGGGGTGGCGCCCCCCTTTCCTTCCTCTCCTCTCTCCCTTCCTTCCCCTCTCCTACTTGGACTAGGAAAGGAGGGAGTCCTACTCCCGGTGGGAGTAGGACTCCTCCCTGGCGCGCCTCCTCCTGTCCGGCCGCCCCCTCCCCCTTGATCCTTTATATACGGGGGCAGGGGGCACCTCTAGACACAACAATTGATCTCTTGATCTCTTAGCCGTGTGCGGTGCCCCCCTCCACCAGATTCCACCTCGATAATATCATAGCGGTGCTTAGGCGAAGCCTTGCGTCGGTAGCATCATCAACACCGTCATCACGCTGTCGTGCTGACGGAACTCTCCCGCAAAGCTCTGCTGGATCGGAGTTCGTGGGACGTCATCGAGCTGTACGTGTGCTGAACTCGGAGGTGTCGTATGTTCGGTTCTTGATCGGTCGGATCATGAAGACGTACAACTACATCAACCGCGTTGTGCTAACGCTTCCGCTTTCAGTCTACGAGGGTACGTGGACAACACTCTCCCCTCTCGTTGCTATGCATCTCCATGATCTTGCGTGTGTGTAGGAAAATTTTGAAATTACTACGTCCCCTAACAGTGGCATCTGAGCCTGGTTTTATGCATAGATGTTATATGCACTAGTAGAACACAAGTGAGTTGTGGGTGATACAAGTCATACTGCTTACCAGCATGTCATACTTTGGTTCGGCGGTATTGTTGGATGAAGCGGCCCGGACCGACATTACGCGTACGCTTACGCGAGACTGGTTCTACCGACGTGCTTTGCACATAGGTGGTTGGCGGGTGTCAGTTTCTCCAACTTTAGTTGAACCGAGTGTGGCTATGCCCGGTCCTTGAGAAGGTTAAAACAGCACTAACTTGATGAACTATCGTTGTGGTTTTGATGCGTAGGTAAGAATGGTTCTTGCTCAGCCCATAGCAGCCACGTAAAACTTGCAACAACAAAGTAGAGGATGTCTAACTTGTTTTTGCATGGCATGTTGTGATGTGATATGGTCAAGACGTGATGCTATATTTTATTGTATGAGATGATCATGTTTTTAACCGAGTTATCAACAACTGGCAGGAACCATATGGTTGTCGCTTTATTGTATGCAATGCAATCGCCCTGTAATTGCTTTACTTTATCACTAAGCGGTAGCAATAGTCGTAGAAGCAATAGTTGGCGAGACGACAACGATGCTACGATGGAGATCAAGGTGTCGCGCCGGTGACGATGGTGATCATGATGGTGCTTCGGAGATGGAGATCACAAGCACAAGATGATGATGGCCATATCATATCACTTATATTGATTGCATGTGATGTTTATCCTTTATGCATCTTATTTTGCTTTGATTGATGGTAGCATTATAAGATGATCTCTCACTAAATTTCAAGAAAAAAGTGTTCTCCCTGAGTATGCACCGTTGCCAAAGTTCGTCGTGCCGAGACACCACGTGATGATCGGGTGTGATAAGCTCTACGTCCATCTACAACGGGTGCAAGCCAGTTTTGCACACGCAGAATACTCGGGTTAAATTTGATGAGCCTGGCATATGCAGATATGGCCTCGGAACACCGAGACCGAAAGGTCGAGCATGAATCATATAGTAGATATGATCAACATAGTGATGTTCACCATTGAAAAGTACTCCATTTCACGTGATGATCGGCTATGGTTTAGTTGATTTGAATCACGTGATCACTTAGATGATTAGAGATATGTCTATCTAAGTGGGAGTTCTTAAGTAATATGATTAATTGAACTTAAATTTATCATGAACTTAGTACCTGATAGTATTTTGCTTGTTTATGTTTGTTGTAGATAGATGGCCCGTGTTGTTGTTCCGTTAAATTTTAATGCGTTCCTTGAGAAAGCAAAGTTGAAAGATGATGGTAGCAATTACACGGACTGGGTCCATAACTTGAGGATTATCCTCATTGCTGCCTGAGAAGAATTACGTCTGGAAGCACCGGCTGGGTGCCAACTGCTGCAGATGCAATCGGCGCGGCGTTAAGAACGTATGGCGAGCAAAGCTGATAACTACTCTATAGTTCAGTGTGCCATGCTTTACGGCTTAGAACCGGGACTTCAACGACGTTTTGAACGTCATGGAGCATATGAGATGTTCCAGGAGTTGAAGTTAATATTTCAAGGAAATGCCCGGATTGAGAGATATGAAGTCTACAATAAGTTCTATAGCTGCAAGATGGAGGAGAATAGTTCTGTTAGTGAACATATACTCAAAATGTCTGGGTATAACAATCACTTGATTCAACTGGGAGTTAATTTTCCGAATGATAGTGTCATTGACAGAATTCTTCAATCACTGCCACCAAGCTACAAGAGCTTCGTGATGAACTATAATATGCAAGGGATGAACAAGATAATTCCTGAGCTCTTCGCAATGCTAAAGGCTGCGGAGGTAGAAATCAAGAAGGAGCATCAAGTGTTGATGGTCAACAAGACCACCAGTTTCAAGAAAAAGGGTAAAGGGAAGTAGAAGGGGAACTTCAAGAAGAACGACAAACAAGTTGCTGCTCAAGAGAAGAAACCCAAGTCTGGACCTAAGCACGAGATCGAGTGCTTCTCTGCAAGCGGTAGTCCTTTGGAAGCGGAACTGCCCCAAGTATTTGGCGGATAAGAAGGATGGCAAGGTGAACAAAGGTATATGTGATATACATGTTATTGATGTATACCTTACCAGAGCTCGCAGTAGCACCTGGGTATTTGATACTGGTTCTGTTGCTAATAATTGCAACTCAAAACAGGGACTACGGATTAAGCAAAGACTGGCTAAGGACAAGGTGACGATGCGCGTGGGAAATGGTTCCAAAGTCAATGTGATTGCCGTCGGCACGCTACCTCTACATCTACCTTCGGGATTAGTTTTAGACCTAAATAATTGTTATTTGGTGCCAGCGTTGAGCATGAACATTATATCTAGATCTTGTTTAATGCAAGACAGTTATTCATTTAAATCTGAGAATAATGGTTGTTCTATTTATATGAGTAATATCTTTTATGGTCATGCACCCTTGAAGAGTGGTCTATTTTTATTGAATCTCGATAGTAGTGATACACATATTCATAATGTTGAAGTCAAAAGATGCAGAGTTGATAATGATAGTGCAACTTATTTGTGGCACTGCCGTTTGGGTCATATTGGTGTAAAGTGCATGAAGAAACTCCATACTGATGGACTTTTGGAAACACTTGATTATGAATCACTTGGTACTTGCGAACCATGCCTCATGGGCAAGATGACTAAAATGCCGTTCTCCGGAACTATGGAGCGAGCAACAGATTTGTTGGAAATCATACATACTGATGTATGTGGTTCGATGAATATTGAGGCTCGCGGCGGGTATCGTTATTTTCTCACCTTCACAGATGATTTGAGCAGATATGGGTATATCTACTTAATGAAACATAATTCTGAAACATTTGAAAAGTTCAAAGAATTTCAGAGTGAAGTGGAAAATCATCGTAACAAGAAAATAAAGTTTCTATGATCTGACCGTGGAGGAGAATATTTGAGTTACGAGTTTGGTCTACATTTGAAACAATGCAGAATAGTTTCGCAACTCACGCCACCCGGAACACCACAACGTAATGGTGTGTCCAAACGTCGTAATCGTACTTTACTAGATATGGTGCGATCTATGATGTCTCTTACCGATTTACCACTATCATTTTGGGGTTATGCTTTAGAGAGGGCTGCATTCACGTTAAATAGGGCACCATCAAAATCCGTTGAGACGACGCCTTATGAACTATGGTTTGGCAAGAAACCAAAGTTGTCGTTTCTTAAAGTTTGGGGCTGCGATGCTTATGTGAAAAAGCTTTAACCTGATAAGCTCGAACCCAAATCGGAGAAATGTGCCTTCACAAGATACCCAAAGGAAACTAT
Organism: Aegilops speltoides; assembly: GCA_021437245.1. Taxonomy (NCBI): domain Eukaryota; kingdom Viridiplantae; phylum Streptophyta; class Magnoliopsida; order Poales; family Poaceae; genus Aegilops; species Aegilops speltoides. The sequence goes on from CM038146.1 coordinate 70,895,082, forward strand.
TGGGTACACCTTCTATCATAGATCCGAAGGCAAGACATTCGTTGTTAAAAATGGATCCTTTCTAGAGAAGGAATTTCTCTCGAAAGAAGTGAGTGGGAGGAAAGTAGAACTTGATGAGGTAACTGTACCTGCTCCCTTATTGGAAAATAGTTCATCACAGAAACCGGTTCCTGTGACGACTACACCAATTAGTGAGGAAGCTAATGATATTGATCATGAAACTTCAGATCAAGTTACTACCGAACCTCATAGGTCAACCAGAGTAAGATCTGCACCAGAGTGGTACGGTAATCCTATTCTGGAGGTCATGTTACTTGACCATGGAAAACCTACGAACTATGAGGAAGCGATGATGAGCCCAGATTCCGCAAAATGGCTTGAGGCCATGAAATCTGAGATGGGATCCATGTATGAGAACAAAGTGTGGACTTTGGTTGACTTGCCCGATGATCAGCAAGCCATCGAGAATAAATGGATCTTCAAGAAGAAGACTGACGCTGATGGTAATGTTACTGTCTACAAAGCTCGACTTGTTGCGAAAGGTTTTCGACAACTTCAAGGGGTAGACTATGATGAGACTTTCTCACCCGTAGCGATGCTTAAGTCTGTCCAAATCATGTTAGCAATTGCCGCATTTTATGATTATGAAATTTGGCAAATGGATGTCAAAACTGCATTCATGAATGGATTTCTGGAAGAAGAGTTGTATATGATGCAACCAGAAGGTTTTGTCGATCCAAAAGGTGCTAACAAAGTGTGCAAGCTCCAACGATCCATTTATGGACTGGTGCAAGCCTCTCGGAGTTGGAATAAATGCTTTGATAGTGTGATCAAAGCATATGGTTTTATCTGAGACTTTTGGAGAAGCTGTATTTACAAGAAAGTGAGTGGGAGCTCTGTAGCATTTCTAATATTATATGTGGACGACATATTGTTGATTGGAAATGATATAGAATTTCTAGATAGCATAAAAGGATACTTGAATAAAAGTTTTTCAATGAAAGACCTCGGTGAAGCTGTTTATGTATTGGGCATCAAGATCTGTAGAGATAGATCAAGACGCTTAATTGGACTTTCACAAAGTACATACCTTGATAAAGTTTTGAAAAAGTTCAAAATGGATCAAGCAAAGAAAGGGTTCTTGCTGTAATACAAGGTGTGAAATTGAGTCAGACTTAATGCCCGACCACTGTAGAAGATAGAGAGAAAATGAAAGATGTTCCCTATGCTTCAGCCATAGGCTCTATCATGTATGCAATGTTGTGTACCAGACCTGATGTGTGCCTTGCTATTAGTTTAGCGAGGAGGTACCAAAGTAATCCAGAGTGGATCACTGGACAACGGTCAAGAACATCCTGAAATACCTGAAAAGGACTAAGGATATGTTTCTCATTTATGAAGGTGACAAAGAGCTAGTCGTAAATGGTTATGTCGATGCAAGCTTTGACACTGATCCGGGCGATTCTAAATCGCAAACCGGATACGTGTTTATATTGAAGGTGGAGCTGTCAGTTGGTGCAGTTCTAAACAAAGCATTGTGGCAGGATCTACACGTGAAGCGGAGTACATAGCTGCTTCGGAAGCAGCAAATGAAGGAGTCTGGATAAAGGAGTTCATATCCAATCTAGGTGTCATACCTAGTGCATCGGGTCCAATGAATTTTTTTGTGACAATACTGGTGCAATTGCCTTGGCAAAGGAATCCAGATTTCACAAGACAACCAAGCACATCAAGAGACACTTCAATTCCATCCGGGACCAAGTCCAGGTGGGAGACATAGAGATTTGCAAGATACATACGGATCTGAATATTGCAGACCCGTTGACTAAGCCTCTTCCACGAGCAAAACATGATCAGCACCAAGGCTCCATGGGTGTTAGAATCATTACTGTGTAATCTAGATTATTGACTCTAGTGCAATGGGAGACTGAAGGAAATATGCCCTAGAGGCAATAATAAAGTTATTATTTATTTCCTCATATCATGATAAATGTTTATTATTCATGCTAGAATTGTATTAACCGGAAACATAATACATGTGTGAATATATAGACAAACATAGTGTCACTAGTATGCCTCTACTTGACTAGCTCATTGATCAAAGATGGTTGAGTTTCCTAACCATAGATATGAGTTATCATTTGATCAATGGGATCACATCATTAGAAGAATGATGAGATTGACTTGACCCATTCCGTTAGCTTAGCACTTGATCGTTTAGTATGTTGCTATTGCTTTCTTCATGACTTATACATGTTCCTATGACTATGAGATTATGTAACTCCCTCTTACCGGAGGAACACTTTGTGTGCTACCAAACGTCACAACGTAACTCGGTGATTATAAAGGTGCTCTACAGGTGTCTCTGAAGGTACTTGTTGATTTGACGTATTTCGAGATTAGGATTTGTCACTCCGATTGTCGGAGAGGTATCTCTGGGCCTTCTCGGTAATGCACATCACTATAAGCCTTGCAAGCAATGTAGCTAATGAGTTAGTTACGGAATGATGCATTACGTAACGAGTAAAGAGACTTGCCGGTAACGAGATTGAACTAGGTATTAAGATACCGACGATCGAATCTCGGGCAAGTAACATACCAATGACAAAGGGAACAACGTATGTTGTTATGGGGTTTGATCGATAAAGATCTTCGTAGAATATGTGGGAGCCAATATGAGCATCCAGGTTCCGCTATTGGTTATTAACCAGAGACATGTCTCGGTCATGTCTACATAGTTCTCGAACCTGTAGGGTTCGCACGCTTAAAGTTCGGTGATGATCGGTATTATGAGTTTTTGTGTTTTGATGTACTGAAGGTAGTTCGGAGTCCCGGATATGATCACGGACATGACGAGGAGTCTCTAAATGGTCAAGACGTGAAGAACGATATGTTGGATGACTACGTTCGGACACCGGAAGTGTTTCGGGAGGTTTCGGACATATACCGGAGTACCGGGGGGTTACCGGACCCCCCCCCCCCCCGGGGGATTTAGTGGGCCTAATGGGCCCTAGTGGAGAAGAGTAGGGGCGGCCAGGGCAGTCCGCGCCCCCCTCCCCCTCTAGTCCGAATAGGACAAGGAGGGGGGGCGCCCCCCTTTCCTTCCTCTCCTCTCTCCCTTCCTTCCCCTCTCCTACTTGGACTAGGAAAGGAGGGAGTCCTTCTCCCGGTGGGAGTAGGACTCTTCCCTGGCGCGCCTCCTCCTGTCCGGCCGCCCCCTCCCCCTTGATCCTTTATATACGGGGGCAGGGGGGCACCTCTAGACACAACAATTGATATCTTGATCTCTTAGCCGTGTGCGGTGCCCCCCTCCACCAGATTCCACCTCGATGATATTGTAGCGGTGCTTAGGCGATGCCCTGCGTCGGTGGCATCATCAACACCGTTATCACGCCGTTGTGCTGTCAAAAGTCTCCCGCAAAGCTCTGCTAGATCGGAGTTCATGGGACGTCATCGAGCTGAACGTGTGCTGAACTCAGAGGTATCGTACGTTCGGTACTTGATCGGTCGGATCATGAAGACGTACGACTACATCAACCGCGTTGTGCTAACGCTTCCGCTTCCAGTCTACGAGGGTACATGGGCAACACTCTCCCCTCCCGTTGCTATGCATCTCCATGATCTTGCGTGTGCGTAGGAAATTTTTGAAATTACTACGTTCCCTAACACTCAGGTCAATAACCAATAGCGGAACCTGGATGCTCATATTAGTTCCTACATATTCTACGAAGATCTTTATCGGTCAAAACCGCATAACAACATATGTTGTTCCATTTGTTATCGGTATGTTACTTGCCCGAGATTTGATCGTCGGTATCATCATACCTAGTTCAATCTCGTTACCGGCAAGTCTCTTTACTCGTTCCGTAATACTTCATCCCGCAACTAACTCATTAGTCACAATGCTTGCAAGGTTTATAGTGATGAGTATTACCGAGAGGGCCCAGAGATACCTCTTCGAAACACGGAGTGAAAAATCCTAATTTCGATCTATGCCAACCCAACAAACACCTTCGGAGACACCTGTAGAGCACATTTATAATTGTCACGCCCATGATGCGACCCTATCCTAAAGGAACTCGAAGGTCCCACTAAGGATAGAAGCGCATATTGGAGACGCTTTTGCAAGGTGGATATCATTACATTAACATTACATAATAGATGGGAATACATACAAGAGGCATACAATGCCACACGAGTACAACATCATCTTACATAAGAGCACCATCCGACTACGGATGAAACACAAACAGAAACTCAAAAGACATCCACCACCTTAGCCCAGGCTGCCGACACGAACCTATCCCTGATCGAAGAAGAAGCGGAAGAAGAACTCCAAAACAAGCAACATCGCTCTCGCGTCAAGATCATCGCATAACCTGTACCAAGAATCGTTGTTGTAGTAATCAGTGAGCCACAAGGACTCAGCAATCCCATTACCATGGGTATCAAGACTAGCAAAGCTTAATGGGTAAGTAAGGGGTAAAGTGGTGAGGTTGCAGCAGCGACTAAGCAAGTATGGTGGCTAGCATACGCAAATAAGAGCGAGAAGAGAGCAAACGAAATGGTCGTGAAGCTAGCAATGATCAAGAGGTGATCCTGAACTGCTACTTACGTCAAACATAACCCAAAACCGTGTTCACTTCCCAGACTCCGCCGAAAAGAGACCATCACGGCTACACACACGGTTGATGCGTTTTAATTCGGATCTGGTGTCAAGTTATCTACAGACGGACATTAACAAATTCCCATCTGCCACATAACTGCGGGCACGGCTCTGAAAGTTTATAACCCTGCAGGGGTGTCCCAACTTAGCCCATGATAAGCTCTCACGATCAACGAAGGATATTCCTTCTCCCAGGAAGACCCGATCAGTCTCGGAATCCTGGTTTTCAAGACATTTCGACAATGGTAAAACAAGTCCAGCAAGACTGCCCGATGCGCCGACATCCCGATAGGAGCTGCACATATCTCGTTCTCAGGGCAACACCGGATGAACACTACATACAACTAAAACCAGACCTCAAGTTTCCCCGAGGTGGCACTGCAAGTGGCTCTGGTTCGGACCAACACTTAGACAAGCATTGGCCCGGGGGGGCTGAATAAAGATGACCCTTGAGAGAGCGACTCCCAAAGGAAAAGTAGGTGGTGGTGAGGCAAATGGTAAAACCAAGATTGGGCCTTGCTGGAGGAGTTTTATTCAAAGCGAACTGTCAAGGGGGTCCCATAAATCACCCAACCACGTAAGGAACGCAAAATCCGGGAACATAACACCGGTATGACGGAAACTAGGGCGGCAAGAGTGGAACAAAACACCAGGCATCAGGCCGAGCCTTCCACCCTTTACCAAGTATATAGATGCATTAATAATATAAGAGATATTGTGATATCCCAACATAACCCTGTCCACCATGGAGCAATCTTCAACTTCACCTGCAACTAACAACGCTATAAGAGGGGCTGAGCAAAGCGGTAACATAGCCAAACAACGGTTTGCTAGGAAGGGTGTCAAAGGTTAGAGGTTCATGGCAATTTGGGAGGCTTGAAGAATAAGTTATAGGAAGCGCAGCAAAGCGATAGAACGAAGCAACTAGCATAGCAATGATAGTAGTGAGATCCAAGGTGACGGTCATCTTGCCTGAAATCCCGCAAGGAAGAATAACGAGTCCATGAAGAAGATGAAGCCACGAAGACGAACCAAGCGTAGATGAACGAATCCTCATGATCGCAACGAAACGGGAACTATCGAGAAGAAGCACACAACATGATAAACGCACCACACATATACATGACATGATGCACAACCAAGCATGATGCATCACAAGGCTACATGAAGCTACTCATGGCAAGAGATGAAGCATACAAGAGCAACATATGAAAGCAAGTTTAAATGAGGCCGGAAACAACATATAACAATTCCGGTAAGTCCTCATATGCAAGTTTCGAAGTTGGTCCAGAACTGAATAAACCTTATGTTCAATTTGTTAAACAGCAAGTTAAGATGCACCACGATGAACTACACGAAATTCTAGTCAAGTTACATATAAAGTTCATTAGATTCAGAGTTACAGCCTTAAAGATATGAGCAAAACGAGTTAAACATGGCATTGATGCAAAATGCATACCAACATCAAGCAAACACCTCAAAACAAGGATGCAACATGATAATATGAAACTACATGCAAAATCAAGCAAGTTTCATATAGAGCACACTCAAAACGGAGCAACGGTTCAACACATACACTCTATACAAGTTTAAAGGACAAGCTGTCCAAAACAGCAACTAGGCATCTAGCAAGCATCAAAACAATATGCTACAGTACCACAATATGAAAACAAAAGGCATGGACATGATGTACAGGTAAAGCACAATAAAACATGAACACTGAGCTAACTCCAGAAATCACTAGATCATGCTCAAAAGGACATGGCAAGATTGCAAATAATAACAGTTTCAGACTTGGCAGAATTAACATCAGGTTGCAATGTTTAGAGCTATCAAACAACATGTTACAGGAACTTATAATGGCAAACAAAGGCATGGAATGAATCTACTAATCTCATATAACAAAAGTCCCTTACTGACCATGAGCCAAAAAGGAACAGAAGATATGATGGCACCCATGTAAACATGGCAAGTTATAGACAGATTCAAACATGGCAGGAACAACAATAAGTAGGCATGTTGGTGAGCTTGTACCACTCACCACAGAGAAATACATGGCATGGCAAGGCAACCAACAGTAATAAGACATGTTTATGAAGCTAAGCATGGCAAGAACAAGTTCATAGGGTGCATGGATCACTAGCAAAGCTCATGGCAAAACTGAACTTAATGTTAACAGGCTGACATCAACATTATTTAGCAAGTTTGGAGCAAGATAACAAGTTAGAGCAGGCTATAAATGCAACCAGGGGCATGGAAGGGTGGAGCATGACATGTACAACAAAACATCCTTAGTGAACATCTCCAGATTATGCATGGAATGACTTGTAGCAGCAGGTTTACATAGCATCATGATATAACAAAATCTGCCTAGCAAAACAGTAACCACAAGTACCCTACTTAACCAGCTTGATGCACTCACTACAAGGCTCACAAAAACACGTGGATAGTACCACTGTAAAGATGGCATGATGTAGCACAAAACACATGTAGACATCAAGCTCATAGGATGCACACACAAAATGCAACGAAAAAGACAAAACAGCAAGTTATAACAGTTTCAACAGATTAACATCATATAGCACTCTTGCAACAATGATTTGGGCATCAATATGATCTCAAACAAACATGGCACAATGAAATGAAATAAAGAGCATATCACAACGAACAATTTGATATATTACACGCACGAAACGGAGCAGTATGCACGGAGTTATGGCATGATGAACTAGGGACCAGAATGCAAAAAATATTTAGGGACTTGGAAGAAAAACGGGGTCACCCTTCGGTTCGCACGGAAGTCGAGGATGGACGGAGTTCGCCGGAGTTGACGGGGAAGATGCCGGGGAGGCGGATCCGGGCCGGATCTCACCGGATCCGGCGCCGGCGGAGGCGAGGGCGAGGCCGGGCAGAGGCGGAGGCCGGCGGAGGAGCTGGAGAGGCGGGGGCGCGGACTCGGTCACCGGGAAGCTCTGCTCCGGCGAGAGGTGACGTGCTTGGCGAGGTCGAACGTCGGCGAGAGTGCGGGCCGAGCGCTGGGCGCGGGCGACGAGCGGCGAGGGTCGGGCGCCGGGCGCTGGCGGCGCGGCGGCGCGGGCGGGCTGCTCCGGCTACTGGCGGCGCAGAGGCGCGCGGCCTTGTGGATGTCATGCTGGGCCGGGCGGGCCAGGCGGCGGCGGCGCGGGCTTGCGAGGGCCCAGCAGGCCGCGCGCGGCCACGTGGCCGGATCTGGTTGGGCGAGGCGGCTGGTGGGCGTGTCCGGCCAAGCGGACGTTGCGTTCGCGCGCGGAGGAAGAAGTGGGCTAGGGTTGGACCCGAAATTTCGGAGGGGGGACTTATTTATAGATTCTGGGAGCTAGGAGAGTCCAAATGGGGAGCGGTTTTCGCCCACACGATCGTGATCGAACGACCGAGATCATGGAGGGGGTTAGGATGGGTTTTGGGCCACTTTGAAGGGGTGTTGGGGTGCAACACAAAGAGGGCTTTACGGTTACCCGGTTAACCGTTGGAGTACCAAACGACCTCCAAATGGCACGAAACTTGACAGGCAGTCTACCGGTGCTATACTAAGGCCGCTTGGCAAACCTCGGGCCATTCCGAGAAAGTTTAACACCCACTCACAACAAGAGGCAAAAGGGGGACGCTAGAGGACATAGGAGTGCCAAATTGCAAAACGGACAACGGGAAAAATGCTTGGATGCATGAAACGAACACGTATGCAATGCAATGCAATGCACATGATGACATGGCAAAATGCAACACGCAAGCAAATGACATGGCAATGATGGCGAATAACTGGCAGACACCTGGCGCAACGAATCCGGGGTGTTACAATAATCACCCATTTACGTTGTGACGTTTGGTAGCACACAAAGTGTTCCTCTGGTATTCGGGAGTTGCATAATCTCATAGTTTGAGGAACTTGTACAAGTCACGAAGAAAGCAGTAGGAATGAATCTGACACGATCATAATGCTATGCTAACGGATGGTGATGTCCATCACATCATTCTCCTAATGATGTGATCCCGTTCATCAAATGACAACACATGTCTATGGTTAGGAAACATAACCATCTTTGATTAACAAGCTAGTCAAGTAGAGGCATACTAGGGACAATATGTTTTGTCTATGTATTCACACATGTACTAAGTTTCCGGTTAATACAATTCTAGCATGAATAATAAACATTTATCATGAAATAAGGAAATAAATAATAACTTTATTATTGCCTCCAGGGCATATTTCCTTCAGATGTGTTGCAAGAGCCTCCATGGAGGTGGCCATGGCGGCGATTGTAACATCTCGGAGCAGTAGGTGGCAGCGGCGGCCCTGGGGGCGGAGATGTGCTACCTCTTGAGCACTGCGTTGGATTTCCCCGAAGAGGAGAGGATGATGCAGCAAAGTAGCGTAAGTATTTCCCTCAGTTTTTGAGAACCAAGGTATCAATCCAGTAGGAGACCACGCACAAGTTCCTCGTACCTACACAAAACGATAGCTACTCGCAACCAACGCGATTAGGGGTTGTCAATCCCTTCACGGTCACTTACGAGGGTGAGATCTGATAGAGATGATAAATAATATTTTTGGTATTTTTGATAGATAGATACAAAGTAAAAAGTAAAAGGCAAAGTAAAAACAAAGCAAGTAAATAAAGCGATAGAGATTGATATGATGAGAATAGACCCGGGGGCCATAGGTTTCACTAGTGGCTTCTCTCAAGAGCATAAGTATTCTACGGTGGGTGAACAAATTACTGTCGAGCAATTGACATAATTGAGCATAGTTATGAGTATATCTAGGCAATGATCATGTATATAGGAATCACGTCCAAAACAAGTAGATCGAAATGATTACGCATCTACTCTCATTACTCCACTCATCGACCACTATCCAAAGATGCATCTAGAGTATTAAGTTAAAAATAGAGTAGCATGTAAGCAAGATGACATGATGTAGAGGATAAATTCATGCAATATGATAAAAACCCCATCTTGTTATCCTCGATGGCAACAATACAATACGTGCCTTGCAACCCTTTACATCCTTTGGGTAAGGACACATAAGATTGAACCCAAAGCTAAGCACTTCTCCCATTGCAAGAACTACCAATCTAGTTGGCCAAACCAAAAGGATAATTCGAGGAGGCTTGCAAAGATAACTCAATCATACATAAAAGAATTCAGAGAAGAATCAAATATTTTCCATAGATAATCTTGGATCATAAACCCACAATTCATCGGTCTCAACAAACACACATAAAACGAAGATTACATTGAATAGATCTCCACAAGAGAGGGAGAACATTGTATTGAGATCCAAAAGAGAGAAGAATCCATCTAGCTACTAGCTATGGACCCGAAGGTCTGAAGTAAACTACTCACACTTCATCGGAGGGCTATGGTGTTGATGTAGAAGCCCTCCATGGTGGATGCCCCCTCACGGAGACTCGGAACAGGCCCCAAGATGGGATCTCATGGATCTGAGAAGGTTGCGACGGTGGAATTAGGTTTTGGCTCTGTTTTGATCGTTTGGGGATACGTAGGTATATATAGTAGGAAGAATGCGTCGGTGGGCGTCGGGGTCCCACGAGGTAGGGCGCACCAGGCGCGCCCTCCACCTCGTGACCGCCTCGCACTTCTTGGAGTAGGGTCCAAGTCTCTGGATCACGTTCGGTTGGAAAATCATGTTCCGAAGGTTTCATTCCATTTGGACTCCGTTTGATATTCCGTTTCTTGAAACACTGAAATAGGCAAAAAAAATAGCAATTACAGGCTAGGCCTCGGTTAATAGGTTAGTCCATAAATAATATAAAAGTGGAAAATAAAGCCCAATATAGTCCAAAACAGTAGATAAAGTAGCATGGAGCAATCAAAATTATAGATACGTTGGAGCGTATCGAGGCATCCCCAAGCTTAATTCTGCTTTCGTCCTCGAGTAGGTAAATGATAAAAAAGAATTTTTGATGCGGAGTGATACTTTGGCATAATTTCAATGTAAATCTTCTTAATTGTGATATGAATATTCAGATCCAAAAGATTCAAGACAAAAGTTCATATTGATATAAAAAATAATAATACTTCAAGCATACTAATCAAAGCAATCATGTCTTCTCAAAATAACATGGCCAAAGAAAGTTATCCCTACAAAATCATATAGTCTGGCTATGCTCCATCTTCCCCACACAAAGTATTTAAATCATGCACAACCCCGATGACAAGCCAAGCAATTGTTTCATACTTTAACATTCTCAAAACTTTTTCAATCTTCACGCAATACATGAGCGTGAGCCATGGATATAGCACTTATAGGTGGAATAGAAGGGTGGTTGTGGAGAAGACAAAAAGAGGGAAGATAGTCTCACATCAACTAGGTGTATCAACGGGCTGTGGAGATGCCCATCAATAGATATCAATGTGAGTGAGTAGGGATTGCCATGCAACGGATGCACCAGAGCTATAAGTATATGAAAGCTCTACAAAAGAAACTAAGTGGGTGTGCATCCAACTCGCTTGCTCACGAAGACCTAGGGCATTTTGAGGAAGCCCATCATTGGAATATACAAGCCAAGTTCTATAATGAAAAATTCCCACTAGTATATGAAAGTCACAAAATGAGAGACTCTCTATCATGAAGATCTTGGTGCTACTTTGAAGCACAAGTGTGGTAAAAGGATAGTAGCATTGTCCCTTCTCTCTTTTTCTCTCTTTTTTTATTTGGGCCTTTCTCTTCTTTTTTTATGGCCTCTTTTTTCATCTGGAGTCTCATCCCGACTTATGGGGGAATCATAGTCTCCATCATCCTTTCCTCACTTGGGAAAATGCTCTGATAATGATGATCATCACACTTTTATTTTTCTTACAACTCAACAATTACAACTCGATACTTAGAACAAAGTATGACTCTATATGAATGCCTCCGGCGGTGTACCGAGATATGCAATGAATCATGAGTGACATGTATGAAAGAATTATGAACAGTGGCTTTGCCACAAATACGATGTCAACTACATGCTCATGCTAGCAATATGACAATGATGGAGCGTGTCATAATAAACGGAACGGTGGAAAGTTGCATGGCAATATATCTCGGAATGGCTATGGAAATTCCATGATAGGTAGGTATGGTGGCTGTTTTGAGGAAGGTATATGGTGGGTGTATGATACCGACGAAAAGTGTGTGGTATTAGAGAGTCTAGCAAAGGTGGAAGGATGGGAAAAAGTGCGTATAATCCATGGACTCAACATTAGTCATAAAGAACTCATATACTTGTTGCAAAAATCTAGAAGTTATCAAAGCAAAGTATTACGTGTTGGGGAACGTAGTAATTTCAAAAATTTTCCTACGCACACGCAAGATCATGGTGATGTATAGCAACGAGAGGGGAGAGTGTTGTCTACATACCCTTGTAGACCGAAGCGGAGCGATCACAACGTAGAGGAAGTAGTCGTCGTTCTCCTCGCGATCCGACCGATTCGGCGCCGTTACTCCGACGCCCCGAGTTCTTGACACACGTACAGCTCGATGGCGTCCCTCGTACTCGATCCAGCCGAGTGTCGAGGGAGAGTTCCGTCGAGACGACGGCGTGGTGACGATCTTGATGTTTCACGGCGCGCAGGGCTTCGCTTAAGCTTCGCGACGGTATAACCGAGGTGGAATATGGTGGAGGGGGCACCGCTGCGGCTAAGGAACGATCTCACGATCAACTTGTGTGTTCAAGGTGCCCCCTGCCCCAGATATAAAGGAGCAAGGGGGAGGGGCGGCGGCCAAGGAGGCGGCATGGGGAGTCCTACTCCTCTGGGAGTAGGATTCCCCAATCCTAGTTGGACTAGGATTCCTGAGGGGAAAGAGAGAGAGGGGCGGCCCCTTCTCCTAGTCCTAGTAGGACTAGGGAAGGGGGAGGCGCCCACTAGGGCTGGCCCTTTCTCCTTTCCACTAGGGCCCATCGAGGCCCATTTACCTCCGGGGGTTCCAGTAACCTCCGGTACTCCGAGAAATTCCGTTTTCGCCGGAACCATTCGAACTCCAAACATAGGCTTCAATATATCAATCTTTATGTCTCGACCATTCCGAGACTCCTCGTCATGTCCGTGATCACATCCGGGACTCGAACTCCTTCGGTACATCAAAATACATAAACTCATAATAACCGCCATCGTAACCTTAAGCGTGCGGACCCTACGGTTCGAGAACAATGTAGACATGACCTAGAACTATTCACGGTCAATAACCAACAGCGGGACCTGGATGCCCATATTGGTTCCTACATATTCTACGAAGATCTTTGTCGGTCGGACCGCATAACAACATCGTTGTTCCTTTGTCATCGGTATGTTACTTGCCCGAGATTCGATCGTCGGTATCCAATACCTAGTTCAATCTCGTTACGGCAAGTCTCTTTACTCGTTCCGTAATACATCATCTCACAACTAACTCATTAGTTGTAGTGCTTGCAAGGCTTAAATGATGTGCATTACCGAGAGGGCCCAGAGATACCTCTCCGACAATCGGAGTGACAAAACCTAATCTCAAATCGCCAACCCAACATCGCCTTTGGAGACACTGTAGTACTCCTTTATAATCACCCGATTCGTTGTGACGTTTGGTAGCACCAAAGTGTTCCTCCGTAAACGGAGTTGCATAATCTCATAGTTACGAGAACATGTATAAGTTATGGATAAAAGCGGTAGCAACATACTAAACGATCGTGTGCTAAGCTAAGGAATGGGTCATGTCAATCGATCATTCTACTAATGATGTGACCTCATTAATCAAATAACAACTCCTTGTTCATGGTTAGGAAACATAACCATCTTTGATTAACAAGCTAGTCTAGTAGAGGCATACTAGTGACATGTTGTTTGTCTATGCATTCACACATGTATCATGTTTCCTGTTAATACAATTCTAGCATGAATGATAAACATTTATCATGAAATAAGGAAATAAATAATAACTTTATTATTGCCTCTAGGGCATATTTCCTTGATCTCCCACTTGCACTAGAGTCAATAATCTAGATTACATAGTAATGATTCTAACACCCATGGAGTCTTGGTGCTGATCATGTTTTGCTCGTGGAAGAGGCTTAGTCAATGGGTTCGCAACATTCAGATCCGTATGTATCTTGCAAATCTCTATGTCTCCGTCTCGACTAAGTCCGGATGGAATTGAAGCGTCTCTTGATGTGCTTGGTCCTCTTGTGAAATCTGGATTCCTTCGCTAAGGCAATAGCTCCATATTGTCACGAAAGATTTTCATTGGACCCGATGCACTAGGTATGACACCTAGATCGGATATGAACTCCTTCATCCGCACTCCTTCATTAGCTGCTTCGAAGCTGCTATGTATTCCGCTTCACATGTAGATCCCGCCACGACGCTTTGTTTAGAACTGCACCAACCGACAGCTCCTCCGTTTAGTGTAAATCGTATCCGGTCTGCGATTTAGAATCGTCCGGATCGGTGTCAAAGCTTGCATCAACGTAACTGCCATTTATGAGCTCTTTGTCACCTCCATATCGAAAACATATCCTTAGTCCTTTTCGGTATTTCAGATGTTCTTGACCGCTGTCCATGATCCACTCTGGATTACTTTGGTACCTCCTGCTAGGCTTATAGCAAGGCACACATCAGTCTGGTACACAAGATTGCATACATGATAGAGCCTATGGCTGAAGCATAGGAACATCTTTCATTTTCTCTCTATCTTCTGCGGTGGTCGGGCATTGAGTCGACTCAACTTCACACCTTGCAACACAGGCAAGAACCCTTTCTTTGCTTGATCCATTTTGAACTTCTTCAAAACTTTGTCAAGGTATGTGCTTTGTGAAAGTCCAATTAAGCGTCTTGATCTATCTCTATAGATCTTAATGCCCAATATGTAAGCAGCTTCATCGAGGTCTTTCATTGAAAAACTCTTATTCAAGTATCCCTTTATGCTATCCAGAATTCTATATCATTTCCGATCAGCAATATGTCATCCACATATAATATCGAAATGCTACTGAGCTCCCACTCACTTTCTTGTAAATACAAAGCTTCTCCAAAAGTCTCAGATAAACCCAAATGCTTTGATCACACTATCAAAGCGTTTATTCCAACTCCGAGATGCTTGCACCAGTCCATATATGGATCGCCGGAGCTTGCACACTTTGTTAGCTCCTTTGGATCGATAAAACCTTCGGTTGCATCATATACAACTCTTCTTCCGTAAATCCATTCAGAATGCGTCTTTACATCCATTTGCCAAATTTCATAATCATAAAATCGGCAATTGCTAACATGATTCGGACGGACTTAAGCATCGCTACGGGTGAGAAGGTCTCATCGTAGTCAATCCCTTGAACTTGTCGAAAACCTTTTGCGACAAGTCGAGCTTTATAAACGATAACATTACCGTCGTGTCGGTCTTCTTCTTGAAGATCCATTTGTTTTCTATTGCTTGCCTACCCTCGGGCAAATCAACCAAAGTCCATACTTTGTTTTCATACATGGATCCCATCTCGATTTCATGGCCTCAAGCCATTTTACGAATCTGGGCTCACCATCGCTTCTTCATAGTTCGTGGGTTCATCATGATCTAGTAGCATGACTTCGAACAGGATTACCGTACCACTCACAGTGCGGATCTTACTCTGGTTGATCTACGAGGTTCTGCGGAACTTGATCTCAAGTTTCATGATCAACATCATCAACTTCCTCACTACTGGTGTAAGTGTCTCGAAACCGGTTTCTGCGATTTAACTACTTTCAAGTAAGGGAGAAGGTACTATTACCTCATCAAGTTCCACTTTCCTCCCACTCACTTCTTTCGAGAGAAACTCCTTCTCTAGAAAGGATCCATTCTTAGCAACAAATGTCTTGCCTTGGATCTGTGATAGAAGGTGTACCCAATGTTTCCTTTGGGTATCCTATGAAGACACATTTCTCCGATTTGGGTTCGAGCTTATCGGGTTGAAGCTTTTTCACATAAGCATCGCATCCCCAAACTTTAAGAAACGACAACTTTGGTTTCTTGCTAAACCACAGTTCATAAGGTGTCGTCTCAACGGATTTCGACGGTGTTCTATTCAAGTGTGAATGCGGCCGCCTCTAGAGCATAACCCCAAAGCGATAGCGGTAAATCAGAAGAGACATCATAGATCGCACCATATCTAGTAAAGTACGATTCTGACGTTCGGACACACCATTACGTTGTGGTGTTCCGGTGGCGTGAGTTGCTAAACTATTCGCATTGTTTCAAATGTAGACCAAACTCGTAACTCAAATATTCACCTCCACGATCGGATCGTAGAAACTTAATTTTCTTGTTACGATGATTTTCAACTTCACTCTGAAATTCTTTGAACTTTTCAAACGTTTCAGACTTATGTTTCATTAAGTAGATATACCCATATCCGCTTAAGTCATCTGTGAAGGTGAGAAAATAACGATATCCGCCACGAGCCTCAACATTCATCGGACCACATACATCTGTATGTATGATCTCCAACAAATCTGTTGCTCTCTCCATAGTACCGAGAACGGTGTTCTAGTCATCTTGCCCATGAGGCACGGTTCGCAAGTGCCAAGTGATTCATAATCAAGTGACTCCAAAAGTCCATCGAGATGGAGTTTCTTCATGCGCTTTACACCGATATGACCTAAACGGCGATTACCACAAATAAGTTGCACTTTCATTATCAACTCTGCATCTTTTGGTTTCAACATTATGAATATGTGTATCACTACTATCGAGATTCATAAGGAATAGACCACTCCTCAAGGGTGCATGACCATAAAAGATATTACTCATATAAATAGAACAACCATTATTCTCGATTTAAATGAATAACCGTCTCGCATCAAACAAGATCCAGATATAATGTTCATGCTCAACGCAGCACCAAATAACAATTATTTAGGTCTAAAACTAATCCCAAGGTAGATGTAGAGGTAGCGTGCGACCGCGATCACATCGACTTTGGAACCATTTCCCACGCCGATCGTCACCTCGTCCTTTGCCGAGTTCGCTTAATCAGTAGTCCCGTTTGAGTTGCAAATATTAGCAATGTAACCAAGATCAAATACCCAGTGCTACTACGAGCTCTAGTAAGGTACACATCAATAACATGTATATCACATATACCTTTGTTCACCTTGCCATCCTTCTTATCCGCCAAATACTTGGGGCAGTTCCGCTTCAAAGGACCATCCGCTTGCGGAGAAGCACTCGATTTCAGGTTTAGGGCGACTTGGGTTTCTTTTCTGAGCAACAACTTGCTTGCTGTTCTTCTTGAATTCCTTCTTCTTCCCTTTGCCTTTCTTCTTGAAACTAGTGGTCTTATTGACCATCAACACTTGATGCTCCTTCTTGATTTCTACCTCCAGCCTTTAGCATTGCGAAGAGCTCGAGCATAGTCTTTACTAACCCTTGCATATTATAGTTCATCACGAAGCCTTTGTAGCTTGGTGGCGTGATTGGAGAATTCATCAATGACACAATCATCCGGAAGATTAACTCCCAATTGTGTCAAGTGATTGTAGTACCCGGACATTACGAGTATATGCTCACTAATGTAACTGTTCTCCTCCATCTTGCAGCTATATAACTTATTGGAGACTTCATATCTCTCAATCCGGGCATTCATTTGGAATATTAACTTCAACTCTGGAACATCTCATATGCTCCATGACGTTCAAAACGTCGTTGAAGTCCCGGTTCTAAGCCGTAAAGCATGGCACATCGAACTATAGAGTAGTCATCAGCTTTGCTCGCGGGACGTTCATAACATCCGGCGTTGCTCCAAAGAAGAGTTCTGCACCTAGCGGTGCATCCAGACGTAGCTCTTACGTGCAGCAATGAGGATGATCCTCAAATTACGGACCCAATCCGTGTAATTGCTACCATCATCTTTCAACTTTGCTTTCTCAAGGAACGCATTAAAATTCAACGTAACAACAAAGACGAGCCATCTATCTACAATCAAACATAAACAAGCAAGATACTATCGGTACTAAGTTCATGATAAATTTAAGTTCAATTAATCATATTACTAAAGAACTCCCACTTAGAAAGGCATCCTCTAGTCATCTAAGTGATCACGTGATCCAAATCAACTAAACCATAACCGATCATCACGTGAAATGGAGTAGTTTTCAATGGTGAACATCTTATGTTGATCATATCTACTATATGATTCACGCCGACCTTTCGGTCTCCGTGTTCCGAGGCCATATCTGCATATGCTAGGCTCGTCAAGTATAACCCGAGTATTCTGCGTGTGCAAAACTGGCTTGCACCCGTTGTAGATGGACGTGGAGCTTATCACACCGATCATCACGTGGTGTCCAGGCACGACGAACTTTGGCAATGGTGCATACTGGGGAGAACACTTCTTGATAATTTAGTGAGGATCATCTTATAATGCTACCGTCAATCAAAGCAAGATAAGATGCATAAAAGGATAAACATCACATGCAAATCAATATAAGTGATATGATATGGTCATCATCATCTTGTGCTTCATGATCTCCATCTTGCGGCACCACCATGATCACCATCGCCACCGGCGCGACACCTTGATCTCCATCGTAGCATCGTTGTCGTCTCGCCAAACTTATGCTTCTCGACTATCGCTACCGCTTAGTGATAAAGTAAAGCATTACTGAAGCGATTGCATTGCATACAATAAGCGACAACCATATGGCTCCACCCGATTGCCGATAACCGGTTACAAAACATGATCATCTCATACAATAAAATATAGCATCACGTCTTGACCATATCACATCACAACATGCCCTGCAAAAACAAGTTAGACGTCCTCTACTTTGTTGTTGCAAATTTTACGTGGCTGCTACGGGCTTAAGCAAGAACCAGTCTCACCTCGCATCAAAACCACAACGATATTTCACAAATAGACTCCGTTTTAACCTTCTCAAGGACCGGGCGTAGCCACACTCAGTTCAACTAAAGTGAGAGAGACAGACACCCACCAGTCACCTTTAAGCAACGAGTGCTCGTGGCGGTGAAACCAGTCTCGCGTAAGCGTCTGGCGTAATGTCGGTCAGGCCGCTTCATCTCACAATACCGCTGAACCAAAGTATGACATCTTTGGTAGGTAGTATGACTTGTATCGCCCACAACTCACTTGTGTTCTACTCGTGCAAAACATCAAACCATAGAAAAACCTAGGCTCGATACCATTTGTTGGGGAACGTAGTAATTTCAAAAATTTCCTACGCACACGCAAGATCATGGTGATGTATAGCAACGAGAGGGGAGAGTGTTGTCTACATACCCTTGTAGACCCGGCGAAGCGATCACAACGTAGAGGAAGTAGTCGTCGTTCTCCTCGCGATCCGACCGATCCGGCGCCGTTACTCGACGCCCCGAGTTCTTGACACACGTACAGCTCGATGGCGTCCCTCGTACTCGATCCAGCCGAGTGTCGAGGAGAGTTCCACGACCTGACGGCGTGGTGACGATCTTGATGTTTCACCGGCGCAGGCCGCTTAAGCTTCATGCGACGGTATAACCGAGGTGGAATATGGTGGAGGGGCACCGCTGCACGGCTAAGGAACGATCTCACGATCAACTTGTGTGTTCCAAGGTGCCCCCTGCCTCGTATATAAAGGAGCAAGGGGGGGGGGCGGCCAAGGGAGGCGCATACAGGAGTCCTACTCCTCTGGGAGTAGGATTCCCCCAATCCTAGTTGGACTAGGATTCCTGAGGAAAAGAGAGAGAGGGGCGGCCCCTTCTCCTAGTCCTAGTAGGACTAGGGAAGGGGGGCGCGCATACCAGGGCTGGCCCTTTCTCCTTTCCACTAGGGCCCATCGAGGCCCATTTACCTCCCGGGGTTCCAGTAACCTCCGGTACTCGAGAAATTCCGTTTTACCGGAACCATTCGAACTCCAAACATAGGCTTCCAATATATCAATCTTTATGTCTCGACCATTCCGAGACTCCTCGTCATGTCCGTGATCACATCCGGACTCAACTCCTTGGTACATCAAAATACATAAACTCATAATAACATCGCCATCGAACCTTAAGCGTGCGGACCCTACGGTTCGAGAACAATGTAGACATGACCTAGAACTATTCACGGTCAATAACCAACAGCGGGACCTGGATGCCCATATTGGTTCCTACATATTCTACGAAGATCTTTGTCGGTCGACCGCATAACAACATCGTTGTTCCCTTTGTCATCGGTATGTTACTTGCCCGAGATTCGATCGTCGGTATCAATACCTAGTTCAATCTCGTTACGCAAGTCTCTTTACTCGTTCCGTAATACATCATCTCACAACTAACTCATTAGTTGTAGTGCTTGCAAGGCTTAAATGATGTGCATTACCGAGAGGGCCCAGAGATACCTCTCCGAGAGCAATCGGAGTGACAAAACCTAATCTCAAATCGCCAACCCAACATCCGCCTTTGGAGACACTGTAGTACTCCTTTATAATCACCCGATTCGTTGTGACGTTTGGTAGCACCAAAGTGTTCCTCCGTAAACAGGAGTTGCATAATCTCATAGTTACAGGAACATGTATAAGTTATGGATAAAAGCGGTAGCAACATACTAAGCGATCGTGTGCTAAGCTAAGGGAATGGGTCATGTCAATCAGATCATTCTGCTAATGATGTGACCTCATTAATCAAATAACAACTCCTTGTTCATGGTTAGGAAACATAACCATCTTTGATTAACAAGCTAGTCTAGTAGAGGCATACTAGTGACATGTTGTTTGTCTATGCATTCACACATGTATCATGTTTCCGGTTAATACAATTCTAGCATGAATGATAAACATTTATCATGAAATAAGGAAATAAATAATAACTTTATTATTGCCTCTAGGGCATATTTCCTTCATTACGCGCATGCTCCTAGGGGGATAGATTGGTAGGAAAAGACCATCGCTCGTCCCCGACCACCACTCATAAGGAAGACAATCAATAAATAAATCATGCTCCGAGTTCATCACATAACAGTTCACCATACGTGCATGCTACGGGAATCACAAACTTCAACACAAGTATTCTTTGAATTCATAACTACTCAACTAGCATGACTCTAATATTATCACCTCCATATCTCAAAACAATTATCAAGCATCAAGCTTATCTTAGTATTCAACACACTCAAAAGAAAGTTTCACATATCTTGAACACCAAGTATATTAACATTAAGCAAATTACCATGCTATTAACAACTCTCAAAATAATCTAAGTGAAGCATGAGAGATCAATAGTTTTTTTAAAACAAATCCACCACCGTGCTCTAAAAGATATAAGTGAAGCACTAGAGCAAAAATTATCACGCTCAAAAGATATAAGTGAAGCACTATGAGCAAAACTATCAAGCTCAAAAGATATAAGTGAAGCACATAGAGTATTCTAACAAATTCCAATTCATATATGGCTCTCTCAAAAGGTGTGTACAGCAAGGATGATTGTGGCAAACTAACAAGCAAAGACGCAATTAATACAAGACGCTCCAAGCAAAACACATATCATGTGGTGAATAAAAATATAGCTCCAAGTAAATTACCGATGGAAGTGGACGAAAGAGGGGATGCCTTTCGGGGCATCCCCAAGCTTTGACTTTTTGGTATCCTTGGATTATCTTGGGGGTGACATGGGCATCCCCAAGCTTAGGCTCTTGCCACTCCTTGTTCCATAATCCATCAAAAGAATTCACCCAAAACTTAAAAACTTCACAACACAAAACTCAACAGAAATCTCGTGAGCTCCATTAGAGAAAGAAAACAAAAGACTACTTGAGGTACTGTAATGAACTCATTCTTTATTTATATTGGTGTTAAACCTACTGTATTCCAACTTCTCTATGGATTATAAACTATTTTATTAGCCATGGTTCATCAAAATAAGCAAACAACACACGTAAAACAGAATCTGTCAAAAACAGAACAGTCTGTAGCAATCTGTAACTAACGCAAACTTCTGGAACCCTAAAAATTCTACCAAAATAGGAAGTCATGGAAAATTTGTTTATTGAACATCCGCAAAAAGAATCAACACAAAGTCACCTTCCTGTGATTTAACAAAATTATATTCGTGCGTGCAAAGTTTCTGTTTTTCAGCAGAATCAAATCAACTATCATCGTAGGTTATCCTATAGGTTCTACTTGGCACAAACACCAATTAAAACATAAAACCACATCCAAACAGAAGGTAGATGGATTATTTATTCCTAAACAGAAGAAAAAACAAAAAACACAAAATAAAATTGGGTTGCCTCCCAACAAGCGCTATCGTTTAACGCCTGAGGGAGTCCTGGACTAGGGGGTGTCCGGACGGCCGGACTATCATTATCCGCCGGACTCCAAGACTACGAAGATACAAGATTGAAGACTCCGGCTCGTGTCCGGATGGGACTTTCCTTGGCGTGGAAGGCAAGCTTGGCAATACGGATATGTAGATCTCCTACCATTGTAACCGACTCATGTAACCCTAGCCTCCTCCGGTGTCTATATAAACCGGAGGGCTTTAGTCCGTGGACAACATACATTACAACAATCATACCATAGGCTA
This sequence comes from Aegilops speltoides, assembly GCA_021437245.1. Lineage (NCBI taxonomy): Eukaryota > Viridiplantae > Streptophyta > Magnoliopsida > Poales > Poaceae > Aegilops > Aegilops speltoides. Next base: position 70,917,293 of record CM038146.1, read on the forward strand.
GCTTCTAGGGTTTAGCCTCCTTGATCTCGTGGTAGATCCACTCTTGTACTACCCATATCATCAATATTAATCAGCAGGGCGTGGGTTTTACCTCCATCGAGAGGGCTGAACACAGGTAAAACATCGTGTCCCTCGTCTCCTGTTACCATCCGCCTAGACGCACAGTTCGGGACCCCCTACCCGAGATCCGCGGTTTTGACACCGACATTGGTGCTTTCATTGAGAGTTCCTCCGTATCGTCACCGATAGGTTTGATGGCATCTTCAACCAACAACGCTGTCCAGGTGAGACTTTTCTCCCGGACAGATCTTCAGATTCGGCGGCCGCCTTCGCGGGCAATTAAGCAGCCATCCGGAGCGGAATCGAAGCTACGCCCGGCGTCGGTCGATTTGAAGTTTGAACTTCACGGCCGATGTCGCGGAGACTTGATCTTGACGGACTCGAGCCTGGCCGAAGCGCCGCCTTTGTGGATTTGGGCATGATCTAGCTCTGCCGCCGAGCAAGGTGCCTTGGTAACCTACACACGGATCCGCTTGGCTATTAGCCCGAGCCGATCGCCCAGATCGAGGGCGGTGGATAAACGCCGCCACAGGGCTTCAACATCCACGGCGATGGAGCGAACACCGATCTTGTCCCTGCGAAACTTCGTGATTCGGGCGCGGACTCCTCGCGGACTCGAACCTCCCGCCCCCTACCAATCGATCCAGTTAGGCGCGGTTATGGAATTCGCCGCGCGGACATCTTTCAATACTCGCCTTTTGGCGATATCCTGAATTCACTAAAGCACCTCTCGTTATCGGGAGAGTCTGGCGGACTATGGCGAGATGGCTGGGTGCAGACGACGAAGAAATTCAGAGCCCTCCCACCACCCACTTTGTAGCCGCTGTCGATGATCTAACCGACATGCTAGACTACGACTCCGACGACATCGATGCTATGGACGACGATGCCGGAGACGAATAGGAACCAGCGCCTACAGGGCATTGGAAGACCACCTCGTCATACGACATATATGGTGGACACCCCAAAAGACGGGGATGGCGAAGAAAGCAGTGAGGCGAGACTCTCTAAAGAAGCAGCCCAAACACGGCGTCGGGGCGCCGCTCTAAATCCCGCCACAAAGCAAGAATGGAGATTCCGCACAGAGATAATAATACTCCGTAGAGTTCCAAGACAATCCCCTCCAAAGAAGACTCGGCGCAAGAGGATGCAAAAGCAAGCCCTCGCGAGGCGGCGATTTAAGAGGTTGAGGATCATAACTATATGCCTCCCTCCGAAGACGAGGTAAGCCTCAACGATGATGAATTCGTCGTACCCGAGGATCCCGTCGAACAAGAGCGCTTCAAGCGCAGGCTTATCGCCACGGCAAACAGCCTAAAGAAAAAGCAGCAACAGCTCCAAGCTGATCAGGACCTGCTGGCCGATCGATGGACCGAGGTCCTCGCGGCCGAAGAGTATAAACTCGAACGCCCCTCCAAAAGTTACCCAAGACGCAAGCTGCTCCCCCGATTAGAGGAGGAAGCATACATACCTCCATCACCAACGACGATATGGTGACCGACCACCCGTGGTCGTGGATGTGAGGCATCCAGCCCCCACCAAGACCATACCCGGCATCGCTCCAAAAGTACGGCCAAGAGGGCACGCTACGGACTTGCGAGACATATTGGAGGACAAAGCAAGGCAATCCAGATCCATCTATGGATCACGTGGGCGCCCTCGACCCACGATTTAATACCGTCGTGCGGATCGATAACCCGGCCGGGCGAACACAGCAGACGGCGCTCTCTCGAGCTGCGTCGCGATATCGCTCAATCTGGTAGCGCCAGACACCCGCTATGCTTCACGGACGAAGTAATGGATCATCGGATCCCGAAGGTTTAAACCCGTAAACATCGAATCTTACGATGGCACAACAGACCCCACGGTTTGGATCGAAGACTATCTTCTCCACATCCATATGGCCCGCGGCGATGATCTCCACGCCATCAAGTACCTCCCACTCAAGCTTAAAGGACCAACTCGGCATTGGCTTAACAGCTTGCCCGCAGAGTCAATTGGGTGTTGGGAAGACACGAGGCCGCATTCCTGATAACTTCCAAGGCACATATGTGCGACCACCGATGCCGATGACCTAAGCCACATCATTCAGCAGCCAGACGAATCGGCGGACAATTACGGACATGGTTCTTGACGAAGAAAAATCAAATCGTCGATTGTCCGGATGCGAGAGGCCCTTGCAGCCTTCAAACATAACATCCGGGATGAATGGCTAGCCCGGCACAGGGGCGAGAAAAGCGAAATCTATGGCAGCCCTCACATCGTTAATGACCGCTTTTGCGGCGGAGAGGACAGGTAGCTAGCCGTAGCAACAACCTCCGCAAAAATTCTCGGCAGTCCGGATACCAAGGACAACAACAAAGAGTCACGTCGAAAAAAAAATAAGCGCCGCGTGCGGTGGCGATAAGGAGGATCGGCGATCAATGCCGGATTCCGAGGCTCTAAACCGGTCGTGGAAGAAGCCATTCAAAAGAACCACTCCGGTCCGTCCAATCTGGACCGAATACTCGACCGCTTATGCGGATACATGGCACCTCTGAAAAGCCAGCTAACCACACCAATAGAGATTGCTGGGTGTTCAAGCGGTCGGCAAGTTAATTTCGAAAATAATGACAAGGGGCTAAACAATGACGACGAGGAAGAGACCCGACCGCCAACAACGAGAGGATGAAGGGTTTCCCCACAAGTACGGATGGTGAATATGATATCGCGACCCACATACCCAAGAGGGAGAGGAAACGCGCACTAAGGGGCGTCTATGCGATGGAGCGATCGCCCCAAAGTTCAATCCATGGTCCTCTTGTCCAATCACTTTCGATCGAAGAGACCATCCGACCAGCATACGCCATGGCGGATTCGCGCATGGTTTTAGACCCAATCGTCGATGGATTTCACTGACGAGAGTCCCGATGGACGGCGGCGAGAGCTGAACCTGCTTTATCGGGATACGGGCGTAAAATGGGCATAGACCCATCAAGGATTAAACCTACAAAGATAACCTTTAAAGGTGTCATACCAGAGTGGAAGCCAATCTATGCGAGTTCATCCACTGAAGTGGTCTTGGATCCCTGATAATTTCGGAGCGAAGAGTTAATCTTTGACATAGTCCCGCTTTCTGGCGGCTATCACGCTCTGCTTTCGGACGTGCATCGTTTGCAAAATTCAACGCGTGCCACATTATGCATACCTAAAGCTCAAAATGCTAGGCCCTCGCGAGTCATCACGGTCAATGGGAATACGGGCGCTCCTCGAGCGGAGGAACATCTGGCGCTCTCGCGGCGTCTGAGCAGCCTTCTAAGGCAATTCTCGAGTCCGCCGTTAAAGGCGGATCTGACAAAGCGCGCCGAGCAATGCTAACCAAGACCACAGGCGATCGAGCACGCAGAGTAATGCGGCCCCAACCCTCGCCCGCGCATGATCGCAAGAATAACACTCTGCGTACATCATTACGCTTTGGAGATACCATGGGCACAGGGGAGGGGGCACGATCGCAACGGACCCAGAGTGCGGTTCGACCACACCGGGGGCTCGCAAGTGTGCCCCCCTTTTTTTTATTAATTTTCTTCTTTTATGTACACAGGACTCTATTAACCAGAAGCCTTGTCCGGCGAACCTGCCGAACTCATGATGCAATAGTCAGGGACTAAAGAAGGCCGCGACGAACACTCAGGTGGTCTCAATTACGAGCATTAAATTCAATTATATACACCAAGTCCGCAGCTCATCCCTGAAGGGGGACATGTTTACTTAGTCCAAATCCCTTGCTTATCGACTATTTGTATCGATCCGCTCTACTAGCGGACTTTCTTTCATAAATAATGCAGCACCTTTTATTGCAATTGCATTATCTTTTATGTATATGTTCATTATATGACATCTTGCACCCGTATATTTTGATCGGCCGAATCGCCAGGGCTTCATTCCCCAAATTATGGTGTGATAAAGTCCGAACACTTTCACAAGTCGGCACCCGAACTTATAGCATTATATGAATCGGCTCGAATCATGTCTTGGGTCAATAGTTGGGTTTGCCCAGCTCCCATGTTTTGGTGCCTTACGTTCCGTTCCGTCGGCTAAGGTGGCACTGGGAGAACCACTGCGATTGCGCCCCGGTTGAGCCGGGCGAGCGTCTCAATGGAGAAAGCTAAAACCGACTGGCATGATAAGGCGAGACGGTCGCTGTTCGAGAGGTTTTTTCGGTCATAAAGACTCACGCCGCTGAGTGAAGTTTCGGACAATGTCCGATGAAGGCGTGGATAGCGCCACGGATTCGGTCTTCCGAATACCAGGGGCTTCGCCGAAATTTAAAATTATAGAATTCTATGGCTAAGTGAGAGTGTTCAAGCACTATAAGTCCGGTTGCCTTGTTCGTTGTGTTGAGCGCCTCCCTCGATGGACCCAACAATGGTAACAAGAGTGCTCAAGTTTATCCCGAACACCCCAGCACTCGTGGCTTGGGGGCTGAAGCCAACGACTTGCCATCTCTCAGATTTTATAAACGGCCGCACAGAAGGCAATATTTTAAATTAAACAAGTGTTGCTCATGGCGCATATGAACAAAGTTTTCAGCGCACAGGATAAATACATAGCGAGTTCACTCAAAGATTACATTTCGAGAGCACTCATCGCAATATCGCAGCTCCCTTCAGACAATTTTATAATACTTCTCCGTCGACGATACTCCCTGCCGGTGGCGGTGGATCCGTGAAGCTTCTCGCATCCAACTTGCCCCATGCACCTTTGTGCGGGCAAGGGCCCGACGAGCGCCTTCAATCAAAGCGGAGCGCTTGATGACCTCCACCTGGGGCATGCATCCACCAGCTGCCGACGAGGCCAAAGTAGCTCCTGGCATGGCTCTGTCCGAGCCACAACGGGACTATGAGGCCCTTCATGGCCTCCTCGGCTACCTTAGGAGTTCGACCACTGTTTCACCGGTCACTTGGGGCACCGGATGGCGGCCTCAAAGATCTTGAGACGAAGACCTTCTCCGTCGAGCTCCCTCCTCGCCAAGATAGAATGCGGCAACATCGGGCGACTCTGGCAGATCTGCAAACGCCTCGAGAGCTCAAATGCGGGTAAGTGTCGGGTAGTTCACATTAACATGCCTCTTTGCATGAAAAATGCCTTACCCGCCGCTATCTTCTTTATGTCCTCAACCTCTGAAGGGCCTTATGGGCCTCAGCCTTGGCAGACTTAGCACTTTCGAGAGCGAAGCAAGCTCGGACTCTCGAGTCTTTGAGTCACGCTCCAAACTCTCATGCTTCTCCATGAGAGCACGGAGCTCTTGTCGCACTTCCGCCACCCGCGCCTCCTGTTTTCTCGCTCGGCCCGTTCATGGTCAAGACTCTGCGCTCAGCCACGGACACAACCTCCATCAGGGCTGCCACCTCGTTAGTGGCCCCTGCAATACCAGTATTATCCTTGTTAATTTTATTGCAACCGAAATCCTTTCCTGTAAGGTGCTAATTCAAAGTGGTGTTACTCACCTTCTTTTTCCTCGAGCTGCCTCTTGGCATGGCGAGCTCTTGCTCGGACCGCTTGAGATCCTTCTTGACACATCGACCTCCGCCGTTAGTGCGGGAGAGGTCAGCGCAGACTGCAAACCCATATTGACATATTTTAGGCAACCTGCAGCATATCTTGTTAGATCCTCGGTCCGGCTTTTCTTCCAAACACGAACTAAGCATCGAGGGCTCTTGTCTATGCGGTACTACATTACATAATTTTAACTTCTTACCTCAAAGCACATTAGATGGTTGTTGCGAGGCTTGGTCAGCCCGCTCTTAGCGAGCTGAACCTTCTCAATCACCGCACTCATGATAGTGCGGTGTTCTTCCTCGATGGAGCGCCTTTAAGCGCCTCAACAGTTATCCGGCGCCTCGGTTGGGCGGAGGCCGCCGGCGTCATGTCCTGCCCTTCTTTGAAGGGCGCTTGCGGACTCTGGAACCACTGCGGGTTCGATGTAGAGTCCGCACAAAGTCCGGAGGCTGCTGACGGGCGCCTCGAGCCTCCTCGATGGGTCCTCTGGGATCCCACCTCGGCGTCTTCGCCTCAGGGGGTAGTGGCGGTCGAAAGTGAGTCCACATCCGACGGGGCCAATGACCCGCTTGATGAAGCGGGAAGATCATCATCAGCCGGACTACGGACAGAATGCGGTGTTAGAAGGACACTACGCGACACAAAAGAAATTACACATCAAGGATCCGGATACTTACGATCTTGCGGGACCTTTGGCCCTTGAGGCCACTCATCCTCGCCAACGCTGGTGTTGGCGAACTATCCGGGATAGTTCTCCCCTCTTGGACCCTTGGCCTCCCGATTGGGGAAGCCTTCCTCTTCTTCTCTCCTCCTCCGGAGAGAATACTCCTCCTCCTCGTCTTGGGGAGGAGTCCGTCGTCATCGACGCTTTGATTGGGAACTCTTTCGAGACCCCACGGCCACCTTCTTGGCCTTCTTCTCGGCACCACGTGCGGTGCGGAACCAGCAGCCCTGATGGCGGGCGTCCACTGGAGTCTTCGGCATGGGAGCCGGGCGATAAGCAGCTTGGCCTTCTCCATCCATTCTGTCAAAGGAAGAGGCGAATGAAACTTCACCAAGAGTTAATTTAATTATCATAAGTGTCCGTGATGGGGTTGAATCACTTACCTCGTCGGTTGGATCTGCGAGCTGAATCCGCGATCTTCCGTTGCGGATGCGGGGCTTGGCGCCTTTGAACAGCACCCTCGAGCGCCTTCAGACGTTGTATCGAAGAGCCCGCTTAGCGCTGGTGCTGTTCCGGATTGAACTCCACAAATTGAATGCCCGTTCTTGGCATGGGAGAATCCGCCGGATGAGCATGACTTGGACCACGTCGACAAGCTGAGCTTATTGCTCACCATCTTCTTGATGCAGGCTCGAGTCCGTCACCTCCACGGATTGCCCCACCGCAAGCCCTTCTCTTTCGGGAGGTGAGCTGCGTGGGGATGCCAGATCTAAACTTCGGGGCCGCCGCCCATGTGGTCTTCTTGCGCTGCTCGGTGATGTAGAACCACCCGATTGCCACCCCTTGATGGAGTCCACAAAGGCCCCTTCGAGCCAAAGGGCGTTGGGCAATTTGCCCAACATGGCACCTCCGCATTCCGCTTATGCCCTTCACAACCTTGACAGCGTTGAAGGTCTTGAGCCACAGGCGAAGTGGGGCGGATGCGAGAGGAAGGCCTCGCACACCCACGATAAACGCCGAGATGTTGAGGATGAAGTTGGCGCGGATCATGGAAATCCAGCCGTAGTAAAACATGAGCCCCGGACGAATGGATGGAGCGGAAAGCCCAATCCGCGGAGGAAGTGGGGAAGGAAGGCGACCCTCCCATGAGGCCCGGGGTAGGGATGAGCTGCCCTCGTCGGGCGACCGATCTGCGATATCGCCGAAAGGTATCCGTGCTGCGCAGCTTGGTGATGTCCTCCTCCTTAGCGGTGGAGGCCAACCATTTACCTCCGCTCCGGACATATTCGGAGAAGGTCAAGGCGAGATCATAAGCTTGGGCGTTGGAGCTTGAGTGCGGAGATGGATAAGCAAAGGAGGAAGAAGGCGTGGGTGAGAAGGTGAATTCTTATCCCTTATATATAGGCGGACAAAACTATCGTCCCCCACCGGCTGGTAAAACTCGCTTATCTCCCAAACGTCACCATCAATGGCGCGTTGGGTTACCCGTCCGTATTGATGAGGATCACGGAATAAGGGAACACGATCTCGCTCGACAAGGCGTGCCAAGAAACCGCTTCGCTAAGCGTCTTTGAGGTGGTATAGTAAAAACGATTCAAACAAAGGCTTGGTAGCGGTGTGATGTCATGCCGCATAATACGTCAGCAGATTGAGCTAGTGTATATCTTATTCTCTCTACGGTGGAATGTGGAATTTATTTTGTAGAGCCGGACACTATCCTGGTGTTCATGATCTTCTCTGGATTATTCAAGGGACGAACCCGCCTTGCAATGCCGAACATTATGCTTGCCGGACTTATCGTCATTGAAGACTGGTTCAGGGGCTCTTGAGGAGTCTGGACTAGGGGTGTCCGGACGGCGGACTATCATTATCCGCGGACTCCAAGACTACGAAGATACAAGATTGAAGACTCGGCTCGTGTCCGGATGGGACTTTCCTTGGCGTGGAAGGCAAGCTTGGCAATACGGATATGTAGATCTCCTACCATTGTAACCGACTGTAAACCCTAGCCTCCTCCGGTGTCTATATAAACCGGAGGGCTTTAGTCCGTAGGACAACATACATTACAACAATCATACCATAGGCTAGCTTCTAGGGTTTAGCCTCCTTGATCTCGTGGTAGATCCACTCTTGTACTACCCATATCATCAATATTAATCAGGCAGGACGTAGGGTTTTACCTCCATCGAGAGGGCCCAAACCTGGGTAAAAACATCGTGTCCCTTGTCTCCTGTTGCCATCCGCCTAGACGCACAGTTCGGGACCCCCTACCCGAGATCCGCCGGTTTTGACACCGACAACGCCCCTAGCTAGGCATAAAAGCAAGGATAGATCTAGGTATTGCCATCTTTGGTAGGCAATCCATAAGTGGCTCTCATGATAGATTCATGTGGTAATTCTATTTTCTTTCTAGGGAAGTGTTCCATACCCTTCTTTAAGGGAAATTGGAATCGAATATTCCCTTCCTTCATATCAATAATTGCACCAATCGTTCTAAGGAAAGGTCTACCAAGAATAATAGGACATGAAGGATTGCAATCTATATCAAGAACGATAAAATCTACGGGCACGTAATTCCTATTTGCAACAATAAGAACATCATTAATTCTTCCCATAGGCTTTTTAATAGTGGAATTCGCAAGATGCAAGTTTAGAGAGCAATCATCAAAATCACGGAAATCTAGCAAATCACATAAAGTTTTGGGAATAGTAGAGACACTAGCACCCAAATCACACAAAGCACGAAACTCAAAATCTTTGATTTTAATTTTAATAGTAGGTTCCCACTCATCATAGAGTTTTCTAGGGATAGAAACTTTCAACTCAAGTTTTTCTTCATAAGATTGCATCAAGGCATCAACAATGTGTTCGGTAAAGGCTTTATTTTGACTATAAGCATGAGGAGAATCTAGCACGGATTGCAACAAGGAAATACAACCAATCAAATAGCAATTTTCATAATTAAATTCCTTGAGATCCAAAATAGTGGGTTTAGCAACATCACGGTTTTTATTTATTTCAATCCCACTTTCATCAAATTCATCATCAAGATCTAGAAACTCCGAATTCTTAGAATGCCTTCTAGGCAAAGGAAGATCACATTCAGATTCATCAAGATTCATATTGCAAAACAAAGATTTAATGGGGTACACATCAATAACATTTAGATCTTCATCTTGATTTTCATAGGAATTGGAAGAACATGCTTTAATAAAGGCATCTTTGGAAGCACGCATCCTAGCGGTTCTTTCCCACTCATCAATGGAAATTCTCATGGCTTTGAGAGACTCATTGATATCATGCTTAGGAGGAATATATCTAAGCTTTAAAGAATCAATTTCAAGAGAAATTCTATCAACGTTCCTAGCCAAATCATCCACTTTAAGCAATTTCTCTTCAAGCAAAGCATTAAAATTCTTTTGTGAATTCATAAACTCTTTAACACTACTCTCAAATTTAGAGGGCATCTTATTAAAATTTCCATAAGAGTTGTTGTAGGAATTTCCATAATTATTAGAAGGATTACTAGGATAAGGCCTAGGATTAAAATTCCCTCTATACGCGTTGTTTCCAAAACTATTCCTACCAACAAAATTCACATCCATAGATTCATTATTATTCTCAAGCAAGGTAGATAAAGGCATATCATTGGGATCAAGAGGAGTATTTTTAGGAGCAAACATCTTCATAAGTTCATCCATCTTTTCACTCAAAACAATGATTTCTTCTATAGCATGCACTTTTTTACTAGAAAATCTTTCGGTGTGCCATTGAGAATAATTAGCCATAATATTATCAAGCAATTTGGTAGCATCCCCTAACGTAATTTCCATAAACGTGCCTCCCGCGGCCGAATCTAAAAGATTTGTAGAAGCAAAATTCAATCCGGCATAAAAATTTTGTATGATCATCCATAAATTCAAACCATGAGTAGGGCAATTGCGAAGTATCAATTTCATTCTTTCTCAAGATTGGGTAACATGCTCATGATCAAGTTGTTTAAAATTCATGATATCGTTCCTAAGAGTGATAATCTTAGCGAGAGGAAAATACTTAGAGATAAAAGCATCTTTGCACTTGTTCCAAGAATCAATACTATTTTTAGGCAAAGAGAAAACCAAACTTTAGCATGATCTCTAAGTGAAAACGGAAATAACTTCAATTTGACAATATTGTTATCCGTATATTTCTTCTTTTGCATATCACACAAATCAACAAAATTGTTTAGATAAGTAGCGGCATCTTCACTAGGAAGGCCGGCAAATTGATCTTTCATAACAAGATTCAACAAAGCGGTATTGATTTCACAAGACTCATCATTATTAAGAGGAGCAATCGGAGTACTAAGGAAATCATTATTATTGGTATTCGAGAAATCACACAATTTGGTATTATCTTGCGCCATGGCAACAAGTAATCCAACACACAAGCAAACAGAAAGGCAACGAGAAAAAGGCAAACGGGAAAGAGAGGAGGAGATTGGGAAAGAGAGGGCGAATAAAACGGCAAGGGTGAAGTGGGGAGAGGAAAACGAGAGGTAAATGGCAAATAATGTAATGCGAGAGATAGGGATTGCGATGGGTACTTGGTATGGTTGACTTGCTTGCGTGAGCCTCCCGCAACGGCGCCGAAATTCTTCTTGCTACCTCTTGAGCATCGTTGGATTTCTCCGAAGAGGAGAGGATGATGCAGCAAAGTAGCATAAGTATTTCCCTCAGTTTTTGAGAACCAAGGTATCAATCCAGTAGGAGACCACGCACAAGTCCCTCGTACCTACACAAAACGATAGCTACTCGCAACCAACGCGATTAGGGGTTGTCAATCCCTTCACGATCACTTACGAGGGTGAGATCTGATAGAGATGATAAATAATATTTTTGGTATTGTTGATAGATAGATGCAAAGTAAAAAGTAAAAGGCAAAGTAAAAAACAAAGCAAGTAAATAAAGTGATAGAGATTGATATGATGAGAATAGACCCGGGGGCCATAGGTTTCACTAGTGGCTTCTCTCAAGAGCATAAGTATTCTATGGTGGGTGAACAAATTACTGTTGAGCAATTGATAGAATTGAGCATAGTTATGAGTATATCTAGGCAATGATCATGTACTCCCTCCGTCTGGAAATACTTGTCCGAGGAATCAATGTATCTGGATACATTTTAGTTCTACATACATCTATTTGTATCCATTTCTATGACAAGTATTTCCGGACGGAGGGAGTATATAGGCATCACGTCCAAAACAAGTAGATCGAAACAATTCTGCATCTACTACTATTACTCCACTCATCGACCACTATCTAGCATGCATCTAGAGTATTAAGTTAAAAACAGAGTAACGCCTTAAGCAAGATGACATGATGTAGACGGATAAATTAATGCAATATGATAAAAACCCCATCTTGTTATCCTCGATGGCAACAATACAATACGTGCCTTGCAACCCTTTCTGTCACTGGGTAAGGACACCGCAAGATTGAACCTAAAGCTAAGCACTTCTCCCATTGCAAGAACTACCAATCTAGTTGGCCAAACCAAAAAGGATAATTCAAAGAGGCTTGCAAAGATAACTCAATCATACATAAAAGAATTCAGAGAAGAATCAAATATTTTCCATAGATAATACTGGATCATAAACCCACAATTCATCGGTCTCAACAAACACACCGCAAAAAGAAGATTACATTGAATAGATCTCCACAAGAGAGGGGAGAACATTGTATTGAGATCCAAAAAGAGAGAAGAATCCATCTAGCTACTAGCTATGGACCCGAAGGTCTGAAGTAAACTACTCACACTTCATCGGAGGGGCTATGGTGTTGATGTAGAAGCCCTCCATGGTGGATGCCCCTCCGACGGAGCTCCTAACAGGCCCCATGATGGGATCTCGTGGATCTGAAAGGTTGCGGCGGTGGAATTAGGTTTTGGCTCTGTTCAGTCGTTTGGGGATACGTGGTATATATAGGAGGAAGGATGCGTCGGTGGAGCGTCGGGGGCCCACGAGGTAGGAGGCGCGCCCGGGGGCGCCCTCCACCTCGTGAACTCCTCCGCACTTCTTGGAGTAGGGTCCAAGTCTCTGGATCACGTTCGGTTGGAAAATCACGTTCCAAGGTTTCATTCCGTTTGGACTCCATTTGATATTCCGTTTCTTGAAACACCAAATAGGCAAAAAACAGCAATTCTGGGTTGGGCCTCCGGTTAATAGGTTAGTCCCAAAAATAACACAAAAGTGGAAAATAAAGCCCAATATAGTCCAAAATAGTAGATAAAGTAGCATGGAGCAATCAAAAATTATAGATACGTTGGAGACGTATCAAGATGCTCCTCACAATTGGTGTCTGGATCCGCTCCATTCAGTTGTGCCCGAGCTTCTTGGCCGTTCCTCATGACAGAGGCGATGATCGCGGCGTTGCGGAGCGACGGGTGGCGGCGTCCTAGGTCCCGCGTGCGGGCGGACATGCTATTTAAGAGGGTTTTTTCGTGGGATATTATTTAAGAGGGTCTATTTTTCTAAACAAAGAAGATTATATTGTTTTCTTTCTATACAAGATTTTGCAACTTCATAGAGCTTATGTTTCATTTTAGTTAGTTCTGACTGGTATTGCTTAAGTTGGCATCGAAGAAAGGCCATCGTGGCTCTCTTGTATTATTTATGAGATTACATCGAAGAAAGAGGTTCATCGACCCAATATGCTGTTTCTTAAATAAAAGAAAATAGATCTAAATCTTGCATTGTATGTTTTGCTTCTCTTTGGAAGTGCTTAATTAGGCATTCCCATTTGATTATTAAAACTTAAGCATGCTCACAGTGGCCAATGAAAAGGTGGGATAACTTCCGCGCTTGTTGTAGCGTGCCCGTGACATTTCTCACCTTCTGCCCGTAGTTACAAACATGCATTTCTTTGCCGCTGTAGACCCATGGTGAAGGTGAGGTGGGACTCATCCGGTTTTAAAGGAGAGGGCTCCAACATTGAAATGTCCCGCTATGGCGGGAAACTGAGTGGGAAGGTGAGAATCCGACAGGAAGGTGCATCATGGGGGGTTTTGTGTAGGGCCCGCATGTTGCAGATAACATGGTGGATAGTCTGGACAACCACTTCTCCATCGCATATGGTCTAGATTTGGGGGATCCCAGCTTGTCCAGACTTTTGAATTTTGGGAGTTAGTTGGGCACTCGTACACGCCATGACATATGAGAGAGAAATGAGCTTCAACCCTGGAGATGATGGCCTTAGTCATTTGTTTTATTCATTTATATGCATTATAGCCCGTAGCAACACACCGACGTTTTTACTAATGTGAATTGGATTAATTATCTGAATTTTTCGTTGAGATGGTGAGGGATGATCAGCTTGATTGCGAGATAAAAAAGGGCTTTCATGTTGTCGAGTTGTTCCAAGGCCCGCCTCCACTCTACGAGATAGATTGGCTTGCTTAATGGTGTGCAATTGGAAAAGCTCCAGGTCAACACTCCTACAAGTTTGAATGTCAAACCTGATATGATGGTTCAATATAACATGTATTTTAGAGGCAGTACTGATGTTCTTTCTATCTTACTCTCATCCAATGGTTCAATATAATAATGTGTATTATAGAGGCATAATTGATGTTCTGTTCTGATGGTTGAATTCTTAATGGTGTTGTTTGCAGAAATGGAACCCAAGAAGTATCTAAAGCAACAAGGGAGGTCTCAAATTGATGGCCAAATTTCCCTTTTTGGTGTTGTTTCATTTGGGTTTTTTATTCGAAGAGTTGCAATTTTCATAGTTTTCATATCATTGATGTCCTAATTTATTAAGAACTTATTTGATTTAATATGTGCATGATCTAGGTACTCCACCTTATGGAGTTGGAGCTTGCTTACACTATGTTAATGGCCATTACTCGCGCACCGTCTCTGTCTCGCTATGCGGTCAGTTTGCCAGGTCAAAACATGCTAAAAAAATAGTTCAACATTTTCTGCCGCTGTTAAAAATTCGGTGAGGTGCAAAATACCACGAATCGTAAAGTTATACTTGTTTGGCTAATCGTGACACAAATGTGGTGGTAATGTGGAATTTACTCCAACCATAAAGATATGTGACTTGATGATATTATAGTCATTGTCCCAACACATTGTCACATTAACGTTGCTTTAATTATGTACCTCACCAATTAACTTCATCATAATTTTGAAGAATCGATTAGAATTTAGAAATATAGCTTGAGCAGTTAGGCAACTTGCTTTAGTATAAAAATATACCTACTTTGTTCCTAAATATTTGTCTTTCTAGAGATTTCAAATGGACTACCACATACAGATGTATATAGACATATTTTAGAGTATGGATTCACTCATTTTGCTACGTATGTAGTCACTTGTTGAAATCTGTAGAAAGACAAATAATTAGGAACGGAGAGAGTATGTATGATGTTTTTGTAGGCTAGTACTACCTTACAACATACTCCCTCTGTAAAGAAATATATATAAGAACGTTTAGATCACTAAAGTAGTGATCTAAACGCTCTTATATTTCTTTACGGAGGGAGTACTAATTGTTTGTTTCCTTATTTGCATTTTAGTTGACTGGTAAGTCAAATAGGATTGTCAAGCCGTGTCCATTGTCAGACTAGCCACAGTGGGAGTAACTTCAGCAGTAACATCGAGTCCAACTCAGCAAATTTGCTTATGTGGCAATGAGTTAATGAGGAGAGATGTAGTTACAGTAACTTAGCTAGTTAGTGTAACATCACATGTCCCAATGCAATATGAGTCTATAACCTAATAAATAAAGCTTTGCATGTTACTACACTTATGTTACTACCCACTATGAAGGTAATAACATAGTCTAGGGATATGTGTATGTTACTAGTGTATGTTACTATGCATTGTGGCTAGTCTCAACAACGCATCTACAAATACACCTTGCATGAATGCTCACACAGCTTGACTATGGTCCAATACGATCAAGTATCTATCACTAGCGAGTTCAGAAAAAAAGTATCTACCACTGCCAGCTGGGACCCAGTGTAGTAACCCCCCCAAACATTCAAAGTTCCCGCCACTGACAAGTCGGCTGGGTCCTCCAATTGCTACACGCACGTTTTCGCCACATCACCGATCCGCGTCGAAGTTCATCTGGTCCGTCCATCCGAAACATCAGCGAACGGCTAATATTCTCGCACGTCACCGATCCGGGGCGCCCACGGCTGCACCAATCAGCGCCCACCTGTCTCCTCCTACCTATAAAGACCCCGGCCCATCTGCCGTCCAATCCATCGCCTCTGTCTCTCAACTACTCCACCCCACCCAAACTTCGAAGAAGCAGCAGCCGCCGCCGCAGCATCCATGGCTCCCAAGGCAGCCGAGAAGAAGCCGGTGGAGAAGACCCCCGCGGGGAAGAAGCCCAAGGCGGAGAAGAAGGTGCCGGCGTCCAAGGAGGGCGGCGACAAGAAGGGGAAGAAGAAGGCCAAGAAGAGCGTGGAGACGTACAAGATCTACATCTTCAAGGTGCTCAAGCAGGTGCACCCGGACATCGGCATCTCCTCCAAGGCCATGTCCATCATGAACTCCTTCATCAACGACATCTTCGAGAAGCTCGCCGGCGAGTCCGCCAAGCTCGCGCGGTACAACAAGAAGCCCACCATCACGTCCCGGGAGATCCAGACCTCCGTCCGCCTCGTCCTCCCCGGCGAGCTCGCCAAGCATGCCGTCTCTGAGGGCACCAAGGCCGTCACCAAGTTCACCTCATCCTAGGCTCCTCGTGCTTTAGTGCTTCTGTTTCTTTCCTGTTCCTCGTCTGATGAGATCTGTAGCTAGCTGTCTGTGTTCTGACAGTGTCATCTTGTAACAATGGTGCTGCCTGAATAAATAGTCGTGTTGCTGCTTGAATGGACGACTGTCGCCTTGGATTCTTGTTTCCAGCATGTTTATTCAGTTCCATCTTGGGCTTAAAGCTGGGAAGTTGGTTTCGCATCTCTGAAAGTTTTGCACAATTGCTTGTCTGAAACAAATAATTTGATCCTTCTTGAGAAGTGTAGGCTGTGTTTGTGTGCGTGGAACTTGATTAACAACGTTTTGCTACTTTAAGAAACTTAAAGCTTGCATTCGAAATTGATGCTGATAATTGACCACTTTCAAA
This sequence comes from Aegilops speltoides, assembly GCA_021437245.1. Classification (NCBI taxonomy): domain Eukaryota; kingdom Viridiplantae; phylum Streptophyta; class Magnoliopsida; order Poales; family Poaceae; genus Aegilops; species Aegilops speltoides. The sequence continues at coordinate 70,933,676 of CM038146.1, forward strand.
TCAAGGATCTGGAATGGTTTGGATCCCCCGGCAATTTTTCTTTGAAATTTCTCCAGAGAAGCTTGCATTCGAAACTGTAGTTTGCTTGTTGGCAAGTGGAGCTCCACTCGGATAGTAAAGAGAGAAGGGACATCCTTTTTCTATGGTGAAACTAATTTCATAGCCGTGTAGCCTGTGCTTGTGCGTGTGGCAAACTTGATTCACAACGTTCTGCTTCCTCAGGAAACTTGTGAGGCAGAAGGTTTCCAAGACCCACGCTATTTCTGCTGAAAACTTGCATCTGAAATTGATGATAATTGGCCACTTTTCAACCAAGCATCTCAAATGACTTGGATCTCCCCGCAATTCTTTGACTTTTCAACGGGGGGAGATTTCCCCACCTGGAATTTTTACTGTTAACAGTGGCCAAAAGCCCAGATTGAGATTGCCGTACATTACAACCTAGCAAGATGGGGATAGTAGGGCCAGAGAGGCATGAACACAAGACTAGGCAGCCAACGTTTCAGATAACCAGGTAAGCTTTCGAAAAACAGAGTAACCAGATAACCTATATTTGTTTCAGATAATCAGACAGGCCTTTGAGGCAGTGATTTGCAAGTTTGATACGCATGCATATGTACACTTTTGCGAATATTTTCTTTAGCTAACTTATAAATAAGTGTAAAACATTATATATAGTTTAGCAACCACAAACCAAGCCTCGATCGTTGGGTGAGCTGTTGAATTTTTCTCCCATGGTTGAACAACCACAAATCCGATCCTCATTGAATGCGTGAGTGAAAACACATGCATGTGCGCTGTGGGATCTTGATGTTGCGATTCAAAACAAATACTAGACTAAATAAAAGGTACATAACCAAACAGACAAACAAAAAAAAAACAAATACAAAATCGATAAATCAGGGAAATAGCAAATCCGTTTTTTGTAATGATGAGGGTGAGGACACTACAACCAAGAGAAATTCAACATTTCCTTTTCGGCGCTTCCGGTTTGGTTTGTGATTCAAACCGCCCATCTACTACTTCAGTGTATGCTGCACTAACCACCCCAACCACCTCTCCTGATGCGACTAGTTACATCTTTTTCTTTCTTTTCTTTTTCCTTGTTCCTTTTATCCTTTTTTGGAATGGTTTTGTTTGTTTTTTCTTTTTTTCATTTTACTTGTTCTTTTCTTTTTCCTCTTCTATTTTGTTTCCTTTCTCTTTTGTCAAATGCGCGAACTTTTTGCAAACTTGTGATTTTTTCAAAATCAATGACATTTTTAAATTCATGATTTTTTTAAATTTTATGAACATTTTTCAAATTGATGAACTTTTTTCATAATTCGTGATTTTTTATTTGTGTATTCCCCCCAATTTCGTGAGCTTTTTAAACCCACAAACATTTTAAAAAATCCATGATTTCTTTTATTTCACGAACATATTCAAAATTGCAAACAGCCGGAAAAACAAAATGCAAGCAAGGTGAGTTGATCGAGCGAACAAAATCAAAGGACGTCCCAAGAAATTCTGCATTAGTCTATTCGTCAAAACGCTTTTGCCAGGGCCAGTACTAAGCGTGAAGTAGACCATATAGAAAAGGGACCATGAATGTTATACACTATATGAATTCTTTCAACAAAATAATGGATATAAACGTGTATATTATTTTCAGTGAGAAAAATATAATAAGGCCATTCACAAACATTGAAATAATATATATTACTATTTCTAGAAATCCACAATGATTAAGTTAGTAGATTAATTAACACATGTACATTGCTCAGGATGCATTTATTATTTTTTACAAAAATAAATATCTAGAACTTAATTGTGTTTTTCTAAAACCAGATAAAATAATATGAGAACGAAAAATCTAATGCAAACATAAAATACTTTATTTGCACTTGGCACACTATATGTCCTATATTAGATTCTACTAGGCTTGATAAAGTTTTTTTTTTAAAGAATACATAATTACCATTGTAAAATTCATCATAAATGTTTACAAAAATGGATAGAGTTTATGGATTCTCCAACATGACAATCGTTTTTGTAGAAAATAATGAATTTATAATGCGTATATTTTTCAAGCATATATTCTTCATACTAAATTATTAAAATTTCTCTTTCCTCCACAAGAAAAGTTCACAGGCTTTCCTCCTCCTCCCGCCGGCACGGTCGCCGGTCCGCCCCATCTCCGATGGCCTCTGGGCATGGAGGTGTGGAGGACCTTGCCCCCCGCCGGTGGGAGGGACGCTGTTCTCGTTCTTGTTAGGTTCATCGTCTTGGTGGAGGCTGTTCGGCGGCGGCGGTGTCGCTCAGTAGGATTAACGTCTCACATGTTCTATCCCCATCCAGATGGTGCGTATAGCGTCATCGGAGCATGTGTGGAGGTGTGTCTTCGTTGGATCTCGCGGGATTCAGTTGGTGCCGGTCTTAGACGCATCTGTTTGGATCCGGTCTTCGCTCGTCTTCATTTGAGTGTTTGGATGTTTGATTCTTCGGATCTACGACTTTCTTCATCGGCGATGGTTGCTGCTCTGGTGCACTGGTCCCATGGAGTCTTAGCGCGAAGAGTTTGGCGTTTTTATTGCCTTTGGCATTTTTTGTACTGCCATGATTAAAGATGAATAGATCAAAAGTTTCTCACGTATTGTTTAATCGAGTTCATGTTTATATAGAAAATCATCTAGTTAATAAAGAGGTAGCACATTTTATTGGACTCCCCTTGCTGTCTTTTCCTACTTAAAAAGAACGTACGGCTCTCCGCTCTTCATTGTTCCAACATTAGGTACCTTTCCTTCTCTTTCTCCATTTTGATTTTTCCACCCATATCTTGTTTTTCTCACCAACTTTTCTAAATTATGTTTTTTTGGTAATACAAAAAAAATGCTTACCAAATAAGTGCTTATGAAATAAATTTTATTTGTTCACACGATCAAATGAATATGAAGAAGTAAATTACGGGCTACCTACTATAATTTTTATACCCCGTTACGATACACAGACAATTGTCACAGATGAAAATTGTAACTAATTTCCAGTTTTACCTACGGTTACCTATAAAACTACTTAAGTCTTTAAGGAATTAACATATTATCAAAGGCATCGGCACGAACGATAATATCATTAATTATATATATTTACCTAAATCAAGACATCTCTATGCAGCTATAGTCTATAGTCGCCCCCATACTAGTGACAAAGCAAACGCTGGTCACACCAGTAACTCAACAATTACCAGTGGCATGGGCGTACCCTATTAGGCTGGTGCCAACGCACCGCCCCACTACCGCCCCGCCACGTCAGCTTTTACCCCCACTCTCACCCCACTCTCACCACACTCTCACCTCACGGTGCCGATTCTGCGGTGTAGTGGCGGGCTATAGCCACGCGATTCTCTCTCCTCGATTTAGTTATTTCACTCGCATTTCTTGAGACATTATAAATAATGCAAGAAAATAAATTTATTCAACTAAATTTTTTACTGATTACAAAAATAAGTAATAAAATTGCATAATAAATAAAAAATTACATAATTTAAAAAATAATACATTCTAAATTTTTTACTGATTACATACTGATTACATAATAAGTAATAAAATTGCATAATAAATAAAAAATTACATAATTTTAAAAATAATACATTCTAATCCTCATCATCATCCAGCCCAAGCTCTGCCTCCACCATCTTCATGGCCTTCGCATGTTTACGTTTTTCTTCTTCATCCATGTCGGTGGTTGATCGGTCCTTCATTTTGTTCCATTGCTTGAGTAGCTTAGCCTTGACTAAACCACTCCACATGTTCTTCATTTCGAAGGTTTTACTTCCTACCTCACTGCTTGATGAGGATTCCTTCTGCTTCCTCTTTCCCTTCTCCTTCCGTGTCGTCACCCTGGCCCTGTCGCGGCCTAGTGGACGCTCCTCCTCCTCCGCGGTGTCTTCGGATCCACCGCCAGAGCTGTACTCACCAGAAACTCCGAGGCGGCTTCTCTTGGCAGTGGAATCGGATCCACTACCAGGACCATGATGTCCTTTCCACTTCTGTTCATTGCGAACAGCTTGCCACCAAGCAAGGCGTCTGAAAGGCTTAGTCACTCTTTTGTCATTCTCGTACCTCGCCATTGCGGCCTTCATGACCATTTCATCGTCTGCTCCACTCTGACGTAACCCTTCTTCTTGGGTGTAGTATCCATTAAACAAGGTCACCTCACGGTTGTAGACGTTCCAATGATCCTTGAGTTGCTTCGCGCTCCGATGACGGGAAGGTGCCGAGGTAGAGTTGAAGGTGTCCGCTATCTGACCCCAAAAACTAACGCCGGTCTTGCTGTTACCGGAGATAGAGTCCTTAGAGTGAAAAAGCCAAGCATGAACCTACCCCAAAATAGATATTGTTAGTCATATAAAAGAAAACTCCTTATTACATCCAAGAAATGTAATTAAATTACCAGTTTTGCCTCGTCATCAGTTGACCAGTCAAGCCTCTTTGGACGGTTAGGTTGGATTGTTTCCACGGCTTCGTTTTGAGACTCTGAGCCGGAGCTTACAGCAGTGGGTGCAGGAGGTGGTGGGTATGTAGTATATTGAGGCGGATAGTACGGAGCATATTGAGGCGGAGGTATGGATCTGGCGGAGTCCCACCCCTACCTCTGGTGGAGCATATTGAGGTGGTGGGTACGTAGGTTGAGTCCCACTCCCGGTACCTACAGGTGGAGCATATTGAGGTGGAGGGTATGGATACGGAGGCGGAGGGTATGGAGCATATGTCGCAGGAGGCGGAGGGTATGGACCATATGGCCCTGGATTTGGTGCGCCGGAGGGGAATAATGCTCGGGGTTGCGGCGAAGAACCTACATCGGAGCGACGATGTGTCGGAGAGAAATCAGCTTGGGGAATGACTGGTGCCCCGTCGGACTGCAAAAGATCGGTGAATTGGGTGAGATCTGGAGACCAATCCGACATGGTGGAGAATATTTGGTAGAGTAGAGGAGAGAAATGAGATGAAATGGGGTGTGGAATGAGTGAACCCGGTGTGGGGGTATTTATAGGGGTTGGGGATGAAATTTGGAATTTTTTGGAATTTTTTTTAAATTTTTTAGAGCTCCAACGGATACATCAACGGCTAGCTGACGTGGACGAATCAGATCGCGCCACGTCAGCTAGCCGTTACCCCCTCCCTCTCGCCCCCGCTCTCGCCCCGACCCGCCAGCGCACCGCCTCGCTCTCGCCCCCCTCTCGCCCCCCTCTCGCCCCCCTCTCGGCGCCCGGCATGGCAGCGGCAGGCGAAGCGCTTCCGCCCACGGGCGGTGGATCCACCGCCCAGCGCTGCCGTCTCGCCTCGCTACCGCCCCGCTCTCGCCTCCCGGTGGGCGGTATCGCCCGCGCTGCCGCCCGCGTTGGCACCAGCCTTAGAAACAGAACATGTGGGAATTGGGATAACACATCCTATACAAGTGTTTCCAAGTACAAGTCGACTAAAGTTGAGGTCTCACTAAAGTTCAGAGACACAGGATCTGTAACATTTAATGGCACATATCCCAGAAATAACATATAATACCCTCCGCCCTCTCACCCTATGGATGAAGCTCTATATATACTCCGAACGGTGAAGTACTAATTCGAAAAAGCTGAAGCAACTCGCGTAATGTTCTCTTTCTAGTTTGGGTGATCTATAGATTAGAATTAAACCGAAGTAGATGCCACATCTCATATCTTTTTACCTTGCTGGCAATGCATCTTATTTTCACATCATTGGATGAATGTTCGCACATTAGGGTTGGGAGGCAACAGGTAACTAAGGCGTCGCTTTTGCCGGATCAAGTCCTAAGCGAGTTCTACAACGTACTCGCTTACACAAGACTCGATTTATTCAGTGTTTTTCAGGTTAAACGCTGCTCAAACTGGGATTCCATTCGAGTTCAACTCGTGCTGCCCAACATGTTCTCGATGCCCAATTGCCTGGCTAGCCATGGACTCCAACACAAACCAACGTGCCCGCTCTACGTGCTGGCGCCTGAGATGATAGAACACCTTCTCGTCCAGTTCGTTTTTGCCTGCGTGGTGTCCGCCTGCAACAATGTTGCTGCTTGTGGCTATTGTTCCGTCTGAAGAAACAAGCACGTTGTTGCTCGGTGCTTGAAGGGACGACCTAGTATGCTTGACTGTCACCTTGGATTTTTCTTCGGACATGTTTATTCAGTTTCATCTTTGTCTTGAAGCCAGATAGTTTGATGTTTCTTCTTGAAAAGTGGAGTTCCACTCGGGAAGTAAATAATTACCACCCCTATTGGCTATTGCTGTGGCCAAATCAATTTCATGTGCGTGGCGGCAAAATTTGGCAAAGAACGGTGAAAACAAATACAAACAGCCGTGCTCGTGCGTTTTGTTGTTTCAGGAAACTTTTGAGGCAGAAGATGTTGAAAGCTTGTATCTGAAACTGACGCAGAGGTAAAAAGCGCGACCTTCAACCAATCATCTGAAACGGTTTGGATTTCTGTAAGTAAGTTCAGATCATCAGATGTAAAGCCTTTGCAGCAGTGATTGGCAAGTTCGATACACACGTACGGTCCCTACTGCTAAACACTTGATTTCATTGGGAAGATGTAAAGCGTGCGCCTGATTATGACATGCTCCTACTTTTGTGATGATTTTTTCTCTGCTAATTTATAAATAAGTTCAACACAATAGTTTAGCAACCACAAACTAAGCCCCGCTCATTGAGTGAGTAGTAAAGTAAAGATTGAAGATAAAGATAGGTCTTGTTGGACCAGGAGTCCAGGATACGGACAAGCCGCCAGGACCTGGCTGGCTGTGTGCGTCCCGTGTGCATTTAGAATGACTTTGGCCCCAAGTATGGACCAACGGCCGATCCCGTCACCGACCAAACAAGTTTCTGGGTTACCACATCCGAAATCATGTCTAAAAGGATCTGATTCTCTACAAACTTGGTATACAAACAATGGAAAACGTTTCTGGCCGGGGCGCCGGCCGAACCGTTCCGCCAGACGTGCTCTGTGCGTTGGATCTCTTTAGAACCAATAACAGAGGCTGTGCCCACGTGTCCACCCTCCCATCCAATTAGGTGCTCCCCCAGTTTTGTTGCAACTGCTCACGAAGGGGGTCACGAGGGGCTCATTTCGCGTCAGCGAGAAAGAGGAGCATAGGGACGGCGAATCTGGTGACCGGAGGGGCGACGCGTCGGCGGCGCCTAAGATCTGGGACCGGAGGGGCGACGGCGTCGACCGGATCCAGGACGGATCTCGCTTCCCCTGAGACTAATGGATCCTTTGGCAGGTAATTTCCCCCCTGCGCCTGTGCTTCTCCCCTCCGTCTCTGTCCCTTTGATTTTCTCCACCACAATAGGATAGCGATGTGGTGATGTCGTGGGTTCCCGACCGGTCGTCTCGGCAAGGGGGGAATTGATGCCGCCCATGCTCCACGTTTTTGTCAGGCAAATGATTTTGGGCCTAGGGTTTGTGACAGATCTGTGCGTCCACGATATCTGTCAGGTTGAATCAGAGAGATTAGGGCCTAGTGTTTCTTCCACGATTTTGGGTTTGTGAGGGATATGTTCTTCCATGATTTTAGGGTTGAAACTTTAGGGTGAGTAAAATGCACTTGCTGCTATGGTGACTGCAGGGCGGCCATTGCCTACTTGTGTGGTTTTACTTGAAGCATGGGAGGATGTAGCATGTAGCATCCGGAAGTAGCATGTAGCTGCATACATGTTTCTACTCCTGGTACTATGTTTTTAATTCTCATGTTCGTGCTGTGTTGCCGCGGCAGTTCCTTGCTCTGGTTTGCCGCTTACTCAACTACGCTCAACTTGCTGCTAGTAGTTCAGAGCAAGATATTTCATGCTACGCTCTAGTACTTTTTGCTCTGTGTTTTTGCTTTTTTGTGCCCAAGTCTGAACATACTATGCTCATGCTTACTCTGGCAGTTTAGAATACTTATGTCTTGGATTCTGTTCCTATTTAACTTCTGCACTGCGCCATTGAGGAAATTGAAGGAAATATGCCCTAGAGGCAATAATAAAGTTATTATTTATTTCCTTATTTCATGATAAATGTTTATTATTCATGCTAGAATTGTATTAACCGGAAACATAATACTTGTGTGAATACATAGACAAACATAGTGTCACTAGTATGCCTCTACTTGACTAGCTCGTTTATCAGAGATGGTTATGTTTCCTAGCCATGGGCAAAAGAGTTGTCATTTGGTTAACGGGATCACATCATTAGGAGAATGATGTGATTGACTTGACCCATTCCGTTAGCTTAGCACTTGATCGTTTAGTATGTTGCTATTGCTTTCTTCATGACTTATACATGTTCACTAACTATGAGATTATGTAACTCCGTTTACGGAGGAACACTTTGGGTACTACCAAACGTCACAACGTGGCGGGTGATTATAAAGGAGTACTACAGGTGTCTCGAAGGTACATGTTGAGTTGGCATATTTGAGATTAGGTTTTGTCACTCCGATTGTCGGAGAGGTATCTCTGGGCCCTCTCGGTAATGCACATCATTATAAGCCTTGCAAGCAATGTAACCAATGAGTTGATTACGGGATGATGCATTACGAGCGAGTAAAGAGACTTGCGGTGGCGAGATTGAACTAGGTATTGGATACCGACGATCGAATCTCGGGCAAGTAACATACCGATGACAAAGGAACAATGTATGTTGTTATGCGGTTTGACCGATAAAGATCTTCGTAGAATATGTAGGAGCCAATATGGGCATCCATGTCCCGCTATTGGTTATTGACCGAGAATAGTTCTATGTCATGTCTACATAGTTCTCGAACCCGTAGAATCCGCACGCTTAAGGTTTCGATGATGGTTATATTATGAGTTTATGAGTTTTGATGTACCGAAGGAGTTCAGAGTCCGGATGAGATCGGGGACATGACGAGAGTCTCGAAATGGTCGAGGCGTAAAGATCGATATATTGGACGACTATATTCGAGTTCGGAAAGGTTCCGAGTAATTCGGGTATTTTTGAATCTGGGAGAGTTACGGGAATTCGCCGGGAGAAGTATTGGGCCTTATGGGCCATACGGGAAAGAGAGAGGGCTGCCCTAGGCAGGCCGCGCCCCTGCCCTAGTCTGAATTGGACTAAGGGAGGGCCGCACCCTCCTTCCTTCCCTTCTCCCTCCCTTTCCTAGTCTCCTACTCCTAATACATGGAAGGTCTCCTAGTTGGACTAGGAAGGGGAATCCTACTCCCGGTGGGAGTAGGACTCCCAGTATGCCATAGTAGAGGGCTGGCCCTCCTCCTCCTCTCCTTTATATCTGGGGCAGGGGCACCCCATGGACACACAAGTTGATCTCTTGATCGTTCCTTAGCCGTGTGCGGTGCCCCTTCCACCATATTCCACCTCGGTCATATCGTCGCGGAGTTTAGGCGAAGCCTGCGCCGATAGAACATCATCATCGTCACCACGCCGTCGTCTTGTGGAACTCATCCCCGACGCTTTCTGGATCGGGCCCGGGATCGTCATCGAGCTGAGCGTGTCTTTGAACTTCGGAGGTGCCGTGCGTCGGTACTTGGATCGGTCGGATCGTGAAGGCGTCGACTACATCAACAGCGTTGTCATAACGCTTCGCTTCGGTCTACAAGGGTGCGTGGACATACACTCTCCCTCTCGTTGCTATGCCATCACCATGATCTTGCGTGTGCGTAGGAATTTTTTGAAATTACTCGTTCCCCAATAGTGGCATCCGAGCCTAGGTTTTATGCGTTGATGTTATATGCACGAGTAGAACACAAGTGAGTTGTGGACGATTGAAAGTGCAACTAATCCCCGGGTGGTTTTGGTAATTAATAACAACATATATATCATTGAACTAATAGTTTCTTGAGAATCATTTCAGAAAGTTCAGTGATATGGGTATGGCAATGACTGAAGATGTGGACCCCTCAAAATGCTAAGGCAAGCATTGGCAAAAGCTCAAGACTCCATTTTTTGGTTTAGTGATCCAAGATCACATTGAGTCCATAGGAAAGCCAATACTATTAAAAGGGGATGAGGTTATGATAATGATCTGGTTGCTCAAAGTGCTTAGTGATATATCTCCTAAACTATCAGCACCTTTCACTTCCATCATACACTCATAAGTAATCTCGGTCCCATCGATTTCCTAAACTCAGTCACACCGAGATGAACCACCTCAGCCATATAGCCAAACCCTAGAAATCTCGGATTTTCCGATTCGAACTCGGTCTCACCGAACTGGAGTTGCCAAGCTTCAGAACCTTCATCATCAAATCGGTGTCACCGAGATGATGAAGTCGGTCCCACCGAGATTGGCAAACCCTAGTCTTTGGACGAATCGGACTCACCGAGATTGTATTTTCGGTCCCACCGAAAATCCCAACGTTCACATGTTTTGAACTTTCGGTCTCACCGAGTTGTCAACTTCGGTCTGACCGAGATTGGTCAAATGTGTGTAACAGTTGGATTTTGTGTGGAGGCTATAAATACCCTCCACCCCTCTTCATTCATGGAGAGAGCCATCGAAAGAACTACCACTCCTACCTTACATTTCGAGAAGAAAACTACCTACCCTTGTGTTGAGATCAAGTTGCTCCACTCCCACCATATGAAGCTTGATCTCTAGCCTTCCCAAGTTGCTTTCCACTCAATCCTTTCTTCCACCACAGCCAAATCGGTGAGGAGAGTTGAGTGTTGGGGAGATTATCATTTGAAGCACAAGAGCAAGGAGTTCATCATCACCAACACCATCTATTACCTTTTGGAGGGTGGTGCCTCCTAGATTGGTTAGGTGTCGCTTGGGAGCCTCCGTCGAGATGTGGAGTTGAACCAAGAAGTTTGTAAGGGCAAGGAGATCGCCTACTTCGTGAAGATCTACCCCGAGTAAGGCTAGTCCTCCGTGGGCGTATGCCATGATGGCATAGACAAGGTTGCTTCTTCGTGGACCCTTTGTGGGTGGAGCCCTCCGTGGACTCTCGCAGCCGTTACCCTCCGTGGGTTGAAGTCTCCATCAACGTGGATTGGCGATAGCACCACCTATCGGAACCACGAGAAAAATCTCCGTGTCTCCAAATTGCGTTTGCTCTTCTCCACCTCTCTTTACTACATGTGCAATTTACTTTCCGCTGCCTATACTCTAGAATTGCATGTGTAGGGTGATACTTGACTTGATCATCATTGTGAACTTGCCAAAAACTTGTCTTAATCAAAAGGCAGAATTTTTATATTGTCAAGTAGTCTAATCACCCCCCCCTCTAGACATACTTTCGATCCTACAAGTGGTATCAGAGCTTTGATCTCCATTGTATTGGTTTCCATTGCATTGGACTCCATAAGCTTGGTTTCACAACCTAGGAGAGTATGGCGTCTAGTGAGGGTAATTTTAAGAGAGGTCCTTACTTTGATGGTTCAAATTTTGCTAGTTGGAAGCATAAAATGAAAATGCATATTCTTGGACATAACCTGCCGCATGGGGCATTATTTGTGTTGGTTTGCAAGGTGAGTTCTTGAGGAAGGAAAAGTTCCGGATCGTGAAGCTACAGCGGATGAATTGCGGATGTTGCAAAACAATGCTCAAGCTTGTGACATTCTCTTCAATGCTTTGTGTCCCGAGGAGTTCAACAAAATCAGCCGTCTTGAGAATGCAAAAGAGATTTGGGATACTTTGGTCGAAATGCACGAAGGTACCGAGTCCGTGAAGGAATCAAAGCTAGATGTTCTTCAAGGTCAACTTGACAAGTTCAAGAAGAAGGAAGGTGAAGGAGTCGCTGAAATGTACTCTAGGCTTGCTCTCATCACAAATGAGATTGCCGGCTTAGGAAGCGAAGAAATGACCGACCGATTCATCATCAAGAAGATTCTCAGAGCTTTGGATGGAAAGTATGACACCGTGTGCACTTTGATCCAAATGATGCCAAACTACAAGAATCTCAAGCCAACCAAGTCATTGGAAGAATTGTTGCTCATGAGATGACACTTAAAGATAAGGAAGAGCTTCATAACAAGTCAAGTGGTGCTTACAAAGCTACAATTGATGCTCCCACAACCTCAAGTGACAAGCTAGTTTCCAATGAAGAGATAAGCCTAATGGTGAAGAACTTCAACAAATTCTACAAGAGTAGAAGCAAAGAGAGAAGCTCAAAGTCTAGATCATATGATGATAAGAGATCTTCTAGTCGTGATCGAAACTGCTACAATTGTGGAAGACCGGACACTACTCAAATGAGTGCTCGGCTCCCCACAAGAGAAGAGAAGAATCTCCAAGAAGAAGAAGCTCAAGAGAAGAGTCACCTCGGAAGAGAGAAGGAGTAGAGATGATCGTTATGAGCGAAGACCCTCTCGGAGAAGCAAGGATTAGGAGAGGAAAGACAAGTCATCAAGGAGCTACACAAGAAGAAAACATCAAGCTCATGTAGGTGAATGGGTCTCCGCTCCGACTCAGACAATCATTCCGAAGAAGCTATCACTCCAACTCCGACTACTGATCAAGATGAAGGTGTTGCCGGTCTTGCTCTCGTGTCCTCCAACTCCAACTCCTATGACTTATTTGATTCACCAAATGAGGGAATTGGAAGATGCTTCATGGCTAAAGGCCCCAAGGTATCGCACCTGAATTTATTGACTTTGATAGTGATGAGGATGACTTGCTTGGTGAAGATGAGCTTTTACATGATAAATCTAGTGAGCCTAGTATGATAAACATGCTAGTAGTCTTTATAGTCGAGAAGAGTCGAATGACAATGCTATGAAGGAGATTGAGCGTCTAACTAAAGAACTAAACACTCTTAAGTTAGCTCATGAAACAACTCAAGAAGATCATAGAGAGCTCCTAAGATCTCATGAGAAGCTACGCTTGAGAAGCTCAATCTAGAGCAAGAACATGAGTTTCTAAAAGCAATCAATGACGATCTTGAAAGAAGAGTTCTTCATATCTTGCCAAACGACTTCTCTTGTCTAATTTCTTGCCACCTATTAAAACTAAGCATGACAAGTATAAGAAAAATTCTTCATCTAGTAGTAACAATAACCATGCTAAATCAATATTATTGCTCCTAGTAGTTCTCTTGATTCCACTAACAATGTTTCAAGCCAAGTTACACTTGAGCAAGAAAATAGTTTATTGAAAGGGATTATAGAAAGGTGTCTACAAGAGCCTTGCGGAAGCAAGAACTTTGAGGAAATTGTTACTTAAGCAAGGAAGGCACCGGAAGAATCAAGGAATTGGTTTTGAGCGAAAGTTCAACGCCGAGGGTGTTGAATGGGAAGAAGGTCAATATCCCACTCCAAAGTTTGTTTCTCAAAAGGAGAAGTACGATCCTACTTCTTCAAATGTGGAACAAGCTCAAGATGATCTTCCACCACAAGACCACAAGCTAAAAGGCAAGGACAAGCTTCAAGAGGAGATTGATGCATTTATTGAAGCACCTCAAGCCATGGTCAAGTGGGTTCCCAAGGAAACGTCAAGTTCTACTTCGTCAAGCTCAACTACAACCCCAAGGATTCCCATCAAGATGATGTGGATCCCGAAGAAGAAGAACTAGAGAGTTCTTGAGGGTGACTCCGCCAACATACTTCACTCACATTCATTTTGGCAAGGACTTGTGCAATCAACTTCCACATTATGCACTAGTTCATGGAGTCACAAACCCTCTTGTTGGTAAGTCAAGGGACAAGGTAATCATTGCTTTCATGGACATCATCTATTGTGTACTTCAATCTATGTCCATGGATATCCTTGTTTGTTCCTTGTGGGACTAACCCATGTAGGTATTGAAAGTGCCCGAATCCAAAGGATTGCTCCCAACTCTTGATGATCTTCATCAACATTGAGCATCCACATCTTCAACATCTACATGAAGTCTTCTCGACAACCCAAGGTTAGTTTGACCCTTTAAAGGGGTTCTCACATCTAGGGGAGCTTTGCTCTAAAGAATTGAGCTAAAGCATCTTCAAATGATGTGAACACATTAATGCTTTATGTAAAAGTGGTAACCCCACTTGTGCTTAAATGATGAGTATGACCTATGATCAAATGCTCTCATTTGACTCCTAAGTCAATATACTCATATATAGATGACCTAGTCATCGACAAATTGTGTGATAGTAGCTAGAGTTTTTGTTGGTGCATGTTTGACACATATTTCATTTGCTATTTTATTGTGTGAGCATGTTGCATGCATGATTTTATCCATTCGAGGACATCCATTTGTTGCTTTGGTCGTTTTGATTTTTCTGACCAAATGGATGGACAAGAGTGCCTAAGTTCCTCCCCTAGCTATCTATGCTTTCTTGTCTCAAATTCTATTCATGCTTATATCACAAACTTTGAAATAGTCATTTTCGGACCCAACGAGTGAGGAGCACTCGGAGCCACCGATCCGTCAAAGGCTAAACTTCCAAAACCTTCTAAGTGATTTCGGTCAGACCAACCCACTCAAACTCGGTCAGACCGAAAGCATTTGGATTGATCTAGGTTTTCACCTCGGTGAAACCGAGTTGCAATTTTCGGCGTGACCGAAGTGTGTAATCTTGACGATTATCCATCTTAGTGCCACCGAGTTTTACAACTCGGTCCCACCGACAACTAAGGGGTATATATACTCCGTGGGCGTAGCGTTGATTCCTACTTCAAAACGCCTCGCCCCACCCCTTCTTTGCCGTCGCCGTGGTCTCCGGATCGTCTCCGTCGTGCTTTGTGCGCCCTCGCCGCAGTCTCCGTCGCCGTCAGCGGACATTCTCTCGCGCCGTTGCGCCGTAGAGAACTCCACCAAGTTAGGGTGAGTTTCAATCCCACTCGTGCTCCCATCTCCGATTGAATGCACGATTGGTTTGCCTAACATCTTGCCACGTTTGAGATCTTCCTATACACAGATTAGTTCCTTTGAACAAAATTCGAGTAGAAGTTTTAGGGTTAGGTTTCCGCCGAACACATCTCGGTGAGACCGATTTTACATTCTCGGTATGACCGATTTGGCCTCTGGCCATTGCCTTTGACCTTCGGTCCAACCGAAGTTGTGCAAATCGGTGTGACGAAATGAGGATTTAGTGAAACCCTAGTGTTTTCGGCGGGACGAAACCCATTTCGGTCCAACCGAAAGTGGTGTGAATGGTTACTGTTAGAACACTTGGATTCACGAATTTTAAACTCGGTCCGACGAAATGTCTTCTGTGAAAACCTAAAACTGAAATTTGAACTCATTTGTTTGCAAAATCTTCTGCAGTTTGTGATAACTCTTCTACTCGCCTACACCTCATCTATTCACGGGTTGTCGGCCATGTCGGATGCCGTGGCATCGAACAGGTCCGAGTCACCTATTGAAGAAATTCGAGGCGGGCACTAGTCCCGAGCCCAGCAGCTCTTGAGATGATGGTGAGAGGAGCACACCAAGTGGTTTGCCTCCTGCAGCCACCAGGCGAGAAGAAGAGGAATTCGATGAAGAAGATTCGATTTCATTCTTTGAGGAAGAGGTTTCCTCCAAGCCAAAGAAAAAGTTGTTGCCAAAGAGCATCAAGGGCAAGAAACCAAGAAAGGCACCGAAAAGTGAAGAAGTCCACTTTGTTGCCAAGAAGCTGAGTATGGAAGAGGAAACTTCAAGCAAGGTGAAGAAAACTTCCAAGAGGAAGAGGATTGTGCATGATGAAGCAGCGAGATGATGATGATGATGAGGAAGCACCCCAGCCTCCTCGAAGCCTAAGCTCATGGGTGATGCCATCGAGGCAGGAGCCCTTCTAAGTCCAAGCCATCTGCTCCAAAGAAAGGCAGCTCAAGCCAAGCCTGCCGCCAAGCCAAAGAAGACTGTCAGAATATTCCGACAGAGAAGAAGAAAGATAATGTGCCACCAGCTGTGTCAGATGATGAGGCACCTGTATTGCTGAAACTTCGACAGAAACTGCCACTCCACAATGATGCTCATCCTCAAGCTGAGAACATGAAGGAAAGAAAGGATAGAGGTCTCAGGCTATGGAGACAAGCTGATCCATATGCTGTGAGGAGAAGAACTGCTGTTGATCCAAGATTCCATACCAGAGAGCAGCAGGACTTCTATGAGATTGTGCTGATGGACAAAAAGCCCATAGTTGCAGACACTCGCTATGTTGACTGGAAATACATTGACAGTGAAGAGCACAGAGACTTCTTTCCACATGTGCATGAGAGCTTCACTGCATGTGGTGTTGCAGACTTTGTAGGTCGGTCGATGATTGGAATGATGAAATGATTATGCAATTCTATGCCACAGCTCATTTCTATCCAGATGGAAAGATCACATGGATGACTGAAGGCCAAAGATTCTCTTCTACTGTAGATGAATGGGCAGAACTGCTGAATGCTCCAGTGCCAAGAGAGGACGATGTTGATGTCTATGGTATTCCCAAGAAGAACCATGAGTCTATGAAAAATATGTACAACGAGGTACCAGCTAAGGATGTAGGAATCTGGAAGCTCGGCTCAGTGTATTATCTCCAGGCAGGTCTACCTACCACAAACACTATTCTGAGGCATACCTTGATGCCCAAGTTTGGAGATCATCGCATGATCAGAGGGTACTCTATCAACATGCTGCATATACTTGATGAGAAGGCACCTTTCAAGGTGATGGATTTGATAGTTGAGACTATCAAGAGGACTGCAGCTGACCAGAAGAGGTCATGTGGATTTGCCCCGCACATTCAGATGCTTATCAATGCCAAGTTTGGCACGGGCACGTACTTGTTGGATAGACCACACTTGCCACTGCAGCCTGAGCATGAGGACAATGAAGTTGTGATGGATGAGGAGGACCCAACGTCAGTTGAAGGTCAAGCAAAGGTTGAAGCTGCCAAGAAAGCCAAAGCTGAGAAGGAAGCGGCGCAGCAATGAACCCAAGAGTGTTGGAGAGCAGCTCCTTGAAGCTACCGGAGGATTGAACAACGCCTGCCAGCATTATGCGATCTCGGGAGAGTCTTGAGAGGATTGTTGAAGACAAGATCCATGCTCTGGATGTCAAGTCGGCCAAGTGCAAGTAATCACAACAAGCTTGAGGCAGATATCGAGGAAGCAAAGAGGAGAAGGAAGAGCTCATGCGTGAGATGCAGGATGACCTAGTCCAGGATGATTATGAACAGCTGCTCCGGTTCCCACAAGACCTCGATCATTGCTATCGATGGATGACACGGGACTACAGCCTCGGCACCTCCACAGCTCCATCGGTTCAGCTCCAGCTCCAGTGACCACTCCTCCAGCTCCACGGACATCACCAAGTCTTCGCAGATCTGCCATCTCAACTCAACCTCAACCCGACATAGAGCCGCCAACAGAGTCCCCGGTGGCGCTTAGCTCTATACTTTTGAACTTTTGGTAACTTGTTGCCAAAGGGAGAAATTGTATAGATCATAGGACTTCGAGAGAGAGTGCTTTGTCTTTGTGCTTTTGCTCTTTCGTTCATTTGCGGTCTTTTTGAGATACTTTTGAGTTTTTCGTGACATTCTGTGTGCTTGATACTACGTTTGTTCTACCTTAATGAGTGCTTGGTCGTACTATGCTTTAATGTGTGCTTAATGCTTATCTTATGCTATTCATATCTTGTGTGACCATTTACTCATGTCTTGGTGATTGGGTGCATGCTATTCATTCTTATCATTTTGTGCGCTCCACCAAGATGTATGTGACATGGAAGAGTGACCCATGATCCTAATCGATTGTGCATTTGCATTCAAGCATAAATCTTAAATAATGCACAAATTTAGGGGAGCTCTTGCTTATCACATACTTCTCAAAGCGACAATATTATTCATTGATTATATCCTTTGTCGAAGCTTTGATCTATATGTTGTCATCAATTACCAAAAGGGGAGATTGAAAGTGCAACTAATCCCGGGTGGTTTTGGTAATTAATAACAACATATATATCATTGAACTAATAGTTTCTTGAGAATCATTTCTAAAGTTCATTGATATGGGTATGGCAATGACTGAAGATGTGGACCCTCAAAATGCTAAGGCAAGCATTGGCAAAAGCTCAAGACTCCATTTTTGGTTTAGTGATCCAAGATCACATTGAGTCCATAGGAAAGCCAATACTATTAAAGGGATGAGGTTATGATAATGATCTGGTTGCTCAAAGTGCTTAGTGATATATCTCCTAAACTATCGGCACCTTTCACTTCCATCATACACTCATAAGTAATCTCGGTCCCATCGATTTCCTAAACTCAGTCACACCAAGATGAACCACCTCAGCCATATAGCCAAACCCTAGAAATCTCGGATTTTCCGATTCGAACTCGGTCTCACCGAACTGGAGTTGCCAAGCTTCAGAACATACACATCAAATCGGTGTCACCGAGATGATGAAGTCGGTCCCACCGAGATTGGCAAACCCTAGTCTTTGGACGAATCGGACTCACCGAGATTGTATTTTCGGTCCCACGAAAATCCCAACGTTCACATGTTTTGAACTTTCGGTCTCACCGAGTTGTCAACTTCGGTCCGACCGAGATTGGTCAAATGTGTAACCGTTGGATTTTGTGTGGAGGCTATAAATACCCTCCACCCCTCTTCATTCGAGGAGAGAGCCATCGAAAGAACTACCACTCCTACCTTACATTTACGAGAAGAAAACTACCTACCCTTGTGTTGAGATCAAGTTGCTCCACTCCCACCATATGAAGCTTGATCTCTAGCCTTCCCAAGTTGCTTTCCACTCAATCCTTTCTTCCACCACAGCCAAATCGGTGAGGAGAGTTGAGTGTTGGGGAGATTATCATTTGAAGCACAAGAGAAAGGAGTTCATCATCACCAACACCATCTATTACCTTTTGGAGGGTGGTGCCTCCTAGATTGGTTAGGTGTCGCTTGGGAGCCTCCGTCGAGATGTGTAACACCCGGATGCAACTTTCCATATTCAGTAGACATGACTCTAGTCGAATGATGGAGATTGCCACCAAACATGCCAATGGTGAAGAAGAGGATCGCCGGAGTGGCAAGTAGCCAACTGCTCATGAAACTGGGAGGGAACCCAATGAAGCAGAAGGAAAGCCGAGCTACCGCTCCTGGAGAAGCCTCTACGGACTCAAGGAAAGTTCAAAGGAAAGCCTAAAGGTCTTGGAACCCTAAGAAGGTGAAAGACAAGGAAGGAAATGACATGATGGATTTGCCGTGCCACATCCACACGAAGAAAGATGAGAGGGTAACTTCATTTACCCAAACATACCACTCGGCAAAGGTCGGCTCTGATCCAAGAATTTCAGGGGAACAGCCCAAAGATAAGGAAAAGGAGTCTGACAAAGTTGAGGACAAAGAGGACAGTGATGGAGGATATCCCCATGTCAATTCCACCTTGATGATTTTTGCTGATGTTGAAAGCAAAAGTCGATTGAAAGTTATCAACCATGAGGTGAATATGGTTGTCCGGCGACACCCGCTATCTGAATGGTCAGACCGCCATCACATTGACTCCCGATTATCACACATAGCCACCCTCGGAGGCAAGCTTTGTGGTCCACCCAACAAAGGCACTCGATCGACTAAAGTTCTGGATGGATGGTGGTAGGGTCTGAATATATTGTATGCGGAGACACTAAAAGGGATGGGCATCATGTCCGCATTCTCAAGCATCAAAAACATGAGTTTCCATGGAGTCATTTCGAAGAAGGCTTGTCACCCGCCAAATCACTCTTGATTTGGTTTTCGTGATTCAAAGCATTTCCGCAAAGAAAAGTTGACATTTGAAGTTGTGGATTTCGCATGCTTATCACGCTATTTTAGGCAGCCGCTTATGCACAATTCATGGCTCTCACCATGTTACGGTACCTCAAATTGAAGATGCCTGGTCTAAGGGTGTGATCACCACACTGGGCAATCGGAAAAAGGCGTAAGAGTGCTTTTAAGGGCTCAAAGATCGCCGATGCTCGAGCACAAAGGGTGGAGCTGCAGGAATACCGTAAAACTAGATCTGAGTGATTTATCAGGCCAAGAAGCCCGCCATAGAGTCATTGCCCACTGGTCCTGTGAGATGAAGCCTGCTCACATTCACCCGATCAATCAAGGCTGTTCGACTCATATCTCCACAACACTCGACTCTAAATAGGAAGAAGCCATCCATCCTCCGTGAGAATCGGGACATCTTCGATGGAAGCCTCGCCACATGTGTTCCTGGGCTGGCTGAGCATCGCCTATGAGTCGACTCAAAAGTGAAACCTGTCAAAGAACATCTTCATACCCGCCCGTAAGAGAAAGGCCATTACAGGAGGTGGCTCGTTCCCGCACCAGAGTTTATCCGGAGAGATTTACCACCGAGTGGCTCGCAATGTTGTCATGGTCCCCAAGAAGGACAAGTCACTTCGCATGCATGTTGGGGACGAAATTCAAAATTTTCCCAGGTCACCAAGATCTATCTATGGAGAAACCAGCAACGAGGGGAAGGAGAGTGCATCACATACCCTTGTAGATCGCTGGGCTGCCAAGAGAACGGGGAAGGAGTCAGACTGCCAGTGATCCAAATCACGGAGATCTCTGCCGAACGGAACGGACGGCACGCGCTCAACACACGAGACAGCTCGCACGCTCCCATGCCTTGATCCAGCAAGGAGAGGGAGAGGTTGAGGAAGACTCCATCCAAAGAGCAGCACAACGCATGGTGGTGGAGGAGCGTGGCACTTGCAGGCTTCGCCACAAGCATGGAGAGGAGGAGTACTTGGGAGAGGAGGGCTGCGCCGTAACTTCTGGGGTGCGGCCGCCTCCCACCCTCCATTTATAGGAAGAGGGCCGGCCCTCAGATCCCATCTAGGGTTGGGGCGTGGGGAGGAGGAGTGCCTCCCAAGTCAGTGGAGGCCCTTCCCTTAGGGCTTCCTTCCTATGCGTGATAGCCTTGTGGGGGCTGCCCTGGTCCATTAAGGCTAGCGCTCACAGCCCATGCTACAGATTGACGTGGTGGAATGATTTCCACCTCCGACCCTCCGAATCCTCTGAACCTTCCGAAGCTTCCCACATACATACCGAAAACCCGAACTTTTCCTTTAACCCAACAACAACTTTCCACATATAAATCTTTACCTCCGACCATTCTCGAACTCCTCGTGACATCCGGATCTCATCCGGACTCAACAACATCTGCAACCACATACAAACTTCCTTATAACCCTAGCGCCATTGAACCATAAGTGTAGACCCTACTGGTTCGGGAACCATGCGTACATGACCGAGATGTTCTCCGTCAATAACCAACAAAGCAGGATCCGGATACCCATGTTGACTCTACATGTTCCACGATGATCTCATCGGATGAACCACGATGTCAAGGACTCAATCAATCCCTGATACAATTCCTTTTAAACGGTTTATACTTGCCCGAGATTCGATCGTCGGATACCGATACCTTGTTCAATCTCATTACCGCAAGTCTCTTTACTCGCCCAGAACACATCATCCCGCAATCAACCCCTTGGTCACATTGTGCACATTATGATGATGTCCTACCGAGTGGGCCAGAGATACCTCTCCGCTTACACGGAGTGACAAATCCCGCCTCGATTCTCACTAACCCAACATACACTTTCGGAGATACCGTAGTGCACCTTTATAGCCACCCGCCACTGTGGGATGTTTGGTACACCCAAAGCATTCCTACGGTATCCGGAGTTGCACAATCTCATGGTCTAAGGAAATGATACTTGACATTAGAAAAGCTTTAGCATACCTAACCACGCATCTTTGTGCTAGGCTTAGATTGTCTTGTCCATCACATCATTCTCGCTAATGATGTGATCCCGCTATCAATCTATATCTAATGTCCATGGTCAATAAACCGAACCATCTGCTGATCAACAAGCTAGTCAACTAGAGGCTTACTAGAGACATGGTGTTGTCTATGTACCCACACATGTATCCGAGTTTCCTATCAATACAATTATAGCATGGATAATAAACGATTATCATTAATAAGGAAATATAATAATAACTAATTTATTATTGTCTCTAGGCATATTTCCAACAAAGGCATTGATTTCAAACATATCAATCAGCCTCGCTCGAAAGATCATTTTCTCTCCCTCAAGATCAACCAAATAGTCGACTCGATGGGGGATGCGTAGCGCCGCCTTTTTAGACGCCTATTCGCCACCATCGATCCTCAGATGGACCCGACGAGATCAAACAGCTTTCATCACTCCATTCAGTAAGCTCGCTATGTCACCATGCCATTCGCCTCAAGAATGTCGGAGCTATGTTCATGAGGATGATTCAGGCGTTTACTCACCAAATCACCTAATGTGGAAGCATACATGGATGATATTGTGGTCAAATCACGGAAGGGTTCCACCTGTCGATCGACCTTGCTGAAACATTTGCCAATCTCGTGGTATGATATCGCTTAATCCATCAAAGTGCACATTCGAGTTCCCATGGAGTTACTCGGTTTTCTGCTCGAACAAGGAATCGACGCCAACCCAGAAAAGTTGGCACTATATCCAATGAAACACCCCCGTATGGTGCACGGCGTCCGGCTTACCGGATGCTTTAAGTCGATTCGTCCATCTCTCGCCTCGTGAAAAGGCATTGCCTCTTACCGCTGATGAAGAAGTCGACAAGTTCGAATGGACCTGTGGTCGATGTAACGCTTGCGTAGCTAAAAGCTCGCCTCCACCCACGGTGCTTGCTACCCCAATCGAAAAGAGCCTTTGCTGCTTTATGCTGCGCCATAGGACAAGTCGCCAATACAATACTTACGGTCGAGTGGGAAGAAGAAGGAAAAGCCTTCAAAGTTCAGCCGAGTGTATTATCTTTCCGAAGTGTCAACCATCAAAGAAAAATATACCCTCATTATCAAGCTTTATATGGGATATATATGACCACAAGAAGGTTGCTCATTATTTCTCCCGATCATTCCATTATAGTCGCTACGACGCATTATTAGAGATTTCAGACAATGAGATGCAATCGTCGAGTGGGCAAATGGGCATTGAACCTTCCCTTGATATCAAGTTTGAGGTAAAGAAAGCCATTAAGTCCCAAGCAAGTAGTAGATTTCATCACCGAAAGTGGATTGAACAGCAATTAACCGACTCAAGTTCACTCGAGCACCGGACCATGTTCTTTTCGACTGTTCTAAGATGTTGAATGGTTCCGTGTCAGTAGTATTGGTTTCCCGAGGAGATAAGCTCGATATGTGCTCCAGATCCACTTTGATTCCTCCAACAATGAAGTAGAATAATAAGCACTTTTGTATGGGCTATGACATATTTCATTCTGGCGTCTGCCGCCTTTATGGTTTATGGCGACTCAAATTTGGTGGTCAATCAGGTGATGAAGGAGTGGTACGTCAAGCCCACCATGACTCGTTACGCAATGTAGTGAGAAAGCTTGAGAAGAAATTTGAAGGGTTAGAGCTTGAACGCTGGAGCTGTTCACTTTTATACTTAAGTATTCACCGGATGAGATGTAATAAAAGTACTTGTAGTTTATTTATCAAAGACAAGAGTGTTATAATTTTCCCCAAAGGATTGTTGTTACTTTTGTTTACATGAGAAATCCTCAAATGCTTTAGCTGCTAACTGCTTTCACTTAAGTTTGTAAAAAATCCTTGCCGAGGAGAGCCAGCCTCCCACTGGGGCTTAGCTGCGAATCCGTCACTAAGTACTTTAAAATCCCAAGTGGTGAGCCAGCCTCCCACTGGAGGCTTGGCTGCAGTCCAAGTACTCGCCAAGTGTTTAAAATCCTACTAAGTGGTGAGCTAGCCTCGACTGGAGGCTTAGCTGCAGTCCAAGTACTCGCCAAGTGTTTGAAATCCCACCGAGTGATGAGCCGCCTCTCACTTAGAGGCTTAGCTGCAGTCCAAGACTTGCCAAGTATTTAATACAATGTGCGGCCCAAGGAGGATGAGGCAGGTCGATCGCTACCTTCTCTCTCCGAGCCACGCCACAAATACAATGTGCACTTCGCAAGGAGGACGAGGTGCGACCTGCTACTTATCTTTCCTCGAGCCACTAACAAACACAACATGCGCCTGCAAGGACGCACGAGGTGTCGACTCTACCTTTCTCCTTCAGAGCCACGCCACAAAATCCTACCGAGTGGAGAGAGCAACCTCCCACTGGGGCTTAGTTGCACCTGCTGTCGCCTAAGCATCTGAAAATCCTACCGAGTAGAGAGCAACCTCCCACTGGGGCTTAGCTGCAGCCTGCTCGCTAAGTATCTCGAAACCCTACCGAGTGGGAGAGCAACCTCCCACTCGGGCTTAGCTGCAGCCTGCTCGCCTAAGTATCTGAAAACCCTACCGAAAGGAGAGCAAACCCACTCAGGGGCTTAGCTGCAGCCTGCTCGCCTAAGTATCTCGAAACCCCACCGAAAGTGGAGAGCAAACTCCCACTGGGGCTTAGCTGCAGCCTGCTCACCTAAGTATCTGAAACCCTACCGAGTGGAGAGCAACCTCCCACTCTGGGGCTTAGCTGCAGCCTAGTGCTTGCCTAAGTACTTAATCTATTCTCTTACAAGGATGACGAGGCGCAGTTGATTGTAACCTTTCCTCTCGAGCTATGCCACAAATACAATGTGCACTCCATCTGCGTCTCCATCCCTACCTGCCAAAAAGCGTGAAGTGCAGGTCGACTGGCTTACCACCTCGTAGCTTGTCTCAAGCATTAAAATATATTCCGAGTGAAGAAGAAAATTGCAAGGCAAATGCAAGCATATTCAACGATAAGTAAAGTTCGATAACGGATTCGAAGCGCGCAGCGCCAAGCGTAAAAGTTTATCGCCATAAAACCACTGGCATACCGAGGCAAATTTAAGGTGAAGCATAGAAGTTTTTACCCTCGTGGAGGACCGAGGCGCGACAAACGGGTCCAGATCGATTCCATCAAGAATCCGAGGGCGCAGCAATGAAGGTCTCCATGAAAGATTGGAAGTCATGTTTGGTATTGGCTCTCCGATGGACGCCATTTTGTCCTCTCGAAAGCATCCTTGCAAAGGAACACGCATCAGGATGAAAGCAACGCCAAGAAAGACACGGGCGAAGGACTTCTCCATTCCCGTGACTCGACTGAACGCCATTCGGCCGAATATTAAAGACTCGAGGTCATTAGAAGCCTCTCTGGCTGTGAGTGTCGTGGTCGATCCGCTGACACCGCAACCCTTCAGCCGAAGCGAGGTAGTCAACCACTCAGCAAAGAACGCGAGACTCCAGTGAACACTCATAACAGTTTCTGGCCCTTCATCGAGAGTTAATGGGGTCCAAGTTTGACTCAAATGACCGTTCTCCTCAAGTTTTGACAATCGACGATAACAAGTCAATCGATAGAAAAGATTACCTTCAAGCATGAGGAATAACTTCTTGGCGCAGCCCTTCCAGATAAGACTCTAGATCGTTTTCTTCCCCATCAATTCGCTAGCCTTGTCACTGTATTATCTTTGTCATTCTTTAGACGATCGACTTGTTGGCTGCGCCGAGAGCAGTCAGATTGGTATTCTCCTCTTCAAGTTTGCCGATCGGGCTAGCTTTTCCGCGAGCTTCGCTTTGTCCGGTCGTCATACCGGCGAGGTCAAGGTCCTTCTTCGTGAGCCTCCTTCGCTTATCTCGCAAAGTGACAAAGAGATCGCATCGAATGGACAAAAAATAAAGGCATTAAGATTCTCACCAAACATACCTTTTGCCTCCTCCTTCGCCTTCGTGAAGTTCTCCCGACAAGCTTCAAGTCAAGTTTGACCTCGATATGTTTGTTCTCCTATCGCAAGATAACGAGCCACAAGCTCGCAAGATTTCGAAGATCACGACAGACATCAAAGATAGGTCACTTCCAGTGACTAAGAGAAAAATCGAGCATTTCTAAGACTATAGCCAATCAAAATATTCAACCGAGCCTCGAGATTACCCCTGGGTGCCCGCGCCTCCAATCGCACCGACTGTTCCAAAAGAGACAGAAAGTTATGATCCTAAACTATAGCTAACTGACAGCAGTCAGCCACAAAGAAAAAAGAAAGATGTTCTTTTCACTACAGTCGATCACGCAAAATTGACCACGGTCTGGATTACCCAAGGTGCACTCAGCGGCTCCCCATCGTTCCAAGATTTCACCGACCAGACGAAAGGGAGAACTTAGAGTGAACAAATTCAAAGTATAGAGACTACGTCGACCGCCGTAAGTCCACCATAATCTCGGGATTACACCTGGTGCACTCCGCAGTGCCCCCCACCAATCCAAACAATCAATCGACACACCCAAAGGTGTACAGATACTAAGATCTTTAGAAAGAAGAGTTTTCAGTACCATATCCTAACAACAAGCGGTGATCGACTAACCTGAACATTCTCTCAAGAGCTGAGCTTGCATCATAAGTCGCTTATCGGGCGCCTTCGGATCGCTTTCACCGCTCCATCATGACCTCACCGACGATAGCCTCCTTAGCAGCACTTGCTTGGTCCTCCGGGACGTGGTGTGGTGAAAAGGGAAGCGGATCAACACTGACGATGAAGGACGCAGCACTGCCAAGGGCACGGCAAAGGACACAGTAGTCCGAGTGATGTTGCCTCCTCCGAACCAGCCGCCTCGTGTGCCGATACAACCTCGAGCAGTCTTAGCAAAGGCGCTGTTGAAATATGCCCCAGAGGCAATAATAAAAGGATTATTATATTTCCTTGTTCATGATAATAGTCTTTATTCATGCTATAACCGTATTATCTCGAAATCGTAATACACGTGAATACATAGACCATAATATGTCCTTAGTAAGCCTCTAGTTGACTAGCTCGTTGATCAACAGATAGTCATGGTTTCCTGGCTATGGACATTGGATGTCGTTGATAACGGGATCACATCATTAGAGAATGATGTGATGGACAAGACCCAATCCTAAGCATAGCACAAGATCGTAGTTCGCTTTGCAGAGCTTTTCCAATGTCAAGTATCCTTTCCTTAGACCATGAGATCGTAACTCCCGGATACCGTAGGAGTGCTTGGGTGTACCAAACGCCACAACGAATCGGGGACTATAAAGGTGCACTACATGTATCTCGAAAGTGTCTGGCTGGTTTATCGAGACTAGATTTGTCACTCCGCATGACGGAGAGGTATCTCCGCCCACTCGTAATGCATCATCATAATGAGCTCAAAGTGACCAAGTGTTTGGTCACGGGATCATGCATTACGGCATAGTAAAGTGATTTCCGTAACGAGACCGAACGAGGTATTGGGATACCGACGATCGAAGTCCCCGCAAGTAATGCCGACCGATTGACAAAGGGAATTGTATATGGGGTTGATCAATCTCGACATCGCGGTTCATCCGGCGAAATCATCGGAATATGGGAGCCAACATGGGTATCCAGATCCCGCGTTGGTTATCGACCGGAGAGTCATCTCGGTCATGTCTCAAGATGTCTCCAACCCGTAGGGTCTACACACTTAAGGTTTGGTGACGCTTAGGTTATTAGGAAGACTTGTATGTGATTACCAATGTTGTTCGAGTCCTGATGAGAGCCGACATCACGAGGAGTTCTGGAATGGTCCGGAGGTGAAGATTTATATGGGAAGTTGTCATGCGGACACCGGAAAGTTTCGGGGCATATCGGTATTGTAATGGGGCCACCGGAGAGGTTCCGGGTCCACAGAGAGGGGCCACCTTCCTGAGGGCCTCATGGGCCGCAGGGGCAGGGAACCAGCCTCGAGGGCTGGGCGCTCGGGCCCATGCGCCTAGGGTTGGGGAACCCCAGTGGCACCCTTGCTTGGGCAAGTCCCCTCTCGCCGCCCCCCCAGATCCCTAGAGGGGCCGCCCCTGCCCCTTCCCCCATAAATAGAGGGGTGAGGGAGGCTGCTGACAACCCAAGGCGCAGGCCCTCCCCCAACACCTCTCCTCCTCACGCGCCACACGGGTTCTGCCGGAGTATCATGCACCAACACCACCACGCCTGTCAAGGGCTGAGTTATCCTCAACGCCTTCCTCCTTGCTGGATCAAGACGGAGGAGACGTTGTCCGCTCAGTACGCAGTTGAACGCGAGGTGCTGTCCGCTCAGCACTTGGTCATCGGTGATTTGGATCACGGCGAGTACGACTCCATCATCCCCGCTTCTTGAACGCTTCATGATCTAGAAGTGGTATGTATATGCAATATCTCTCCCATGACTCGTTGCTTAGATGAACTCATAGATGGATCTTTGTGAAACGAGGAATTTTTTTAATTTTCTGCAATGTTCAACAAAGGGCATCATGAGCTAGGTCTATGCGTAGTTCTCTATTGCAAGTAGAACACAATTTTGTTGTGGGCGAGATCTTGTCAACTTGCTTGACACTATTTAGTTTTTTTGCTTCAGCCGTATTGTGGGATGAATGCCGACCAACCTTACACGCACGCCATTTGGAGACCAGTTCTCAACCACTGCATATGCACTAGTTGCATAAGGTGGTGGCGGGTGTCCGTCTCTCCCACTTTAGTTGGAGCGATTCGGCAAAGGGTCCTTATGAAGGGTAAATAGAAGTTGACATAATCACGCTGTGGTTATTCGTAGGTAAGAAAACGTTTGCTAGAACCCAATTGCAGCCATGTAAAAGATGCAACAACAATTAGAGGACGCCTAACTTGTTTTTGCAGCAATTGTCATGTGATGTGATATGGCCAGTTGTGATGAATGATGAATGATATATTGTGATGTATGAGATCATGTCTTGTAATAGGAATCACGACTTGCATGTCGATGAGTATGACAACCGCATGAGCCATAGGATGCTTCTTTTTTAATTGGCGTGTCATTGAAGAACGCCATGTAAATTATTTTACTTATTGCTAAACACGCTAGCCATAGAAGTAGAAGTAGTCGTCATGCACAACTTCATGAAGACACGATGATGGAGATCATGATGATGAAGATCATGGTGTCATGCATGCGTGACAAGATGATCATGGAGCTCAAGATGGAGATCAATGGAGCTATATGATATTGGCCATATCACTCACTATATAATTGCATGTGATGTTTATTATGTTTATGCATCTTGTTTACTTAGAATGACGGTAGTAAATAAGATGATCCTTACAACAATTCTCAAGAAGTGTTCTCCCTAATCGTGCACCGCTATAAAGTTCGCTGCTTCAAGCACCACGTGATGATCGGGTGTGATAGATCCCACGTCACATACAATGGTGTAAGACAGTTTTACACATGCAAAACACTTAGGGTTAACTTGACGAGCCTAGCATGTACGCACATGGCCTCGAACACAGAGACCGAAAATCTAACACGAAGTCGATGGAAGATATGATCAACATGAAGATGTTTCGATGATGACTAGTCCGTCTCACGGATGATCGACACGGCCTAGTCGACTCGGATCGGTAACACTTTAGATGACTAGAGGATGTCTAATCTGAAAGGGAGTTCATTGTAATAATTTGATTAGATGAACTTAATTATCATGAACTTAGTCTAAAACCTTGCAAATATGTCTTGTAGATCAAATGGCCAACGCCATGTGAACATGAACTTCAACGCTGCCTAGAGAAAACCAAGCCGAAGATGATGGCAGCAACTATACGGATCGGGTCCGTAACTTGAGGATCATCCTCATAGCTGCCAGAAACAATATGTCCTAGAAGGACCGCTAGGTGACGCCCTGGTCCCTGCAGAACCAAGACGTTATGAACGCTTGGTAGTCTCACATGATAATTACTCCCTCGCTCAGTGCGGCATACTTTACGCTTAGAACTGGGCTCCAAAAGCGCTTTGAGCAACACAGAGCATATGAGATGTTCGAGGAGCTGAAACTAGTTTTCAAGCTCATGCCCGGGCCGAGATATGAAGTTCCTACAAGTTCTATAGTTGTAAGATGGAGGAAAATAGTTCTGTCAAGGAGCACATACCTAAAATGTCCATTACCAACTACCTATCCCAGCTGACATTAACCTCCTGGACGAGGCGGTCATCGACAGAATCAATACCCCACCAAGCTACAAGAGCTTTGTGATGAACTACATATATGCAGGATGGTGAAGACCATTCTCGAAGTATTTTCAATGCTGAAGTCAGCAGGTTGAGATCAAGAAAGAACATCAAGTGTTGATGGTCAATAAGACCACTAAGTTCAAGAAGGGCAAGGGCAAGAAGAACTTCAAGAAGGACGACAAGGATAAGAGCCGCGCCTTGTAAGCCGCCATCGAAGAAGTCAAAGAATGGACCCAAGACGAGACCGAGTGCTTTATTGCAAGGAAGGGTCAATCGAAGCGGAACTGCCCCAAATACTTAGCGGATAAGAAGGCCGCAACACCAAAGGTATATTTGATATACATGTAATTGATGTGTACCCACAGACTGAGTAACCCCTGGTATTTGATACCGTTATTGCTCATATTTGTAACTCAAGCAGAGCTGCGAATAAGTGGAGACCTGGCAAAGGACGAGGTGACGATGCGATCGAATGGTTCCAAGGTCGATGACGCTGGCGGCACGCCTCTCTACATTTACCCACGGGATTAGTTATAAACCTTAATAATTGTTATTTAGTGCCAAGTTTGAGCATGAACATTGTATCCGATCTCGCTTGATACGAGATGGCTCATTTAAATCCGAGAATAATGGTTGTTCTATTAATATGAGAGATATGTTTTATGGTCATGCCCCTATGGTCAATGGTTTATTCTTAATGAATCTTTAATATATTACACATATTCATAGTGCGAATGCCAAAGATGTAAAGTTGATAACGATAGCCCCACATACTTGTGGTAATCGCCTCCTTGGTCACATTGGTGTCAAGCATGAAGAAGCTCCATGCCGATGGACTTTAGAGTCTCTCGATTATGATTCATTTGACACATGCAACCATGCCTCATGGGCAAATGACCAAGACTCCGCTCTTCTAGAACAATGGAGCGAAAACCTGCCATTTGATCAAGAATGTAGGATCAACGCTTGCAAGGGTAGTGTATAACGCTTTGAGCCACGATCCACGTAAATGTAGAAGCTACATGGATGATATCGTGAAGAGCAAGAGCAAGGATACGCTGATTCAGGATTTGAAGAGACATTTCAGTAACCCGCGAAGATCCAGCTTAAGTTGAACCCCGAGAAGTGCGCTTGGAGTTCCTCCGCAAGCTTCTCGGTTCTTGTGTCACGAGAGGATTGAAGCCAACCCCACAAGATTAAGGCCATTGAGCGATTGAAGCCCCGGCCGAGTCAAGGATGTTAAGGCTTGCAGATGTGTGGCCAGTAGGTTCATTTCAAAGTTCGCAGAACGCGCCTACCTTTCTTCAAAATTGAAGAAGGCGGGTCCCATGAAGTGACTCATGCAGGCAGCCGCAAGATCCAAACGGTACTCTATCCTCCACCAATACTTGTCGCACCTGCACTACGTGAGAAGTTGTTGTCAGATCTAGCGGCAACCAACCAGTGGTTAGTGCTGCGCTTAGTAGCGGAGAGGAGTCCCGAGGAGGCCACACCCCGCAAGCTAATCCAAAGACGATGTGGGGCGCCCGCAAGCTCGCCCCGACAAGGACAACTCACAGAGAACTGGATGAGGTACGGAAGAAAATGGTAGCCGCCAAAGGTATTTTGTAAGTTCCTCCAGGGGGCCGATCAAGGTACTCAGGTAAAGCTGCTTCGCCTCCTCATGGCTCCTAGAAAGCTGCGCCATTACCTGCACACGATAACAAAGGGTCACCGCTCCTGAAGAGGATATTGCACAACCCAGGTTTGCAGTGCGTGATCGTTGAGTGGGCACTAGAGCTGCGAGCTTTGACTCAAGTTTAAACTTCAACCATACAGAGCCGAAGCTTTGGCAGAATTCAGCAGAATGGACCCCAACACCCATGAGGGAGCCAAGAGACAAGTGCACCTGCATAAGAGGCTTAATAAGTGAATGGGTAATGTACTTTGACGGTGGCCTTCGCTGAAGGCGCCAAAGCCACAGTAGCACTCATCGCGCCTAACCGGAGAGCACCTCAAGTATGTTATCCAGATGTTCCTAAGGGAGCAAGCGACAAACAACACCCGCAGAATATGAAGGTTTGCTCGCTGCCCTCAGATTGCGCCGAACTTGGGATCAAGAAGCCGACAGCGGGAGATTCTCGCCAGGTCCGCAAGTTAACAAGAGCTACGAGCCCATTAATGGAAGCTTATGTCGATGAAGTGAGGAAGCTAGAGGAGCACTTTGAAGGTTTGCAGATGGAGCATGTTCCAAGAGTCGTAATGAAATTGCAGATGGTCTTTCAAAGTGTGTGCTGGCGAAGTTACCGTGGAACCGGGACCTTCTTGCTCAAGCTGACTCAACCATCCGTGACACCATCGGCCAGTCTAAGAAAAGAAAGTTGGTCTCATGACTACTTGCCGGGCGGATCTCCCGAGGCCGCCGCCAAGGTCCCCAAGATCAACAACCAGAACGCCGAGGAACAGTTTGCTCTCTGCAGATCCTCGGATATGTACAATGAAGCAAGTGTTCCCGACAACTACCGCGAAGCTTGGGGACCTTTCAGCTCGGGCAGACCAGGTTCTCGCCAGAGAAGCTGAGTTTCCGCAGATGCTTTCATGCCTTTTAGTCCTGCCGCTGAGCCCTGTGCTCCAATGGGCGCAGCAGATCGTCTGCTGCAAACCGGAGAGCTTCGACCACCAGAGGGAAAAGATAACTGTGCAGTCAAGTATGTACCACCAGGATAACGAAAGCTGTACAGTAAGAAGACTCAATGGTGTCAGTTGAAGTGCTCTGTGGAAGATGGATGGGTTGTTGGCAGAGATACACGGAGGCATATGTGGCTACCACATTGGCGCAAGGGCGCTTGTCGGAAAGTTTTCCGCAAGGGTTCTTTTGGCAAGAAGCCTCCAAGATGCAACCGCACTAGTAACCAAGTGTGAAGCGTAGGCCCATGCAAAGCGATTCATCAGCCACCAAGCTCTCCAAACAATCCCTTTATCCCGCCTTCTTCTGGGCTCGATACCGGCCCTTCCCCTGTCAGTTTGGGCTTTGAGTACTTGTACGCAATGACAAGTTCACAAAGTGGCCGGGTGGAGCCAGAAAGGTGACAGCACAATCAGCGTCAAGTTTTCAAATCGATTGTGTGCCGTCGAATCCCTAACAGATTATCACCGACAACGGTACGCATTCACTAGTCGCACCTTCATGCACACGTCCGAGACCTTGGCGCTAAGGTTCAGTCAGCTGCTGCTCACCCAAGGAGCAACGGTCAAGCGGAGAGGGCTAATGCCGGCGTTGCGACTCAAGACAAGAACTGGTCAAAGGCGGCGCGGAAGAAATTGATAGAGGAGCTGCCGCTTCTTGGTCAATCGTAACGACACCAAATCGGCCACCGGCAGACACCTTTTGCTCTAGTCTATGGAGCAGAGGCGCTTCCCCACGGAACTCGATACGGATCTCCTCAGCTCGCTATGATGAGCTCGAGCAAGAGCAATCAGGCAAGATGACGCTGCTCGAGGAGGGACGCTCTGTGCTGCTGGACGAGCTGCCGATACCGAAGCCTGGCGCCGCTACCATAGCCGCAAGGTTAAAGCCAGGAGTCTCGAGGAAGGCGGCCTTGTTCTTCGTGCTCAGTCCGGCCAAGAATTCCAACAAGTTGACGCCGAGGTGGAAGGCCCTTATCGGTGAGACGAGTCACGAGGTCCCGGCGCTGTCCGCCGAGACCGAAGAAGGCATACCAGTGAGCAACTCCCCGAACATAGAGCATCTTCGCAGTTTCACCCATAAGGCGCCAAGTTGCCGGATCCGCTCAAGCAACCATTGCCATACAGCTTTGCCGCTGTTGCATGTAACCCTTGTACAAAGCCGGGCGCACCCTGCGCTCTAGTAAAGCTTCGGTTTTGCGCTGTTTGCCTTTTGCATGCTTTTCTTCTCGCAATTTGTATGTGGCATTTTTTGTGCAACGACACATCCGTAAGCAATGGCGCACTAAAAGGCTATATGCTAGTTCCCTTTTCTTTCCTTACTTACAGAAGAAACGCCTCAAGACAAGTTTTGGGGGAAAAAGGGAGGATGAACCAAGCCGCTCAAGAAAGAGAAGCCACCGATCACGTAAAGCTGTTGAATTTGAACAGCTCAGAATTTTAAGTTGCCTCCTTGAACGACACACTTTGTATAGAAAACTTATGCTCGAGGAATCCACCATGGGTAGTCCGCACTTTACTTTGTTTTTGAGCACACGCAACGATTTGAGCGAGCCGCGACAAGTGTCGCCATTCTTATTTCGCTTTTCGAGTCCGCTCAAAGCCGAGTGTGTTGGCGACTAGTCATGGTAAGGTTGTTGTCGGTGAGACCTGTCCAGCAAGCTGCTTCGGGTTTAGCACTCATTATGCAAGGGCCCATTGCCGCAAGTTTCTAGAAGGAGATTGAAGCATGCAAAGTTGAGGATCCCAACAAGGAGATAACACCGCATTTACTGATCGTAATAAAGATAATATCCTGACGAGGGAATAACTCGTGGCGATCTGAGTTAGTAAGTTCATCGGTGAGTCCAAGCCCGACATTTGGCTTGAGGACTACCGAGTGGTTGTTTAGATTGGCGGCGGCAATGATGAGGTGGCCATGAAACACCTACCTCTTATGTTGGAGGGCTCGGCCAGAGCATGGCTGAATCAGTTGGCACCTAGCAACATTTACACTTGGGAAGATCTTGCCCGAGTGTTTGTTAGAACATTTGAAGGAACTTGCAAGCGACCAGCAGGGTTGACAGAGCTGCAGGTTTGTGTGCAAAAGTCAAATGAGACTCTGAGGGATTACATCCAGAGGTGGATCACATTGCATCACACGGTGGAGAATGTATCTGATCACCAGGCAGTTTGTGCCTTCAAGGAAGGCGTAAAGAACAGGGAGTTAAGTTTGAAGTTCGGTCGAACCAGAGACATGACTCTGAGTCGAATGATGGAGATTGCCACCAAATATGCCAATGGTGAAGAAGAGGATCGGCTTCGGAGTGGCAAGTACAAGCCAACTGCTCATGAAACCGGGAGGGAACTCCAATGGAAGGTGTATGAAAGCCGAGCCAGCGCTTCTCGGAGAAGCCTTGGCCGTGACTCAAGGAAAGTTCAAAGGAAAGCCTAAAGGTCTTGGAACCCTAAGAAGGTGAAAGACAAGGAAGGAAATGACATGATGGATTTGCCGTGCCACATCCACACGAAGAAAGATGAGGAGGGTAATTTCATTTACCCGAAACATACCACTCGGCAAAGGTCGGCTTTCGATCCAGCAATTTCAGGGAAACAGCCCAAAGATAAGGAAAAGGAGTCTGACAAAGTTGAGGACAAAGAGGACAAAGGATGGAGGATATCCCCATGTCAATTCCACCTTGATGATTTTTGCTGATGTTGAAAGCAAAAGTCGATTGAAAGTTATCAACCATGAGGTGAATATGGTTGTCCGGCGACACCCGCTTATCTCAAATGGTCGAGACCGCCATCACATTTGACCACCGATTATCCGACACACATAGCCACCCCTCGAGGCAAGCTTTGTGGTCGACCCAACACAAAGGCACTCGATCGACTAAAGTTCCTGATGGATGGTGGTAGTGGTCTGAATATATTGTATGCGGAGACACTAAAAGGGATGGGCATTCCATGTCCGCACTCAGCATCAAAGAACATGAGTTTCCATGGAGTCATTCCCGAAGAAGGTTGTCACCGCCAAATCACTCTTGATTTGGTTTTCGTGATTCAAAGCATTTCCGCAAAGAAAAGTTGACATTTGAAGTTGTGGATTTCAGAGTGCTTATCACGCTATTTTAGGCAGTGCCAGCTTATGCACAATTCATGGCTCACCATGTTACGGTACCTCAAATTGAAGATGCTCGTCCTAAGGGTGTGATCACCACATCGCAATCGGAAAAGGCGTAAGAGTGCTTCAAGGGCTCAAAGATCGCCGATGCTCGATAATAAAGGTGGAGCTGCAGGAATACCGTAAAACAGAGATCCGAAAGTGATTTATTGTAGGCCAAGAAGCCCGCCATAGAGTCATTGCTCCAATGTCCTCTGAGATGAAGCCTGCTCACATTCACCCGATCGACCCTCAAGGCTGTTCGACCATATCTCCACAACACTCGACTCTAAATAGGAAGAAGCGCCATCCAGCTTCCTCCGTGAGAATCGGGACATCTTCGCATGGAAGCTCGCCGACATGCCGGTGTTCCTGGGCTGGCCGAGCATCGCCTATGAGTCGACTAAAAGTGAAACCTGTCAAAGAACATCTTCGACAATTCCGCCCGTAAGAGAAAGGCCATTGGCGAGGAGGTGGCTCGCCCTGCACCAGAGTTTATCCAGAGATTTACCACCCGAGTGGCTCGCCAATGTTGTCATGGTCCCCAAGAAGGACAAGTCACTTCAGATGTGCATGTTGGGGACGAGCAGTAAATTCAAAATTTTCCTACGGTCACCAAGATCTATCTATGGAGAAACCAGCAACGAGGGAAGGAGAGTGCATCTACATACCCTTGTAGATCGCTAGCGTAAGCTGCTCAAGAGAACGGGGTTGAAGGAGTCGATCGCCGTGATCCAAATCACCGGAGATCCTAGTGCCGAACGGACGGCACCTCCGCTCAACACACGAGACAGCTCGTGACGCCTCCCATGCCTTGATCCAGCAAGGAGAGAGGGAGAGGTTGAGGAAGACTCCATCCAGCAGCAGCACAACGGCGCAGTGGTGGTGGAGGAGCGTGGCATCTTGTGGCTTCGCCAAGCACCGCGAGAGAGGAGGAGTACTTGGGAGAGGGGAGGGCTGCGCTGTAACTTGGTGTGGGTGCCGCCTCCCACCCTCCACTATTTATAGGTGGGGGAAGAGGGGCCGCCCTTAGATCCCATCTAGGGTTGGGGCGGCAAAGGGGAGGAGTGCCTCCCAAGTCAAGTGGAGGCCCTTCCCTTAGGGCTTCCTTCCCATGCGCATGGGCCTTGGGGGCTGGTGCCCTGGTCCATTAAGGCTAGGGCTCCTACAGCCCATGCTACTGTATTGACGTGGTGGAATGATTTGACCTCCGACCCTCCGAATCCTCCGAACCTTCCGAAGCTTCTCTCATACAATACCGAAAACCCGAACTTTCCCTTAACCCAACAACAACTTTCCACATATAAATCTTTACCTCCGACCATTCGAACTCCTCGTGACATCCGGATCTCATCCGGACTCAACAACATTCGCAACTACATACAAACTTCCTTTATAACCCTAGCGCCATTGAACCATAAGTGTGTAGACCCTACGGTTCGGGAACCATGCATATGACCGAGATGTTCTCCGTCAATAACCAACAGCAGGATCTGATACCCATGTCGATTCTACATGTTCCACGATGATCTCATCGGATGAACCACGATGTCAAGGACTCAATCAATCCCGTATACAATTCCTTTGGTTAACGGTTTGTACTTGCCCGAGATTCGATCGCCGGTATACCGATACCTTGTTCAATCTCATTACCGCAAGTCTCTTTACTCGCTCCGTAACACATCATCCCGCAATCAACCCCTTGGTCACATTGTGCACATTATGATGATGTCCTACCGAGGGCCCAGAGATACCTCTCCGCTTACACGGAGTGACAAATCCCGGCCTCGATTCGTGCTAACCCAATGACACTTTCGAGATACCAGTAGTGCACCTTTATAGCCACCCAAGCACGCCAGATGTTTGGTACACCCAAAGCATTCCTACGGTATCCGGAGTTGCACAATCTCATGGTCTAAGGAAATGATACTTGACATTAGAAAAGCTTTAGCATACTAACTACGCATCTTTGTGCTAGGCTTAGGATTGTCTTGTCCATCACATCATTCTCGCTAATGATGTGATCCCGCTATCAACTACATCTAATGTCCATGGTCACTAAACCGAACCATCTGGCTGATCAACAAGCTAGTCAACTAGAGGCTTACTAGAGACATGGTGTTGTCTATGTACCCACACATGTATCTCGAAGTTTCCTATCAATACAATTATAGCATGGATAATAAACGATTATCATTAACAAGGAAATATAATAATAACTAATTTATTATTGTCTCTAGGCATATTTCCAACAAAGGCATTGATTTCAAACATATCAATCAGCCTGCTCGAAAGATCATTTTCCTCTCCTCAAGATCAACCAAATAGTCGACTGATCAAGGATGCGAGCTACCGCCTTTTTTAGACGCCTATTCCGTTACCATCGATCCGGCTCAGATGGACCCGACGAGATCAAAACAGCTTTCATCACTCCATTCAGTGTGCTTCGCTATGTCACCATGCCATTCGCCTCAAGAATGTCGGAGCTATGTTCATGAGGATGATTCGTGGTGTTTACTCACTCAAATCACGGAATGTGGAAGCATACATGGATGATATTGTGGTCAAATCACGGAAGGGTTCCGACCGCTGATCGACCTTGCTGAAACATTTGCCAATCTCGTGGTATGATATCGCTTAATCCATCAAAGTGCACATTCGAGTTCCCGCGGAAAGTTACTCGGTTTTCGCTTCCAACAAGGAATCGACGCCAACCCAGAAAAAGTTGGCACTATATCCAATGAAACACCCCGCGGCGTGCACGATGTCCGTAGCCATCGATGCTTGGCCGCTTAAGTCGATTCATCTCGCGCCCTGAAAAGGCATTGCCTCTTACCGCTGATGAAGAAGTCGACAAGTTCGAATGGACCTGTGGTCGATGTAACGCTTGCGAGCTAAAAGCTCGCCTCCACTCCAGCCGGTGCTTGCTACCCCAATCGAAAAGAGCCTTTGCTGCTTTATGCTGCAGCCATAGGACAAGTCGTCAATACAATACTTACTACGAGTGGGAAGAAGAAGGAAAAGCCTTCAAAGTTCAGCCGAGTGTATTATCTTTCTCAAGTGTCAATTCCATCAAAGAAAATATACCCTCATTATCGAAGCTTGTATATGGGATATATATGACCACGAAGAAGGTTGCTCATTATTTCTCCGATCATTCCATTATAGTCGCCGACGACCCCCATTATTAGAGATTCTCGCACAACAGAGATGCAATCGGTCGAGTGGCAAATGGGCGATTGAACTCCTTCCCTTGATATCAAGTTTGAGGTAAAGAAAGCCATTAAGTCCCAAGCAGAGCAGATTTCATCACCGAAAGTGGATTGAACAGCAATTACCGACTAAGTTCACTCGAGCATCGGACCATGTTCTTGACGGTTCTAAGATGTTGAATGGTTCTCGTGTCAGTAGTATTGGTTTCCCGAGGAGATAAGCTCAGATATGTGCTCCAGATCCACTTTGATTCCTCCAACAATGAAGTAGAATACGGCACTTTTGTATGGGTTATGATGGCCATTTCACTCGGCGTCTGTCGCCTTTATGGTTTATGGCGACTCAAATTTGGTGGTCAATCAGTGATGAAGGAGTGGTACGCCGTAAGCCCAGCCATGACCGGTTAATGTAATGTAGTGAGAAAGCTTGAGAAGAAATTTGAAGGGTTAGAGCTTGAACGCTGAGCTGCTCCGCCTTTTATACTTAAGTATTCACTCGGATGAGATGTAATAAAAGTACTTGAGTTTATTTATCAAAGACAAGAGTGTTATAATTTTCCCCAAAGGATTGTTGTTACTTTTGTTTACATGAGAAATCCTCAATGGGTGGCTTAGCCAGCGAACCGCTTTCACTAAGTTTGTAAAAAATCCTTGCCGAGTGGAGAGCCAGCCTCCCACTGGGGCTTAGCTGCGAATCCGCTTCGCCTAAGTACTTTAAAATCCTACTACAGGTGAGCCAGCCTCCCACTCGGAGGCTTGGCTGCAGTCCAAGTACTCGCCAAGTGTTTAAAATCCTACTAAGTGGTGAGCTAGCCTCGCACTGAGGCTTAGCTGCAGTCCAAGTACTCGCCAAGTGTTTGAAATCCCACCGAGTGATGAGCCGCCTCACTTAGAGGCTTAGCTGCAGTCCAAGACTTGCCCAAGTATTTAATACAATGTGCGCCCAAGAAGGAGGATGAGGTGTGGTCGATCGCTACCTTCTCTCTCGAGCCACGCCCACAAATACAATGTGCACTTCGAAGGAGGACGAGGTGCAGTCGATCGCTACCTTATCTTTCCGAGCCACGCCACAATACAACATGCGCCTCGCAAGGACGACGAGGTGCAGGTCGATCAACATCTTCTCCTTCAGAGCTACGCCACAAAAAATCCTACCGAGTGGAGAGCAAACCTCCCACTCAGGCTTAGTTGCAGCCTGCTCGCCTAAGTATCTGAAAATCCCACCGAGTAGAGAGCAAACCTCCCACTGGGGCTTAGCTGCAGCCTGCTCGCCTAAGTATCTCGAAACCCTACCGAGTGGAGAGCAACCTCCCACTCGGGGCTTAGCCGCAGCCTGCTCGCCTAAGTATCTGAAACCCTACCGAGTG
Source organism: Aegilops speltoides (assembly GCA_021437245.1). NCBI lineage: Eukaryota > Viridiplantae > Streptophyta > Magnoliopsida > Poales > Poaceae > Aegilops > Aegilops speltoides. Next base: position 70,973,956 of record CM038146.1, read on the forward strand.
GAGAGCAACCTCCCACTGTGGGCTTAGCCGCAGCCTGCTCGCCTAAGTATCTCTGAACCCCACCGAGTGGAGAGCAACCTCCCACTGGGGCTTAGCAGCAGCCTGCTCACCTAAGTATCTCGAAACCCTACCGAGTGGAGAGCAAACCTCCCACTGGGGCTTAGCTGCAGCCTAGTGCTTGCCTAAGTACTTAATCTATTCTCGCTTCACAAGGATGACGAGGCGCAGTTGATTGTAACCTTCTCCTCCGAGCTATGCCACAAATACAATGTGCACTCCATCTGTGCCCCATCCCTACCTGCCAAAAAGCGGTGAAGTGCAGGTCGACTGGGCTTACCACCTCAGAGCTTCGTCTCAAGCATTAAAATATATTCCGAGTGAAGAAGAAAATTCGCTCGAAGGCAAATGCAAGCATATTCAACGATAAGTAAAGTTCGATAACGGATTCGTGGCGCGCAGCGCCAAGCCCGTAAAAGTTTATCGCCATAAAAACCACTCGACATACCGAGGCAAATTTAAGGTGAAGCATAGAAGTTTTTACCTCGTGGAGGACCGAGGGCGCGACAACCGGGTCCAGATCGATTCCATCAAGAATCCGAGTGGCAGCAAGAATGAAGGTCTCCATGAAAGATTGGAAGTCATGCTTTTGGTATTGGCCTCCGATGGACGCCAATTTGTCCTCTCGAAAGCATCCTTGCAAAGGAACACGCATCAGGACAGAGCAACGCCAAGAAAGACACCCGGGCGAAGGACTTCTCCATTCCCCGCGACTCGACTCGAACGCTATTCACCGAGTCATTAAAGACTCGAGGTCATTGTGAAGCGCCTCTTGGCTGTGAGTGTCGTGGTCGATCCGCGACACCGCAACCTTCGCCGAGCGAGGTAGTCAACCACTCCAAAGAACGCGAGACTCCAGCTTGGAACACGCTCATAACAGTTTCTGGCTTCACCGAGAGTTAATGGGGTCCAAGTTTGACTCAAATGACCGGGTTCTCCTCAAGTTTTGACAGAATCGACGATAACAAGTCAATCGATAGAAAAGATTACCTTCAAGCATGAGGAATAACTTCTTGGCGCAGCCCTTCCAGATAAGACTCTAGATCGCTCTTCTTCCCCATCAATTCGCTAGCCTTGTCACTCAGTATTATCTTGTCATTCTTAGACGATCGACTTTGTTGGCTGCGCCGAGAGCAGCTTTCAGATTGGTATTCTCCTCTTCAAGTTTGCCGATCGGCCAGCTTTTCTTCTCCGCGAGCTTCGCTTTGTCCGGCCGTCATACCGGCGAGGTCAAGGTCCTTCTTCTTCGTAGCCTCCTTCAGCTTTATCCAAAGTGACAAAGGAGATCGACTCAGAATGGACAAAAAATAAAGGCAGTCGTCAAGATTCTCACCAAACATACCTTTTGCCTCCTCCTTCGCCTTCGTGAAGTTCTCTCGACAAGCTTCAAGTCAAGTTTGACCTCGATATGTTTGTTCTCCCATCAAGATAACGAGCCACAAGCTCGCAAGATTTCATGAAGATCACGACAGACATCAAAGATAGGTCACTTCCGAGTGACTAAGAGAAAAATCGTAGCATTTCTAAGACTATAGCCGAATCAAAATATTCAACTCAGCCTCGAGATTACCCCCTGGGTGCACTCAAGCAGCCCCCACGGTTCTACCGACTCGGTTCAATCAACGACCAAAAGAGACAGTAGTTATGATCCTAAACTATAGCTAATCGACAGCAGCCAGCCACAAAAAAAAGAAAGATGTTCTTTCAGACCATAGTCGATCACAAAGCAATGACCACGGTCTGGGATTACACCTGGGTGCACTCAGCGTGCCCCCACTGGTTCTGAAGATTTCACCACCAGATCGAGTGGAGAACTTAGAGTGAACAAATTCAAAGTATAGAGACTACAATGACCGCCGAAGTCCACCATAATCTCGGGACTACACCTGCGGTGCACCTGGGCAGCCCCCACCAATCCAAACAATCAATCGACACACCCAAAGGTGTACAGACACTAAGATCTTTAGAAAGAAGAGTTTTCAGTACCATATCCTAACGTAACAAGCGGTGATCGACTAACCTGAACATTCTCTCAAGAGCTGAGCTTGCATCATAAGTCGCTTGGTCGGGCGCCTCGGATCGCCTTCACCGCTTCCATCATGACCCCTACCGACGATAGCCTCCTTAGCAAAGACTTGCTTGGTCCTCTCGGGACGTGGTGTGGTGAAAAGGGAAGGCGGATCAACACTGACGATGAAGGACGAGCACTCGCTACCGCACGGCAAAAGGACACGGTAGTCCGAGTGATGTTGCCTCCTCCGAATCCGCCTCCTGTGCCGATACAACCTCGAAAGTATCTTTAGCAAAGAAGCGCTGTTGGAAATATGCCCTAGAGGCAATAATAAAAGGATTATTATTATATTTCCTTGTTCATGATAATAGTCTTTATTCATGCTATAACTGTATTATCCGGAAATCGTAATACACGGTGAATACATAGACCATAATATGTCCCTAGTAAGCCTCTAGTTGACTAGCTCTGCCGATCAACAGATAGTCATGGTTTCTCGCTATGGACATTGGATGTCGTTGATAACGGATCACATCATTAGGAGAATGATGTGATGGACAAGACCCAATCCTAAGCATAGCACAAGATCGTAGTTCGCTTGCTAGAGCTTTTCCAATGTCAAGTATCCTTTCCTTAGACCATGAGATCGTAACTCCCGGATACCGTAGGAGTGCTTTGGTGTACCAAACGCCACAACGAATCGGGTGACTATAAAGGTGCACTACAGTATCTCCGAAAGTGTCTGCTGGTTGACACAGATCGAGACTAGATTTGTCACTCCGCATGACGGAGAGGTATCTCGGGCCCACTCGTAATGCATCATCATAATGAGCTCAAAGTGACCAAGTGTTTGGTCACGGATCATGCATTACGGCAGATTAGTAAAGTGATTTGCCGTAACGACCGAACGAGGTATTGGGATACCGACGATCGAAGTCTCGCAAGTAATGTACCGATTGACAAAGGGAATTGTATATGGGGTTGATCAATCTCGACATCGTGGTTCATCCGATGAAATCATCGTGGAATATGGGAGCCAACATGGGTATCCAGATCCCGCTGTTGGTTATTGACCGAGAGTCATCTCGTCATGTTCCAAGATGTCTCCCGAACCCGTAGGGTCTACACACTTAAGGTTTGGTGACGCTTAGGTTATTAGGAAGACTTGTATGTGATTACCAATGTTGTTCGAGTCCCGGATGAGAGCCCTGACATCACGAGGAGTTCGGAATGGTCCGGAGGTGAAGATTTATATATGGGAAGTTGTCATGCGACACCGGAAAGTTTCGGGGCATATCGGTATTGTACGGGGCCACCGGAGAGGTTCCGGGTCCACCAGAGGGGCCACCTCCTGAGGGCCTCATGGGCCGCAGGGGCAGGGAACCAGCCTCGAGGGCTGGGCGCCCCGGCCCATGCGCCTAGGGTTGGGGAAACCCCAGTGGGGGCACCCTTGCTTGGGGGGCAAGTCCCCTCTCGCCGCCGCCTCTAGATCCCATCTAGAGGGGCCGCCCCTTGCCCCTTCCCCTATAAATAGAGGGGTGAGGGAGGGCTGCTGACACAACCCAAGGCAGCCCTCCCTCCCCAACACCTCTCCTCCTCCACACGCTGCTTGGCGGTTCTGCCGAGTATCGCTGCACCAACACCACCACGCCTGCTGCATACAGCTGGAGTTATTTTCCTCAACGCCTCCTTCCTCCTTGCTGGATCAAGACGGAGGAGACGCTTGTCCGCTCAGACGTGTGTTGAACGCGGAGGTGCTGTCCGCTCAGCACTTGGTCATCGGTGATTTGGATCACGGCGAGTACGACTCCATCATCCCCGCTTCTTGAACGCCTGCTGCGATCTAGAAGTGGTATGTATATGCAATATCTCTCCCATGACTCTGCTTAGATGAACTCATAGATGGATCTTTGTGAAACGAGGAATTTTTTTAATTTTCTGCAATGTTCCCCAACAAAGGGCATCATGAGCTAGGTCTATGCGTAGTTCTCTATTGCACGAGTAGAACACAATTTTGTTGTGGGCGAGATCTTGTCAACTTGCTTGACACTACTAGTTTTTTCTTGCTTCAGCGGTATTGTGGGATGAAGCGCCCGACCAACCTTACACGCACGCTTACGTGAGACCAGTTCCACCGGCTGCATATGCACTAGTTGCATAAGGTGGTCAAGGGTGTCCGCTCTCCCACTTTAGTTGGAGCGGATTCGGCGAAAAGGGTCCTTATGAAGGGTAAATAGAAGTTGACATAATCACGCCAGGTTATTCGTAGGTAAGAAAACGTTTTGCTAGAACCCAATTGCAGCCATCGTAAAAGATGCAACAACAATTAGAGGACGCCTAACTTGTTTTTGCAGCAATTGTCATGTGATGTGATATGGCCGGTTGTGATGAATGATGAATGATATATTGTGATGTATGAGATCATGTTCTTGTAATAGGAATCACGACTTGCATGTCGATGAGTATGACAACCGCATGAGCCATAGGAGTTGTCTTTATTTTTTGTATGACCTGCGTCATTGAAGAACGCCATGTAAATTACTTTACTTTATTGCTAAACACGTTAGCCATAGAAGTAGAAGTAGTCGCTGGCGTGCACAACTTCATGAAGACACGATGATGGAGATCATGATGATGAAGATCATGGTGTCATGCGGTGACAAGATGATCATGGAGCCCCAAGATGGAGATCAATGGAGCTATATGATATTGGCCATATCATGTCACTACTATATAATTGCATGTGATGTTTATTATGTTTATGCATCTTGTTTACTTAGAATGACGGTAGTAAATAAGATGATCCTTACAACAATTTCAAGAAGTGTTCTCCCTAACTGCGGCACCGCTAAAGTTCGTCGCTTCAAGCACCACGTGATGATCGGGTGTGATAGATCCTTACGCTCACATACAATGGTGTAAGACAGTTTTACACATGCAAAACACTTAGGGTTAACTTGACGAGCCTAGCATGTACGCATATGGCCTCGAACACAGAGACCGAAAGGTCGAACACGAGTCGTATGGAAGATACGATCAACATGAAGATGTTCATCGATGATGACTAGTCCGTCTCACGTGATGATCGGACACGGCCTAGTCGACTCGGATCGCGTAACACTTAGATGACTAGAGGGATGTCTAATCTGAGTGGGAGTTCATTGTAATAATTTGATTAGATGAACTTAATTATCATGAACTTAGTCTAAAACCTTGCAAATATGTCTTGTAGATCAAATGGCCAACGCCATGTGAACATGAACTTCAACGCTCTCTAGAGAAAACCAAGCTGAAAGATGATGGCAGCAACTATACGGATCGGGTCCGTAACTTGAGGATCATCCTCATAGCTGCCAGAAACAATATGTCCTAGAAGGACCGCTAGGTGACGCCCCGTCTCTGCAGAACCAAGACGTTATGAACGCTGGTAGTCTCACTGATAATTACTCCTCGCTCAAGGCGCATACTTTACAGCTTAGAACTGGGCTCCAAAAGCGCTTTTGAGCAACACGAGCATATGAGATGTTCGAGGAGCTGAAACTAGTTTTCCAAGCTCATGCCCGGCCGAGAGATATGAAGTCTCCGACAAGTTCTATAGTTGTAAGATGGAGGAAAATAGTTCACAAGGAGCACATACTCAAAATGTCCGGGTTGCACAACTACCTATCCCACCGGACATTAACCTCCTGACGAGGCGGTCATCGATGAATCCTTCAATACTCCCACCAAGCTACAAGAGCTTTGTGATGAACTACAATATGCGTGGGATGGTGAAGACCATTCCTGAAGTATTTTCAATGTCAAGTCAGCAGAGGTTGAGATCAAGAAAGAACATCAAGTGTTGATGGTCAATAAGACCACTAAGTTCAAGAAGGGCAAGGGCAAGAAGAACTTCAAGAAGGACGACAAGGATAAAGAGCTACCGTAAGCCGCCATCGAAGAAGTCAAAGAATGGACCCAAGACTCGAGATCGAGTGCTTTTATTGCAAGGGAAGGGTCATCGAAGCGGAACTGCCCCAAATACTTAGCGGATAAGAAGGCCGCAACACCAAAGGTATATTTGATATACATGTAATTGATGTGTACCTTACCAAGATTGTAGTAACTCCCGGTATTTGATACCGTGCCATTGCTCATATTTGTAACTCACAGCAGAGCTGCGAATAAGTGGAGACCGGCAAAGGACGAGGTGACGGCGCGATCGAATGGTTCCAAGGTCGATGTGACGCTGCCGGCACGCTACCTCTACATTTACCTACGGGATTAGTTATAAACCTTAATAATTGTTATTTAGTGCCAAGTTTGAGCATGAACATTGTATCCGATCTCGCTTGATACGAGATGGCTACTCATTTAAACCGAGAATAATGGTTGTTCTATTAATATGAGAGATATGTTTTATGGTCATGCCCCTATGGTCAATGGTTTATTCTAATGAATCTCGAGTGTAATATTACACATATTCATAGTGCGAATGCCAAAAGATGTAAAGTTGATAACGATAGCCCCACATACTTGTGGCATCGCCTCCTTGGTCACATTGGTGTCAAGCGCATGAAGAAGCTCCATGCCGATGGACTTTAGAGTCTCTCGATTATGATTCATTTGACACATGCTAACCATGCCTCATGGGCAAATGACCAAGACTCCGCTTTCTAGAACAATGGAGCGAGCAACCTGCCATTTGGATTGAAGAATGTAGGATCAACGCTTGCAAGGGTAGTGTATATCGCTTTTGAGCCACAGATCCACGTAAATGTAGAAGCTACATGGATGATATCGTGGTGAAGAGCAAGAGCAAGGATACGCCGATTCAGGATTTGAAGAGACATTTCGTAACCTCGCGAAGATCCAGCTTAAGTTGAACCCCGAGAAGTGCCTTTGGAGTTCCTCCGCAAGCTTCTCGGTTCTTTGTGTCACAGAGAGGGATTGAAGCCAACCCCGACAAGATTAAGGCCATTGAGCGATTGAAGCCCCGGCGAGTCAAGGATGTCAAGGCTTGCAGGATGTGTGGCCGCTTCAAGAGGTTCATTTCAAAGTTCGCAGAACGCGCCTCTACCTTTCTTCAAAATCTTGAAGAAGGCGGGTCCCATGAAGTGGACTCTGTATGCAGAGGCAGCACCGCAAGATCTCGAAACGGTACTCTATCCTCCACTCCAATACTTGTCGCACCTGCACTACGTGAGAAGTTGTTGTTGTGATCTAGCGGCAACCAACCAGGTGGTTAGTGCTGCGCTTAGTAGCGGAGAGGAGTCCGACGAGGAGGCCACACCCCGCAAGTTTAATCCAATGACAAGGTGGGCTGCCCCGCAAGCTCGGCCCCGACAAGGACAACTCAAGCAGAACCGGATGAGGTACGAAGAAAATGGTGCAATACCAAAGGTATTTTGTAAGTTCCTCCTCCAGGGGGCCAGATCAAGGTACTGTGTAAAGCTGCTCTTCGCCTCCTCATGGCCTCGAAAAGCGCGCCATTACTTCCAGCACACGAGATAACAAAGGGTCACTCGCTCTCAACAAGAGGATATTGCACAACCCGTGGTTTACAGTGCAGGATCGCTGAGTGGGCACTAGAGCTGCCGAGCTTGGACTCAAGTTTGAAAGTACTTCAACCATACAGAGCCGAGCTTTGGCAGAATTATAGCAGTAATGGACCCCAACACCATGAGGGAGCCCAAGAGACAAGTGCACCTGCATAAGAGGCTATAAGTGAATGGGTAATGTACTTTGACGGTGCCTTCACGGTAAGGCGCCAGTGCCGGGCGTAGCACTCATCGCGCCTACCGGAGAGCACCTCAAGTATGTTATCCAGATGCACTTCCCAAGGAGCAAGCGACAAACAACACCGCAGAATATGAAGGTTTGCTCACGCCTCGTGGATTGCGGCCAACTTGGGATCAAGAAGCTGATCAGCGGGAGATTCTCGCTGGTGGTCCGCAAGTTAACAAGAGCTATCGTGAGCCCATTAATGGAAGCTTATGTCGATGAAGTGAGGAAGCTAGAGGAGCACTTTGAAGGTTTGCAGATGGAGCATGTTCCAAGAGCTCGTAATGAAATTGCATGGTCTTTCAAAGTGTGCTGCATGAAGTTACTCGTGGAACCGGGACCTTCTTGCTCAAGCTGACTCAACCATCCGTGACACCATCAGCTTGGGCAGTCTAAGAAAAGAAAGTTGGTCTCCGGCGACTACTTGCCGGGCGGATCTCCCCGAGGCCGCCGCCAAGGTCCCCAAGATCAACAACTGTAACGCCGAGGAACAGTTTGCTCTCGCAGATCCTCGGATATGTACAAATAGCAAGTGTTCCCGACAAGCCTCGCCCCGGCGAAGCTTGTCGGGACCTTCAGCCCGGCAGACCAGGGTTCTCGCCAGAGAAGCTGAGTTTCCCGCAAGCTTTCATGCCTTTAGTCCTTGCCGCTGAGCCCTGTGCTCCAAAGATGGGCGCAGCAGACGTCTGCTTTTCTCGCAAACCGGAGAGCTTCCCGACGCACCCTGAGGAAATGGAAAAGATAACCAGTGCAATAAGTATGTACCAACCGTGGATAACGAGCTGTATGTAAGAAGACTCAATGGTGTCAGTTGAAGTGCATCTCCAGGAAGATGGACAGAAGTTGTTGGCAGAGATACACGGAGGCATATGTGGCTACCACATTGGCGAAGGGCGCTTTGTCCGAAAGCTTTCCCGCAAGGGTTCTTTTGGCAAGAAGCCTCCAAGATGCAATCGCACTAGTAACCAAGTGTGAAGCGCGCTGGCCCATGCAAAGCAGATTCATCACCAGCTCAAGCTCTCCAAACAATCCCTTTATCCCGCCCTTCACCTGGGGCTCGATATCCTCGCCCCTTCCCCTGTCGGTTGTCGGGCTTTGAGTACTTGTACGCGGCAGTGACTAAGTTCACAAAGTGGCCGGAAGTGGAGCCAGGAGAAAGGTGACAAGACAATCAGCGTCAAGTTCTTCAGTCGATTGTGTGCCGCTTCGAATCCCTAAGTGATTATCACCGACAACGGTACGCATTCACTAGTCGCACCTTCATGCACACGCCCGAGACCTTGGCGCTAAGGTTCAGCGCGCCTGCTGCTCACCCAAGGAGCAACGGTCAAGCCGGAGAGGGCCACGCTGGCGTGCGCGCGGACTCAAGACAAGAACTTTCGGCAGCGCGCGCGCGAAGAAATTGATAGAGGAGCTGCCGCCGCTCTTTGGTCAATCGAACGACACCAAATCGAGCCACCGGCAGACACCTTTTGCTCTAGTCTATGGAGCAGAGGCGCTTCTCCCACGGAACTCAGATACGGATCTCCTCGGTGCTCGCTATGATGAGCTCGAGCAAGAGCAATCAGGCAAGATGACGCTGCTGTTCGAGGAGGGACGCCTCTGCTGTCAGACGAGCTGCTCGATACCAAAGAAGCCTTGCGCCGCTACCATAGCCGCAAGGTTAAAGCCAGAGAGTCTCGAGGAAGGCGGCCTTGTTCTTCGGCGGTTCAGTCCGCCAAGAATTCCAACAAGTTGACGCCGAGGTGGAAGGCCCTTATCGGGTGAGACGAAGTCACGAGGCCCGGCGCTGTCCGGCCGAGACCGAAGAAGGCATACCAGGAGCAACTCCGAACATAGAGCATCTTCGCAAGTTTCACCCATAAGGCGCGTTGCCGTGATCCGCTCCGCAACCACGCTTTTGTACAAAGCTTTGCCGCTGTTGCATGTAACCCTTGTACAAAGCCGGGCGCAGACCTGCGTGCTCTAGTAAAGCTTCGTGTTTTGGCGCTGTTTGCCTTTTGCATGCTTTTCTCTCGCAATTTGCATGTGTTATTTGGCATTTTTTGTGCAACGACACATCCGTAAGCAATGGCGCACTAAAAGGCTATATGCTAGTTTCTTTTCTTTCCTTACTTAAGGTAAGAAACGCTCGCGCACAAGTTTGCCGGGGGAAAGGAAGTGGAGGATGAACCAAGTGCCGCTCAAGAAAGAGAAGCTCACCGGATCACGAAGCTAAGTTGAATTTGAACAGTTCAGAATTTTAAGTTGCCTCCTTGAACGATCACACTTTGTATAGAAAACTTATGCTCGAGGAACTTACCTGCGGTAGCCGCACTTACCTTGTTTTTGAGCACACGCAACGATTTGAGCGAAGCTGCGACAAGTGTCGCGCCCTTATTTCGCTTTCGAGTCCGCTCAGAAGCCGAGTGTGTTGCGACTAGTCGTGGTAGGTTGTTGTCGGTGAGACCTTGTCCAGCAAGCTGCTTCGGGTTTAGCACTCAGCGCTATGCAAGGGCCCATTGCCGCAAGTTTCTAGAAGCGAGGGATTGAAGCATGCAAAGTTGAGGATCCCAACAAGGAGATAACATCGCATTTATCGATCGTAATAAAGATAATATCCGACGAGGGAATAACTCGTCGCGATGACTAATGAGTTCGTGAACATCCTATGCAGCAACAAAAGAGATAAAATAAAGGAGGCCTAGTCTACACGGTCGCCTCCATCCCGGGATCTTGTTCACTTTAGCAATGATGTGGGCGACCTGTTCCTTCAGAGCTCCATATTCGGCCACCGCAAACCGCGAAGAACGCCGTGAGGTTTATGCCGAGGTTCCAGATACGATCTTCACAAGACTCGCCCATGGTTCCTCAAGACACCAAGTAGTCTCTTCGGCGACCTGCGCTGATCTTCTTCCGCAGATTTGCAAGGGCCGCGCGATCCTCAAGAAGAGGCTGAGCTTGGCGCGTGGAGCGAGATTTGGGTCCGGAGTAGATGAGATGCTCCAGCTTCAGCCAAAGAGCTCCCGGCCGATGTCGACGACAAGACACTGTGTCTTCGGTCCACAACTCGACGGTGCGGTGGAATTGCTCGCGGCCTTGTTGGCGCTTGTCCATCAACGCCGCCTCGCGGAGCTCCTCCTTCATTTTGGTCTCCGATCCCAAGGCCGAGCGAAGTTCCTCAACATGGAGACTTGCAGCTCAAGGTCCTCGATGGAGTCCTCGGCGGCTTTCAAATTGCCGCCTTCTTAGAAAGGCGCACCTGAGTTCAGAGTTGGTATGGGCCTCCTTCTCGCCCCGTGGAGCGCGGGCGACCTTCTCCTCGCCGCTTTCAAGAACTCCTCCAGCTCCGCGACCTTGGCGGCAAGCTCTTCCTTGGCGGTCTCTCATGCAGCCGCGCGCTGGGCCTCTTCAGCCTCCCTCGCCAAGGGCTTGCTCCGGCAAGGTCCTCTTCGTGGAGTCGAGGTTGACCTTCCGCTGACGAGTTCTCCTTCTCGCCGGATAGCTCCTCCCGCGAGCCGCTGCTGCTCGCCTCGCCTTTCTCCAAAGAACCACTCTTCAGACTCCCGCGAGCTGCTTATGCGCTCTCGCCACCTCACGGAGAGCAGCCTGGTTGGCGGCGCTGAGCTCCGCCTCCATCTCTCGGCGGCCTTGGCGGCGGGTTCTGAGTAAGCCACCGCCTGGCTCAGAAGGCCAGCAGCGGCTTGCTTCCCTCATCGGGACTGCTGCCTCCCGCCGGCCCCTCGACGATCTCAGATCGCTGGAGGCGAGGACCTCCCATCAAAGGCCTCGCCCACTGCTGAGCTCATGACTAAGAGCCCCACGGCACTGGATGAAGACGCTGGGGGCTTCAAGTAGTAGCCGGACTGCTCCTCCAGCGGAGGAGCCGGGGCCATGAAGGTTGATGCTCCCGCCGCCTCCCGGATCGGCGGCGTGGTCGCTGCCCCTCCCCTGTCACAAGGCCCGCGCCGGAGCGGTCTCCACAAGATTCGATCCAGCGGCTTCGCTGGCCTCGGCGGCAGGGCGCGCCACCGCAGGCCCCCTCCTCGATGACGCATTTAATTCGCTCCGCTCTGCTCGGGGAGGAGGACCTAGAAGAAGAAGGAAAAGCAAAGAAGCTCAAGCAAATACCCAAAAGAGACAATGCCAAGAAGACAGAGTTGTAAGACCTACCTTGACGGACGCCATCAATGGCGGGCTCTCGGCGGAGTAGCCACCGCGCTGGCTACTCGCCCTCGGCGGAGTACTCCCCGCTGGGGTACTCCTTGCCGGGAATTCGACCTTGGCGGGACGGCGGGCCTCGGCGGCTCGGGGCGACTCCGACACTCCGCTGCCGGGCTCCGCTCGACAGGATAAGACAAAACATCAAGGCGCTGGTACGGACCAAAACCTTCAACACGCCCGCAAGCGAAAAATGCGGACCCAACCACGCTGGGGCTGCGCTTGGGCTGCTCGACGGCGCTGGTCCGCAAGTTCGCCCGCACGCCCCGCTGCCGCGACGGCGAAGTCGTCCATGGTCTCACCAAGGGCACCTTGGCTTTCTTCGCCAAGGCTACCGGGTCAAGGTCCTAAAATTGATGCAAGCAACAAGATTAGCGCCAACAATGATCAAGGCGAGACTTGAGAAGATAGAGATCCCAGATACTTACTCCTGCTCCTCCTCGCCGCCTTCGCCAAGACGGAGAGGTCGATTACCGAGCGATCGGGCTGGGAACGGAGGCGAAGGCCCCTCGGCGCCAGGTCCTCGTGGCTGGGGCTGTGAAGACCTAACCTCGTGCCAACCGGGACCCGAGAAGTGGTGGAGCCGCCGCCCGCCGCGAGAAGACCTCGCCTGCTTGGCGCCGACCTGCGGGCGCCCGCTGCGGCTCGCGCTGGGCCGCTTCCGCCAGTGGCTGGTGCTCCGCCGCCTCGGCGCAGCTTGGCGCTCTGAAGCCTCCGCGCCCGACGAGCTGGTTGTTGCCGGGACATGCGCCTGCCTCCGCCGCCGCCTTGCGGAGGCGCTTCTGGAGAACGCTTAGGGCTTGCCCGGGCGGGAGGTCTCCGATGATGAGGAGAGATCGCCAGAGAGATCCATGGACCCGCCGGCCCTCGGCAGCCTCAAGGCCCCTCGGCGACCTCCTGCCGCCTCCTCCTCCTCTTCCTCCTCTTCTCCTCCTCCCCGACTGCTCATTGGGCCCAAAGGCCCTCCGCTGGGTCCCTCCTTCTGTGCCTCGCTGCCTCCAAAGAGCGCCACTTTCTTGCCGCTGCCGCCGCACCTGGGATCCCGAGTGCCTCAACGAGGTGACTCCTGGCGAAGGCCGAGGAAGCCGCAGAGTCTGCAGATCTCCTCCTCCGCTCGCCGGACACTTCCGCTGCCTCCGCCTCCTGCGCCCACCTAATCTTCTCTGGCCAAGGCCGCAGCAGCCTCTTCAGCCCGAGAGGCTATGTATGCGAGCCCCGATCGGTGGTGTCCCGCAGTGCTCCTTGATGTCATTCTTGTTCTTCGCCACCTCCTCTAGGTTATCGGGAAGCCGAGGATGTCCGATGGAGCGGGCGAGATCCACGAGCGTTCCACGCCGCGCGAATCACACGCGGGCATCATGGCGCAGAGACTATCCCGGGCTGTGCTGTTGCAAAGGGGCACCACTCCCCGGGAGATCTGAACCACTGGATGGGCCGGTCATATTTGAAGAGCTCCTGACCATCCCCCTCAGCCCAGCCGTGAAGTTGAAGTTCAGCCCGGGCGCAGCCTCATTATATCCCTAGCGCCACAGCACTCCTGTGCCGCTTCTTCCTATCCTCGAGAGGGAGGACCTGCCCGCCATGACACCTATGGGGCCGGGCCCTTTGTGAGTGCGGCACGAGGGCGGAGGAGGCACAGAGAGCAGATCGAGGCAGCACGCGGGCGGCTTTTTACCCAGCTTCGAGCTCTCCGAGAGATAAAACTCCTATCGCTGCCTTTGTGTTTAGATTGAGCTTGCTCGAGAGTACGAGCATATGGTATGGCGCGGTGTCGTAATGAGCCGAATCGACCCTCCCCACGCTGTGCATGGGCCTCCTTTATAGTGCAAAGGGTCACCGACAGTGTCAACGAGGAGGAAAGGGTAAAAGGTAAAAGAGGTGGTAGTTGGAACAAAGGGGAACAAAGAAGCTACAAAGGCATGAACAAAGGGTTTCTACCTACTTTTGACAGAGGGGACAAGGGCATTTAATGCCCGCCGCCGACCCCAAAAGCTCCCGCCTTGCGCTCCGGCTCGCCACGGGCGATGGATCCACCACCGTGAAATGCCACCGTGTCCCCAGTTGCACAGCCATCCGCCACGCTGCCTCGGAAAGGCCCTGTATGCACGCTGGGAGGATGAGCTGAGCGCAGCCACACACAGCTCTCTCCTGCAAGCACCTTGCTGGGTCTTGATCTTGCCGGCCCGGAGCTTGCTGGCTCAGAATCTTGCCGCCCCTCGGCCCTCGCCGAGACGCTGCGGCGCGCCAAGGCGGTCTTTACGATGTAACCTTTCTAGTCTTCCCGACGAGTTCCTCTCGCCGGGCCTTGCTTGAGTGGTGTAATCTTGAGCCTGAATCGGTCTAAGAAGCTCCGCTTGCCGGGTCTCGATCTTCTGCCTTGTTCACTTTGTTCTTGAATGGCTTAACATAGAGCAGAAGGTCTTCGGCGGCACGTGATAGGCCCTTGCCGCTGGGAGTCAGAATCGCCTGCAGCACAAGTTGGGGTACTAAGGTACCCACATCTTAGTACAATCGACACAACCAACTTGTTGGAAATCATACATACCAATGTGTGCGGTCCAATGAGCGTTGAGGCTCATGGAGGATATCGTTATGTTCTCACTCTCACCGATGACTTGAGTAGATATGGGTATGTCTACTTAATGAAACACAAGTCCGAGACCTTTGAAAAGTTCAAGGAATTTCAGAATGAGGTGGAGAATCAACGTGACCTAAAGATAAAGTTCCTACGATCGATCGTGGAGGAGAATATTTAGGTCACGAATTTGGTACACACTTAAGGAAATGTGGAATCGCTTTCACAACTCATGCCGCCTGAACACCTCAACAAGAACGGTGTGTCCGAACATCATAATTGCACTCTATTGGATATGGTGCGTCTATGATGTCTCTTACCGATTTACTTATCATTTTGGGGATACGCCTAGAGACAGCTACATTCACTTTAAATAGGGCACCGCCTAAACCGCTGAGATGACACCGTATGAATTATGGTTTGGGAAGAAACCTAAGCTGTCGCTTCTAAAAGTTTGGGGATGCGATGCTTATGTCAAGAAACTTCAACCCGAAAAGCTCGAACCCAAGTCGGAAAATGCGCCTTCATAGGATACCCTAAGGAAACCATTGGGGTATACCTTCTACTTAAGATCCGAGGGCAAGATCTTTGTTGCCAAGAACGGATCCTTTCGAAAAATAGTTTCTCTCGAAGAAGTAAGTGGAGGAAAGTAGAACTCGATGAAGTACTACCTCGAACGGGAAAGTAGTGCAGCTCAGAAAATGTTCCTGTGATGCCTACACCAACCTAAGAGGAAAATAATGATGATGATCAAGGTACTTCGGATCAAGTTGCTACCGAACTTCAGGGTCCACAAGGACACGCTCCGCACTGCAGTGGTACGGCAACCATGTCCCGGAAATCATGTTGTTAGACAACGTGAACCTTCGAACTATGAAGAAGAATGGCGGCCCAGATTCCAACAAATGGCTTGAAGCCATGAAATCTGAGATAGAATCCATGTATGAAAACAAAGTATGGACTTTGACAGATTTGGTTCGATGATCGGCGAGCGATAGACAACAAATGGATCTTTAAGAAGAAGACGGACGCATGGGAAATGTTACCATCTATAGCTCGACTTGTCGCTAAGGGTTATCGACAAGTTCAAGGGGTTGACTACGATGAGACATTCTTCCCGTAGCTAAGTTGAAGTCCGTCCAATCATGTTAGCAATTGCCGCATACTATGATTATGAGATATGGCGATGGACGCCAAAACGCATTCCTTAACGGACATCTTAAGGAAGAACTGATATGATGCAGCCGTAAGGTTTTGTCGATCCTAATAATGCTAATAAAGTATGCAAGCTCCAGCGATCCGCTTGTGGGCTGGGTGCAAGCATCTCGAGTTAGAACATTCGCTTTGATGAGATGATCAAAGCTGCTTAGTTTATGCAGACTTATGGAGAAGCCTCAGCGCTACAAGAAAGTGAGTGGAGCTCAGAGCATTTCTCATATTATATGTAGATGACATACTCTTGATGGGAAATGATATAGAACTTCTCGACAACATTAAGGCCTACTTGAATAAGTGTTTTTCAATGAAGGACCTTGGAGAAGTTGTTACATATTAGGCATCAAGATCTATAGGATAGATCAAGACGCCTCATAGGTCTTTCACAAAGCACATACCTTGATAAGATTTTGAAGAAGTTCAAAATGGATCAGTCCAAGAAAGGGTTCTGCCTGTTGTAAGGTGTGAGATTGAGCTCGCTCAATCCCACCACGGCAAAAGATAAAGAAGAGATGAGTGTCATCCCCTATGCTTCAGCCATAGGATCTATTATGTATGCCATGCTGTGTACCAGACTGATGTAAACCTTGCCGTAATTTTGGTAGGAAGGTACCAAAGTAATCCCGCAAGGAACACCGACATTGTAAGTGCATCTAGTGCCCAACTTAGTGATTTTGGTGTATTGAAGACTTATAGGTTAAGTAACCTAGATGCGCTTGCGCTGAGTGTACACATGTCTATAAGTCTATGAGGAGTTTGATATTTACAGAGAAAGTCGAATTTCTAAAAATGAAGTTCTTCAATCAAGACTTTGATATTCTCAAGACTTTCTCAAGACTTTGAAAGTGAAGAAATTGGTGTGACCATGAAGACTTGATATTCATTCGAGGAATATGAAGCGTGAAGACTTTTGTTTTCGTAGTTTCATTTTCTTTCTTGAGTCATAGGAAACACCGCATCGTTAAAGGGGGTCGAGGAAATACTAAGGAAAAATTTCCATGTGATGCTCAACTCAAAATCCTACACCTACCAATCCCTTCGAGTGAAGCCATTGAAATCTCATATAGCTTCATTCAAATTCTTCAAAGGATGAGACGCAGTTCTTCCGTCACCGATGACTTTGCTCGATCGAGGAGTTAGGAATTCGCCAAAGGCGAATTGCCTACACAAAGGAGGAACATGATAGCCCCGAGGACTTTGAAAGTCAAATTTCCGATCGCTGTCAGTGTCACAAGGCGGCGACCAAAATATCTTATCCACCTAACGGTCATATCATTGAAGGGCATTTATGTCTTATCATGTCGGGCTGCTCCCTAGGCTATAAATAGTCACCTCACAACCACTAGTTGGTTGGCTGCCCGAGAGAACTTGACACTTGTCATTTGAGAGCAACCCATCCTCCGAGGACTTTGAGCGAAAATCATCAAGTGAGGAAAATCCCAAAACCAAACCCATTAAAACCCCAAGTGATTGAGCATCATCAAGAAATTGATCCTCGTGGATCCGACGCTTGTTACCTTTGAAGACTATGCTTCTTCCGCACGGTTAGGCGCCAAGGTCTAGAGCATCCAAGAGGAATTGTGGATCGCCGAGTGACCAAGTCTGTGAAGGTTTGAAGTCACCAAGACTTACCACGAGTGATTGGACGAGGCCTCGCGTGGTCTTAGTTCAAGGAGAATACGGTGAGGACTGGTGTCCTGAAGTTGCGCTCGAGATCGGGTGTCCGGATCTGTGTCCTCGAGTTTAAATACTCACCGCTTCCAACCAGACGCATAACCGAGACAAAGCAGCTTGAACTGGTTTACCAAATCATTGTCTTCACCAACCGACCGGTTCTATTTCCTCAACTCATCCATTTCTCATTCTATGTTGCATGTTGTTCATATCTGTGCTTGAAGACTTTGATCAAGACTTTCACAAATTCCTCGCTCAATTTCTTCACCGTTTGTCTTCATCTTGTTATCCTGTGTTTACGCTTCCTCAGACTGCTCTAGTCTTCATTTCATCATGCCGACTATGTGTAATCTGTTATGTTTACCTCTCGAGTACTTATTCCGCAGAAATAGTTCTTCGCTAAGGAATTTCTCACCGCAAATTCCTCGCTGAAGAATTTCATAAAATCGCCTATTCACCCCCTCTAGTCGATATAACGACTTTCAATTGGTATCGAGCAAGGTACTCCTTGTTCTGTGTGATTTTGGTTTAACCACCGAGTTCTAGTTATGTCGACCGCAGTATGATCAAGGTCTCGCTGGGTGTCCTACCTTTGATGGAACGGACTACCCTTATCGAAGAACAAGATGCGGATGCATCTTGAGGCAATTGATAATGATCTCTCGTATGTTGTGGAAAATGGTGTCCTCACACATCAAACACCGACCGCCATCGATGTGAAGAGATTCAAACAACTCGACTCTCAAGCTTAAGAATATCATCTGTGGCCATCCGAGCAAAGGACAAGATGGAAGAGTGAGTGCTTTGGAAACCGCCAAGCTTATCTGGGATAGGCTGTCCAAAGTAATGAAGGAGTCTCAACTCAGCGTGACTCTCGAGTTGATGTTCTTCGAATCTCTTCAACCGCTTCAAAAGACTCGACAATGAAAATGTCCAACAAACCTTCGATCGCTTCACCGACATCTCAAATGAGCTTCAAGCCCTCGGTGCCACCGACATCATCGATCATGAAGTAGTGAAGAAACCGCTAAGATCGCTTGATTCATCATTTGATACTCGGGACCGATGATACAAGAGCGCGGCCGACTACAAGTCACTTGATCCTCGCCGATATCCTCGAAAGGCTTAACACTCACGAAGTTCCAGCTTTTGCTCAAAAGAGAGATCTCTATGGCTCAAACTATGGCAAACCACGTGCTCAAGGCTAAGGTTGTGTCCGACTCAATGTGAGGATTCTCGTAGTAGCCTTGGTGATCCTCAAGAATCGAGCCAGATCTAGCTCTCCTTGTGAAGAAATTCCAGAAATTCACAAGACGTGGTCGCTGGAAAACCCTCAAGAGGAAGTGATTCTTCATCCAAAGGACTACAAGAGAAGACTTTGCCACAAATGCAAGAAGCCTGGTCACTATATTCAAGATTGTCCTCAAGGGAAAAGGAAATGAAGAAGAAGAAATACAAGGACTACAGCTTAGATGAAATGAAGAAGAAGAAGAAATCATCAAAATCTTCGCCTTCAAAACCATCAAAGTCTTCATCTCACAAGAAGGGCAGCTCCAAGAAAGCTCTGCATTCATTGGCAAGGAAATGGACTCGTTGAATCTGAGGAAAATGATGAAGAGGAGGAGTCCAAGAATCTGAGTCCGTGTGGCGAAGTCCGCCGCTGCTACGCTTTCATCAAGAAGTCCATCTTCAACATCAAGAAACCGATTCCACCAACAAGCCCGATGAAGATAATGATGGCTACGCCCCACCTATTGCTTCATGGCAAAAGCAGCTAAGGTACTCAAATACAACCTCCGATTCTAGTGAAAATGAATCGATGAGGATCTTAAGCCTAGCTACTCTAAACTTGCTAAAATTGCTGTGAAACAACAACGGCTCTTGAAAAGGTTCAAAACATGCTAGATAAAAGTGATGATATGTTGGGTGAAGAAATGGATCGCACTAAAGCCCTGATCGAAAATCTTCAGAGACTTCAGCCTAAGTATGATAACCTTCAAGGTCATCATAACTCCTCTTGTCTCGATCATGAGAAACTTTCTTATGAATTTCTTCAAGAAAAGCAAGACAATGAGAAGCTTTCTTGAAGCTATTCAAAGAAAGGCAGATCTTGAAAAGCTAAGAGTATGTTATGAAGATCTTCGTAAGGAGCGCGATTCATTACTAGCTCAACAAATCAGCGCTTCTCAAGAAGAATTTGTTCCTCCATGCTTAAAGTGCATTGAACGTGAATCGCTAATTCTTCACCAATGTTCAAATGCTTCAAATGTTACAAATTCTTCATCCGCCTCGCTATCACTAATTCTCATCCGAGGACATTGCTAGTATCACCGACAATGCAGGTTGAAGGAATTGTACATGACAGTATGTACAAAAGCCTCAAAGGGCATCGACACTTTGTGATGTGCTCAAAAGCAGATCCTCAACCGAAACCCTAGGAAAGAGGGTATTGCCTTTGAGAGGAAACTCAATGCCGATGGAACATATTGAAACCCGAGCAAGATCCCAAAACCTCATGGGTTGCTGCAAAGGGACCTCCAGTTGATCCATCTAACTTATCTAGCTTTACATGTGAATCTCCTCATTCTTCCGATGAGTCATTTGACTCCAACTATAAACTGTTCAAAAATCGAATGGTGAAGTATTTGCTAGATATGTTGGCACTAATCGCAGAACGGTTCCCTATGAAGAAAATCTGGTTCCCAAAAGCTGTGTTGAAAGTCTTCAGTGAATGTCCTCATGACACCACCAAGGAAGAACAGAACCCCAGATCAAATTCTTCATATGGACCAAACTCTTCATATGGATCCAAATCCTCATATGGACCAAATTCTTCACGAGGATCAAATTCTCAACTGGATCAAAGTCCTCATATGATTATCATCATGCTAACAAATCTGTCTCGCAGGTAAAGCTAAGGGCTATGAATATGTGCATTATTCTTCAAACCATTATGTTCATAAGTCCTCAAGAATTACTCGCTTATTCATATGCTTACCCTAACCCTCCTATGCTAAGCTTAAATGGTTTGGCATCTTTGCCACCTTTCTCACATGGTGCTCGCAGGATGATGAACTCTTTGCCACCCTCCGATGTGGGTGGTGAAGAAAAGAACTAATCTCTTCTCAGGGTCAGTCTCCGCACGTGCTCTAACGCCTCAAGAATTTGTCGGGACCCGACAAAATGCTCGAAAGGACGCAGCGAATCATGATGAAATGAACTTTCATTTCACACGCCCTCATATCGCTATATCTGCTTATCGCTTGATGAAATTCATCCGATGAACTTGATATCATATTCTTCACCGATGAAGCATATGAGATTGTAAGTTACACTAATTCATCTCGCAGGATGATCAACCCAAAACCACCGAATGGGTCCTCGATAGTGGATGTACAAATCACATGACCGGTGACAAGAATCTATTGATGGATGCTCCTTTATCACCGCCACCTCAAGCATATCATATTTGCCGACAAAGGCAAAAGTCGTATTGGGTCTTGTAAGGTTGTTATCTCTAAGGATAAGCACATGGACAAAGTCATGCTTGTTGAATCCTTAGGATACAATCTCATGTCAGCCTCAATGCTTTGTGATCTTGATATGGTTGTTGTCTTTGGCAAATATCGCTGTGTTGTGATTATGGAAGTCGACAATTCCAAAGTCTTCAAGGCTTTAGGAGAGGAGATCAGATATTGTTGATTTCTCCACAGACCACAACCAGCCATGTGTCTACTTGCAAAAGCTTCGTATATCTGGCTATGGCATCGACGACTTGGTCATGCAGCATGAGGAATTTGAACACGCTATGAAGAAGAAGCATGTCATTGGCATTGAGAATGTCAAATTCTCAAGGATCACTTATGCGAGCATGTGAAGCCGAAAATGACCAAGGCCAAGCATCCAAATAAGACTATCATGACCACTACCCGCCCATTCAATTGCTTCACATGGACCTCTTTGACCTAATCATTATTCAGCAATACTAATGATGCATCTCTATATGGTTTTGTCATTGTTGATGATTATTCTCGATATACATGGGTACACATTGTTACTTACAAACATGAAGTGCAGAAGTCTTCAAACGATTTTCCTCGAGGGCTTCAACCAACTTTGGTGTGAAGATCAAGCATATCGGTGACAATGGAACCGAGTTCAAGAATTCTGGTCTTGATGCCTATCTTGATGAACTTGGTATTACTCATGAATTATCTGCCCTTATACTCCTCAAAAAATGGCGCCGTGGAGCGCAAGAACAAAACTCTTGTTGAGATGGCTCACACTATGCTTGATGAATACAAAACGCCTCAGCTTTTTGGATTGATGCAATTGATACCGCCGCCACATCATCAACAGAGTATATCTTCACAAATTCTTCAAGAAGACGCATATGAACTCCTCACCGACAAGAAACCCAATGTGAGTTATTTCAAAGTCTTCGTGCTAAATGTTGATTAGAGATCCTCACCACAACTCTAAATTTGCACCAAAAGCACATGAAGGTTTTATGCTTGGTTACGAAGGACTCAGACACCTACAGTAGTCTTCAACATTGTTCTTCACAAGATTGTCGACATCAGAGATGTGCGGTTCGATGAAACTAATGGCTCGCAAAGAGAGCACCTACCTTCGTGTTAGATGAACCAGCACCGAGGATGCTATCAAGCACAAGGCAACCGAGGATGTCATTCCCATCAAGAATCTGTGAAGAATTCATTCCTGCTCGTGAAGAACGCCGAGCTGATGCACCAAGAACATGATGAGGAAATTGGTGTCAAGAAAATGCTGATCAAAATCCTCAACGACAACCAACTCATCCACGCTGTTGCAAAAGAAGTGCAAGTGGAGAAGATCATCGATGACATCAACAAGCACCAGTCCTCTCACCCGCCAAAAGCCTCACACTTATCTAACTTTTGTGGGCACTATGCTTTTGTCTCTATCTCAGAGCCCACTAAGGTAGATGAAGCATTTCGAGCCGGAGGATTCAGGCTATGCAAGAAGAATTACATCAATTCGAGCTGAACAATGTCCGGAATTGGTCAATCGCCTGCATCCTCGCAAGCATAATATCATTGGCACAAAGTGGATCTACCGCAACAAGCAAGATGAAAATGGCCTTGTAGTGAGGAATAAGGCACGACTAGTAGCTCAAGGCTACACACAAAGTCAAGGAATTGATTTCGATGAAACTTTTGCACCTGTTGCTAGACTTGAAGCTATTCAGATTTTACTTGCCTATGCTAACCATCATGATATCATCTTATATCAAATGGATGTGAAAAGTGCATTCCTCAATGGTAAGCTTGAGGAAGAAGTATATGTTGCTCAACCCCCAGGTTTTGAAGATCCCAAGAATCCTGACAAAGTCTTCAGACTAAATAAGGCTCTCTATGGCCTCAAGCAAGCCCCCAAGCGTGGTATGACACACTGAAGGAATTCTTCGTGAAGAATGGCTTCACACCCGGTTCACTCGATCCTACTCTATTTACTAAATCATATGATGGTGAACTGTTTGTGTGCCAAATATATGTTGATGATATTATCTTTGGCTGTACTAACCAACGATATAGTGATGAATTTGCCTATATGATGAGTGAAGAATATCAAATGTCTATGATGGAGAGTTGAAATTCTTCTTAGGTCTTCAAATTCGCAAGAGCAAGAATGGCATATTCATATCTCAGAGAAATACCTCAAAGATGTAATCGAGGAAATTCGCATGCAAGATTGCAAAGGCGCTAAAATTCCTATGCCCACAAATGGTCATCTATGCATCGATGAAAATGGTATCGACTTCGATCACAAGGTATACCGCCCATGATTGGTTCTTTATTGTACTTATGTGCATCTAGGCCAGATATAATGCTTAGTGTTTGCATGTGTGCCCGATTTCAAGTCGCACCAAGGAATCACACCATAAGGTCAGTGAAGCATATTCTTCGATATCTAGCTCACACACCAACACTAGGATTATGGTACCCCAAGGGCTCGCTTTTGATCTCATTGATATTCTCGACTGACTATGCGTGATCGTGGACCGCAAGTCAACATCCGCACTTGTCATTTCTGACGATCTTTGGTCCGTTGGTCCTCAAGAAACAGTAATCGTGTATCACCGCTCATCACCAAGTTGAATACATTGCTGCTGGGTCATGTTGTGCTCAATCGCTGGATGAAGCAAACCTCAAGGACTATGGCGCTAACGTGAAGAATGTGCCTCTCCTCATGACAATGAGAGTGCCATCAAGATTGCTCACAACCCGCCAAAGACTCAAGACTAAGCACATCCAGATTCGCCATCATTTTCTTCGTGATCATGTGTTGAAGGGTGACATCTCCATCGAGCATGTGAAGATCAAGAACAGCTGGCTGATATCTTCACCAAGCCCTTGGATGAGAAGAGATTTAGCAAGTTATGTGTGAGCTAAATATCTTAGAATCTTCAATGTTCTTTGAAAAGGACACACATCCTAACCCTTATGCATAATTGATGACTTAGATGTGCAACACATGAAGAAACGTTGTTCCTCAATCAATGAAGAATAACACTCTAAGTGTGAAGAAATCAATGAAGAATTTGATTCTCGTAACCCTACGACAATTGTACGCTGTGTCTGAAATCATCATTCTTATACGGCTACGCCACCACAAAAGTTGAAAATCTTCAATTTGAGTTTTTCCTCATTTTTGAAATTCCTCGCTTTTTCAAATTCTTCAACTTTGCAAAATCTTCAGATTTCGCTGCTTTTTCTTCATTGGCTATATATATATATATATATGAGTTTATGTCCTCTACAAAGATTCACTTATTGCTAATTCTTCAAGTTGCATTTTCGCTAAGTGAATGTGATCGACCTTCCTCTATGCTATACTCAATCCAATCTATTCACAAATTCTTCATGTGCTTCGATTGAAACTGCTCAAAGTCTTCACCGTCCTTGACAGCTGAAGAAATTGCGAACTAAACTTTTAAACAAATCTTATCCAAGTTTTCGGTTTTACCGCCAAACCGCTCCGCATCCCACGATGTATTAGTTTAATCACCCACGATCTTACACGATCTCATCTCGACAAGACGCGGGTGACACACGTCGCGGAAGGAGAAAGGGCAGGGCATGTTCGCCCAAAATCTTCGGCTAACAGTTTTTCACCGTGGCTATAAATACCCCTTTACCCTCCTCACTTCATTTACTCCGCCGATCGCTGTCTCGCCGAGCTCTCTCAAACCCTAGCGCCGCCGCTACTCCATCGCCGCCGGTGAGGAAAGCTTCACCGCCGACCATCGCTGTCAGATTGCTACGGTCGCGAAATTCTTCACTCCACCGCCAGAGTCATCTCTCCTCTCGCCAAGTTAGGGCGTGAAGATCTAACGTGACTAACTTCTACGCTCATCTCTGCTCGTCGTGTTCTTCAGTTCGTAATTAAAAGTCACTTTTATTACTCGCTGATTCTCAAATCTTTCAAAATCTTCAAAGGTGTTTTTACTCTTCAAAATCTTCACATATGAACACCTCACACACTATATGTTCTTGATTTATCTCCTAAGCATTCATTTCTTCAAGATTCCTCAATTGTGCGGATTTTCAATCAGACAACTCGAACCTAAGACTAAACGCTTAGTGAAATTCCTCAAGGCTCAAACTGGTCAAATTCTCAAAACTTGCTTCTTTTGAAAAATCTTCCGAGAACGATATGACCTCTCCAAATTCCTCGCACCTACACTCTATTCACAGTACTCATGTCCGCCGCTGAATCACTAGGTTCTCATCAACTTAACTCATTTGCAGCTGCTCTCAAAGAAAATCTGCATACTTCTTCAGAGTGCTCTATTGTTCAAATTCTCACCAAGAAAATGGCGTAGGCAAGAGACCGCAGAAGGGAGGAAAGAAACCGAAGTCATGACTGCTTTTGAAATTCCCGAGGAAATATACAAAGACTATCGCACACCGATGAATCCAAGTTTGGCAAGGAGACTAAGAACCAGCGCAAAGTGCGATACAGAGAATAGAAAGGAGATGGGCACGAGAATGGCGAGAATACCGCTATGTCACCCTAAGTACATGAGGAAATTCGCTGAATCCTCCATGCCCAAGAGCTCCTCCGCACTGCCAAGTCACGATCCCACCAAAGATCAAGCGTGGTGAAGACTTTCCAAGAATGGTCCAGCGCCAAGCCAAATTGGCAAGACAGCCAAGGAGGCAAAGAGGAAATTCAATGAGGATATCACTCACTGCCGCTGCCGAGCCCTCGGTCAAACCGAGGAAATCAATGCCAAAGAAGCTCGCACGCAAGCCAAGTGTTTCACCGCCACCACTCACGCCCAGCTTCTCGCTTGCGCCTCACTAAGAATTTCTCGATCGCTGCTGCTCATTCAAAATCCTCAAGAGCTCCCTCCAAGTCCTCAACACTGTGCATCTTGCTACTTGTCAAAGGACTCAAGGATTCTCCATTGCTTCGTGTTTCAGAAGTTCTCACCGCACCAATGTCCTCAACAGTCCCACTCACGAAGACAAAGCAACCGCTGGACGCGGTCCTCGCCAAGTCCAAAGAAGAAACAGGTTGCATTCAACGTTCCTCCGATGATGAAGCCTCGATGAAGAACTTGAAGAAATCATCGAGACAGATCGACCAAGGCCGCTAGAGCCAAAAGAACAAGTGTGCTCGCTTTTGATCCAAGAAGATCCTAGACTTCATTGACCTGTGGCATCGTGATCCACACTCCTCTTCCGGATCCGCCATCGACTCGGGTCAAAGTCATATGTCAACCATTTCATCTCTCAAGAGAAATGGAAATTTGAAAAGGCTCGTGAATTGAAGAGAGCAAAAGCCGAAAGGAGAAGCTTCGAGGAAAAACATCATCAACTTGTCTCAAGAACTTCTTAAAGCTCAATCGAAATCCAAGCACTCAAAGAAGGATTTTGATGCTTATAATGCCGATCGGCAAGGAGCCAAGGTGAGATTCGCCACTCGACGAAGAAAATGTCAACTGCTGCAGCTCCATCGCAACAAGAAAATCCTCAGTCAAGAATCTGCCACCGCCGAAGAACATGCCAAGATCGCTGATGACTTTCAAAGATGCCGATGAAAACACAAGTTCCGTGGCTGATGACTCCATTCCAAAGAAATCAAGAAATTCCTGTGGCATCCACTAGTGGTGCGCCTAAAGAATCAAGGAAACAGGCAATCGCACCACTTGTGCCCAAGAAACTGTACCACAATCCTCAGCCCTCCCCGCGCCAACACCAACTCCAATTCTTCCTTCTACCTATGAAGTGAAGAAGACAAAGGCTGCAGAACGAGCTGCAGTGAAGAAAAGGAAGGCATCACCAGGCCAAATTCTTCGCCGCAAAGAAATTGAAGCCAATGACCAGCTCGATTGAAAATCCTATCGATGCCATTCCCATTTCCTCCATGTCATCCAAGGAAATTGTTCCTTTGGAGAAGAATACACGATCCCAAGCGGATCGATGAAGAAAATCAATCTGCTACTTCGTAACAGCTTGATGAAGAAATTGAAGTGGAAGCTTTCCTTCAACTCCCCGCTGCTTCCTCACCCGCGCCTCAGCCACAAATCAAGAGGCAGTGTTGAGGAAATTGAAAAGAAGATGAAGACGTGATATTGGGTGCACTACACCTGTGATGAACGATGACTTTGGGAAAGTCAAGACCCAATACTCCTCTCTTCACTCCGCTTCAACAAGTTCCTCACCACCGACTACTACTGCTCAAATGGGCTCAAGAAACTCATCCCACATCGTCTGTTAACAAAGAGATTCCAGCCACTAGCTACCAAGAACCAACCGCCGATCCTCAAACCGCACAAGGAGAGGAACCAGAAATTCTCACCAAGAACCCGAAATCGCGATTCTCGAGGTTGTGCCGCAAATCACGATATTCCTCTACCCAAGCCAAAGAATCCATTTTCAAGCAAGCAAAAATTCAAGGCTGAAGATTTCTTTTCCGAGCACGTGTTCTTCATCGCTATAACTTATGACTCGCTCAATGAGGAAAAGACGCTCGACTCCAACACAAGCAAATTTCTATTCCTCGCTATTTGACAAGGACAAGATCTTCACCATGAGCATATTCCTCATGTGGATATGGAATCACCGCCGCTTCGAGCCAAGATTCGTGTTCTTCACGATGCGTGGCTGCTAAATTTCTACACCGATATATGGATCGAATGAAGAACTCATTCTTCGCCTATGCTACCTCGCACATCACCGGAGATGTCAAGACATCAACTCATGGGTTCTGGATTGATGACTGAAAATACTCACTACAAGGCACCAAAGAATCGAATTGCTTCGTCCTTCCTCTTGATCCTCCCCATGAATCGCTTGTTGCCTCTACAATGAACGTGAACTATCTCGATCACTTTATGCAAGTGCTTATGAAGCCATTGAAGCCAAGCCAAGCCCTTGAACCAAATTCTCGCCAAGGATTTGTCAGATGTGCCTTGATCAGATATAGAATCTTGACGAAGACAATGAGTCCAATCAAAGGCCACGACTCAAATGATGAAGACGCTGCTGGCATCATGAAGAACATGCTTTTCAATATTATTCATGGTGTTCCAAATAACTTCCATGATTTCTTCATGAGGACTCGCCAATATTGCAATGTCACCTTTTGAGTCGAAGCCATATGCGCTTTGGATCATGAGATTCATAAGGGCAAGATCTTCACCAACTACAAGGTCGACACTCAACCATGGCAGCTTCCTCGCCGCCCATTGAAGTCCTCGTTTACCAATTTCATCATCCGATGACAAGGGCAAGGCAACAATTGTAATTGATGAAGGCACTCGCCCATTGATGGTCGGGCCGCAAGGCTGCATCTTACTCCACCAATGACGATTCTGCAACGCATGATACCGCCGCAAATACCTCAACCAAGCAACAGCCTCAAGCCACAACACCTGTGGTGATGATCGATCGTGAGTTACCTCGCCTTCATCGGGTTGATCGCAATCGAAATGGGTCAAGCGCCAATTTGCTGCAATTCTTCACAATATGACCTCAACGATAATGCAAAGAAGAAAACCAAGATTACCTTCATGAAACCTCAACCGCACTGGCTGTTCTGAATCATGTCTATTCCGCTGAAGAATTGAAGACTATGTGTCCTGAGTTAGTCTTCGCCGGTTTATACTATATGCTTTTATTAAGTTACAACTCTCGCTCTTCCAAACTTTTATTGATCGAGTTGTAATCTTAAACCGATGGTGCCTCGATACTTTTGAACGGTATTGTGCCGACTTTGCATCCGGCTCGATACTTTTGATCGTGCTTCGATGCTCGATTTTGATACGCAGTTATGCTCGATGCTTTTGAAGCACTAAGCTCAATGTGATATTTGAGCTCGATACTTTTGATGTGCTATTCGCATGCTTATTCCTCGTTAATATCATTGCACGCATGTCAATCTCATCAGCACCATATTTCATCATGCATTTCAAATTCTTCATAGTATATATATCAAATGCGTATGAATTACAAGATATAGGGGGAGATCTCCATGATTCAATTCTTCAAATGTGCATTGCCTCAAAAGCAAATTCCTCATTATGCACATATTCAGGGGGAGTTCTTCTATATCTTGCAATCAAATTCCTCAATATCAGTATTTACACTTCATATGTTTATCCCCGTTGAAAACTTAACCTATGTTGTCATCAATCACCAAAAAGGGGGAGATTGTAAGTGCATCTAGTGCCCCTTAGTGATTTTGGTGTATTGAAGACTTATAGGTTAAGTAACTGATGCGCTTGAGTGTACACAGTGTCTATAAGTCTATGAGGAGTTTGATATTTACAGAGAAAGTCGAATTTCAAAATGAAGTTCTTCAATCAAGACTTTGATATTCTCAAGACTTTCTCAAGACTTTGAAAGTGAAGAAATTGGTGTGACCATGAAGACTTGATATTCATTCGAGGAATATGAAGCGTGAAGACTTTTGTTTTCGTAGTTTCATTTTCTTTCTTGAGTCATAGGAAACACCGCATCGTTAAAGGGGTCGAGGAAATACTAAGGAAAAATTTCCATGTGATGCTCAACTCAAAATCCTACACCTACCAATCCCTTCGAGTGAAGCCATTGAAATCTCATACAGCTTCAACAAATTCTTCA